>BSBK01008017.1:0-283239 GCA_027943335.1 Chamaecyparis obtusa | reverse complement strand
TATAACATATATATATATACATATATACATATAGTATATATATACATATATATATGTAAATATATGTATATACATATATATATATACATATATATATATATATATGTATGTATGTATGTATGTATATGTATATACATATATATGTGTATACATATATGTATACATATACATATATATATATGTATACATATACATATATATATACATGTATACATATACATATACATACATATATATATATATATATATGTGTGTGTGTGTGTATATGTCTATGTATATGTATATGTATATATATACATGCATATATATATACATGCATATATATATATACATGTATATATATATATACATATATGTATATATATATGATATATGTATACATATATATATACATGTATATATATATGTATACATATATGTACATATATATGTATATATATATATATATACATATATGTATATATATATATACATACATATATGTATATATATACATATACATATATGTATATATATATATATATATATATATATATGTACATATATGTATATATATATATACATATATGTATGTATATACATATATGTATATGTATATATATACATATATGTATGTATATATATATATACATGTATATATATACATACATACATACATACATATATATATATAGACACACACCACACACACACATATTTCTTCTTTTAGATTGAGAAATAAAAAACTAAAAATCGAAGAAATAATGGAAGCATTTACAAATCTATAAATCGACAATGCATTACCTCATTGTGGCCAAATTTTGTTGTGTTCCCTATATTGCTCGACATTTTGAGGCAACCTAGGGGAAGTTCTATCTAAATATATTTATATGGATTCAAATTGAACCAAAAGGAAAAACATGGTTTCATGTTTAAAGTGAAATCAGGGGTTTCATTTCTATCCTTCTATCCTCTACTCTCTATCTCGCAAATTTTTTAAGTTGGGCGACCAAACATTATAAATGTCATCTATCGTATGCTCTATATTTGGCAACAAAATAAAAGCAGGAGTCCAAAATTAAGACTAAAAGATCAATAAGGCCAACAAGAAAATGAACAATAACTGATACAAAAACTCATAGTGACATATGACAGTAATTTTAACGCGGGCGTGAATTTTAATTTTTTTTACTCATTAATGAGCACTACAACAAGTGCTTCCTATGAATTTAATACATTTATTTGAAATTTAAAAAATATGAAATTAATCTATAAATGTCTGCAGTGTTTTTTCTTGTTTAATGACGCATTGATTAACGTCCACTTTATTGCCAATTTTGACCATAAATGTAATCTATTTGGGATGCTAAAATTGGTGTTAATGGAGCCTAATTTTGCACCAATTTTAAACCCTGAATGTAGCTTGGGGCACCAAAGATGGTGTAAAGTATGCATAAAGTAGTGACTGATTTTGATTTGAATCTATGGTCATCTTGCAATCATAAGATTTGAGCTCTAGTTTGTTTTATCATTATTATTTGATTTTTTTATTTATTTATTTTTGGTTTAGATTTTGTATAAGGATTGAGGTTCTTTTCAATATAGAATTCAATTTGGTTTAATGTTCAATTATGTTTAGGGTTACAATTCAATTTATTTTATTATTAGTATTAGCATTCAATTTGGTTTAGTGTTAGTTTTAGTGTATCATTTGATTTACGATCAAGGTTCAATTTTGTTTAGTGTTAGCTTTAGCTATAATTTTCCTTGGGATTAGAGTTCAATTTGATTTAACATTTAATTACATTTTCAGTTATTGTTCTATTTAGTTGTGTTATAGTCAAGGTTCAATTTTGTTTAGGATTGGGGTTTAATTTAGTTTAGATTAATGGTTTAGTTTGGTTTAGGATATAATTAGGCTTAGGTTTAGGGTTAAATTTAATTTATTGTTAGGTTTCAATTTGCTTTAATGTATGGATTCAATCTAGTGTAGGTTTAGGATTACATTTCATAAGGTTTAAATGACTGAGGTTAAATTTGGTTTATTGATAAGGCTAGGGTTAGAGGTAGATGTTAAAATAAGGTTTAATGCTTAATTAGATTTATTTAGGGTTTCATTTTTGTTTATTGTTAGTGTTACATTATTTTGGTATGATTAGGCTTCAATTTGGTTTAATGTTCAATTAGCTTTAGGTTTTGGGTTTTATTTGGTTTAGTGTAACAACTACGACTCAATATATTTTTACATTAGACTCAGGGATCAATTTTATCAATGATTGGGGTAATGGATTGTGTGTACTATTGAATTAGCTTTATGATCAGGCCTAAAATTTGGGTTGTTATTTAGAGTTAGGGTTATAATGCGATTAAATTTAGGGTTAAATTTAAATTTTGTTTAGCATTACATTTAGAAATATTTATAGAATGAGAGTTAGTGGTAGAATTCAAAGTTAGTTTATGGTTATTTTATGGTTAATACTCAATTTGGTTTATGGTTAATGTTCAATTTGGTTTAGGTCTATGGTTAATGTTTAATTTAGTTTAGGGAATAAATTCTATTTATATTCTCTCTCCTACCCTCCTATCTATATATCTCTCTAACTCTTCTGATCTTCTCTCTCCTCCTTCCATCCCCTCTCTTTTGTTCCCCTCTAGCAATCTCTCTCCTTCTACACCCCCCATCACATTAGGTCCAAAGCCAAGGTTGGTATTTACTTAAGCTTATGACCGAGTGAAATTTAGGTTTAATAGTGTTTAAGGTTATGTTTTAAATGGGTTCCATGATTTGATTTGATTCTATGTCCTTTAGAAATATTTGGATTAAAAGAGCAACACAAATTTTACAATTACTAGGTTTAGTTTCTTATAATTCTTCATCAGGTTTAGAGTTGGGGTTCAATTTTCTTTAGTGTCAAATACTCTTAGTGTTAGGGTTTAATTTTCTTTATCGTTAAGGTTCAAGTAAATTTTGGTTTAGAGTTAGTGTTTAATTTGGTTTGGTGTTCATTTAGTTTTATGATTAGGGTTCAAGTTGATTTAGGGTTTTAATTACAATTCTTTTTTTAATAAAAAAATGACAGAGCACTATATTTTATTATTTTAAAATAGTTCAGGGGACTCCTCAGAGAAAGAAATAGAAAGAAAACTCCGATTCATAGTCCATGTACAAAATGTGATCAAAGTGCCTAAAATATACCTCCAACAATAAATTTTACAAAGTATAATCAATTGGAGAAATACATTTTCCAAATGGGGTTTTGATTACAACTTAATTTGGTTTAGGTTTAGAATTTTTTTTTGTTTATTTTTAGGGAACTAAGTTTCAAGTTTTTATGTGTTAGGGGTAGGGTTTAATTTGGATTGGGGTTTGGGTTTAACTTTGTCTACTATTAGGTTTAAGATTCAGTTGGACTATTTTTAGCTCTAGGATAACTATTTTTATTTAACTTAGATTGTAATCACATTAGGGTCAAGGTCAAGGTTGGTACTTATTTAAGCTTATGGCCGAGTGAGGTTTGGGTTTAATAGTGTTTAAAGTTATTTTTTAAAAGGGTTCCAGGATTTGATTTGATTCTATGTACCATAGATTTGTTTTAATTAAAAAAGGCAACACAAATTTGATAACCACTAGGTTTAGTTTCTTATACTATTTCATTAGGTTTAGGGTTAGGGTTCAATTTTCTTTAGTGTTCAAATACTCATTTTTCTTTATCGTTAAGGTTAGGGTAAATTTTGGTTTAGAGTTAGTGTTTAATTTGGTTTGGTATTCATTTAGTTTAATATTGATTAGGGTTCAACTTGATTTAGGGTTTTGATTACAATTCAATTTGGTTTAGGTTTAGAATTTATTTTCATTTATTATTAGGGAACTAAGTTTCAAGTTCTTATGGGTTAGGGGTAGGGTTTAATCTAGATTGGGTTTGAGTTTATCTTTGTCTACTATCATGTTTAAGATTCAATTTGGTCTATTTTTATTTTTAGGATTTAACTATTTTTGTTTAAATATTGTAATCACATTAGGTTCAAATTCAAGGTTGGTACTTATTTAAGCTTATGAATGAGTGAGGTTTGGGTTTAATAGTATTTAAGCTTATATTTTAAAATGGGTTCCAGGATTTGACTTGATTCTATGTACTGTAGATTTGTCTCAATTAAAAGAGCAACACAAATTTGATAATTACTAGGTTTAGTTTCTTATACTGCATCATCAAGTTTAGGTTTAGGGTTAAGTTTCCTTTAGTGTTCAAATAATCTCAGTGTTAGGGTTCAATTTTCTTTATCATTATGGTTAGGATAAAATTTGGTTTAGAGTTAGTGTTAAATTTGGTTTAGGGTTTTCATTACAATTCAATTTGGTTTAGGTTTAGTGTTTATTTTTATTTATTATTAGGGAACTAAGTTTCAAGTTCATATGTGTTAGGGGTAGGGTTTAATTTGGATTGGGGTTTGGGTTTAGCTTTGTCTTCTATCAAATTTAAGATTCAATTTGGTTTATTTTTAGCTTTATAAGGATAACTATTTTTGGTTAAAGATTGTAATCATATTAGGTTCAAAGTCAAGGTTGATACTTATTAAGCTTATGGTCAAGTGAGGTTTGGGTTTAATAGCGTTTAAGGTTATTTTTTAAAAAGGGTTACATGATTTGATTTGATTCTATGTCTTGTAGATTTGTTTGGATTAAAAGAACAACACAAATTTGATAATTGCTATGTTTAGTTTCTTATATTGCTTCATCAGGTTTAGGGTTAGGGTTCAATTTTCTTTAAAGTGTTCAAATAATCTCAGTGTTAGGGTTCAATTTTCTTTATCATTAAGGTTCAAGTAAATTTTGGTTTAGAGCTAGTGTTTAATTTGGTTTGGTGTTCCTTTAGTAATATGATTAGGGTTCAAGTTGATTTAGGGTTTTCATTACAATTCAATTTGGTTTAGGTTTAGAATTTATTTTTGTGTATTATTAGGGAACTAAGTTTCAAGTTTTTATGTGTTAGGGGAAGGGTTTAATCTAGATTGGGGTTTGGGTTTATCTTTTTCTATTATCAGGTTTAAGATTCACATTGGTCTATTTTTAGTTTTAGGATATCTATTTTTGTTTAAAGATTGTAATCACATTAGGTTCAAAGTCAAGGTTGGTACTTATTTAAGCTTATGCCCGAGTGAGGTTTGGGTTTAATAGAGTTTAAGGTTATGTTTTAAAAGGGTTCCAGGATTTGATTTGATTCTATGTCATGTAGATTTGTTTGTATTAAAAGAGCAACATAAATTTGATAATTTTTAGGTTTAGTTTCTTATATTGCTTCATCAGGTTTAGGGTTAGGGTTCAATTTCCTTTAGTATTCAAATACTCTCAGTGTTAGGGTTCAATTTTGTTTATCATTAAGCTTGTTGTAATTTTGAATCTCATCCCCCTTTTTTTTTATCAAGGACTTTCTTCAAAATCTTTATCAGGCTCTTGTTGCTTGATTTGGCCTGACCATTACCTTGGGGGTGGTATGGAGATGAATACGAGACTTGAATCACATACTACTTGCAGAAAGTGTTAAATTATTCAAAACTAAAGCACATTGCATTATCTACCACTATAGTCTCAGGGCATCCAAATCTTGTAAGGATATTCTGCAACATGAAGTTAGTCGCCACTTTACTAGTGGCTCTCTGAGTGGGAATTGCTTCAACCCACTTAGTGAAATAATTTGTTGCCACTAAAATCTATGAGTGACACCCACTTGATTTTTTTGGTATCTCTCGAATAAAGTCCATACCCCACTTATGAAAATGAGCCTCAATAGATACAAGCTTCAAGGGCAGGTTTCCATCAAAATTCAATTTACCTGCAAATCTTTGGTAGACATCACACTTTTTAACAAAAAGATGAGCATCTTTGAAAATAGTTGGCTACCAAAAACCAAACCTCAATATTTTATCTGCAGTATTTTTGGCCATGTAATGGCCACCACACACACCATTGTGTGTTTCTTGCAATACATCTTTAGCTCTATCATGATTAAAACATTTGAGCAAGACCCCCTCATTGCTCCTCCACCACAATTCACCTTTATAAATCACATACTTCATAGCATGTAATTTAACAAATTTCTTTCTATTATTATCCATTTTAGGAAGAAGAATCATCTTCTGTAGGTATCCAATAATGTCTTTGTACCAATCACAATAGTCCATGTCACAAATGTATGGACTTTTCTCTTCTTCAAACATTTTAATATCATTAGCATCCAAATTAATCTGGGCCATAAGTTTGGCTAGTCCTAGACCTCTAACTAGCTTTGTGATTAGGATATCAATATTGAATTCTTGGATTCTATTGATCCATCTACACCTCGTTCCTGAAACTTCTTGTTGTACTGGAATATGCTTTACTATAGCACTGGACACATATGAAACTATGGTTTCTCCAACCAAATAGAATCTAAAAGCTTTGACAACCTTAACCAAGGCATATGCCTACTTTTCATTTATGTCATATTTTAGTTCAGCTTCTTTTAAGGACTTGTTGAAAAAAGAGATAGGCTTCTCAAATCCTTCTAAATTCTTCTATAGTAACACAATAGCCACAATATGATAAGAAGCAAAGGAAAATATCTGCATTGGCTTACTATAATTTGGTGTCCTTAACACATGAGCATCCTTGATAGCTTGTTTGATCTCAGAGAAAGCCCCAATTACTTCTTCATTCCATTCAACCTTAGCACCCTTTTTTAGCATATTGGGGATAGGAATGTTGGTTTGTGTAAAATTAGTTATGAATCTCCTTAAAAAATTTACCTACCCAAAGAAGGATTGGATTGTTTTAACATTTTTGGGTGGAGGTACTTTATCAATTGCACCAACCCTTTCAGGGTCAATCCTAACTCTATGTTTGGACACAATGTGTCCCAAAATTTGTCCTTTGTAACCCCAAAGGCACATTTCTTTGGGTTAAGAGATACTCCGTATTCTAAAGCTTTTGGAATTTTTTTTCAAGATGATCACAATGTTGATCCTCTTTCTTTGAATAAGTAGTCAGATCATCTTGGTATACCACTAGAAAATTGTTTATGAATTCTACAAGATCTACATCCATAGATCTCTAAAAAGTGGCTCCAACATTTTTCAAGCCAAAATGCATCATGACATACACATATGTGCCCCATGGAGTAGTGAATGCAGTTTTAGGTTGTTCTGATTCTTTCACCATTATTTGATTGTAACCTGAGAATCCATCCATCATGGACATTAGTTTTGACCGAGTGACCCTCTATAACATGGGTTCTATGTTTGATAGACCATAATTTTCCTTCAGTGAATTGATATTCAAATTCCTAAACTCTACATAGAGTCTAATTTCACCATTCCTCTTTCTTACTAGAACCAGATTAGACACCCATGTTGAATGTTGGATAGGTGCAATAATTATAGAATCTCTCACCTTTTTGAGTTCTTCCTACATTTTGGGTGCCAATGTTGGATTCACAAGTCTCAAATTTTTTCTTAAAGGTTTTGGTGTTATCTTTTAGTGGAATCTCATGTTGAAGTAAATCTTCTGTATAGGCCTTTAGGTCATATTACCATGCAAACACATGCCTATATTTTCTTAGAAGATCTATCAATGATTTTATAATTTTGGGGGAAATCTTCTTACCAATGAAATTTTTTTTAGGAGCCTCAACTATTCCCAAATTCACTTCTTCCAACTCCTATTTTGTTCATATATTTTGCAGATTAGGGCTTGTCTTTATTATCAAAAGCCTTTTCAAGAACCACTAGCCCTTTTAGCACTCTGTTTGATTTCAATTGTAGGACCTCTTTCTAAAAAATAGTGTCCTTTCCATCCATGGTTTCTACAAGTCTATTTAAATCAATCTCTTCATTTCCAAAACTTGCTTCACAGTGCAAGAATCTTAGAATGTCTAGGTCATCATCAAAAACTTGCTAGTTTTCAATGTTGTCAGGTATATAAGGCCTATATTGAACCTCTATCTTTGATATTCCTGCAAATGTTATATCCTTAGACCTTAATGAAATGTTGGATAGCACATAAACCATTTTTTTCTAACCTCTATCCATCCAATCAATACCAAATTCTTCAAAAATTTCCAATTAATCCCAAACTGCATTTCGGTATTGTTTCAATCTTTTGTTCTTGGAAGCATACTTTGACCTAATTTGAGAGACTACTAGTTTAGAGTCACCAATGAATTTTAGGTCTTTAATCCCATATTTTGAAGATAATCTCAATCCTATTAACAATACCTCATACTCTACAATATTGTTTTGTGCATGTGAACAACAAACTAAAAGAGAACTTAAAAGTTTTTCCCACTTGGAGCAATTAAAAAAATTCATGCTCCAACATCTTCCTTTGAACTTGCACCATCAAAGCACATAGTACACAATCCATTTTGGTCTAATAAGTTATTTTTTTCCTCAGACAAAAGAATAGGCTTCATCTTTCCTTCAACTACCTTGTCTTGTACTTGAAAAGAGTCCATATCTATACTAAGGAAACAATTCATGCTTTCATCTTCATTTTCCCCAATCATATGAGGGGTTCTCGTTTCCCTATACACCTTTACATTATCATCAGCAATATTAAAAATCTCAAAGGACAAGTCACATTGAATAATTCCTCCCATAGATGCACTCCACTTTCTTAACAACAATATCCCATACTAAGGAGGAATGTCAACAACAAGAACACTCATTGTCAACAACTTGTTAGGGTAAGCAACTAGCCTATAAGGAAAATCTTTAATAGTACCAATGAATGACACCTCTCTATAATACATGGCCTAACACCTCCCATGTGGAGTATCAACTTGTAGTCCCATTAACTTCATCACCTCAACATGCATCACAGTGTTAGATGCTCCTGAATCAATCATACCATTTTTCAACATGTTTCCATTTATTACTAAAGTCAGAAAAAAGGGATCCACAAAACCTAAGGAAATATTTACAACATTTGTATTTAAGTAAATATGAGGAATTCTGGTAATAATTTATCTTGTCTCCTTCCCTTTACTCTTAGATTTATCTCCTATGTGAGGCCTCACCCCGAGCCTATCATAGCCATTCAAAATCTGCATTTTGATAGACATATTTTATGATTATATTTTGATGCTCTATGGATTTTACTGATACTTTATGTTATGGTTTGATCACTTTAGTAGTTTGATGGACATTATATTATGATTGGATGATGATTACTGAGCAACAAAATTTTTAGTGGTGATTATTTGCCAATTGGCGAATTTCGCTTGTCGTCGACCCCCAATTTGGCAAATATATTGGCCACCTAGGAATGATCATATCACCCCACAATTATGAAAATTGGGTCCAATGCCTGGGCTCATCACCAATTGGTTTATGAAAATTGGGTCTAATGGTTGGGATCATCGCCAATGGCATATAATTTTTGGGCACAATATTTTTTTAACATTCGCCTATAATTTCAAAGCGGCCCCAAATGGATGGCCTATATTCACCAATAGTTATATATATATTTTTTTAGGTGGACCCAACTTCACCAACCATTTTACAGATGCGTGTCTCAAATCGATTGATTTTCACCAACTTTATTAATATTACCATGGTATTGGACGACCCATAATCGCCTAGGATATAACATAAGATGTGTTATAATTACGCGAGCTTCGCCAAATATTTGGACACTAACCTAATACCTCCCACCCAATTCGCCAATAAAGATTAGTATAAATACATTCATACATCAATGTTATTGTACATAATTTAGATCGGTTCAACTTCAATTTGATCGATAGCAAAGTTCAGACTATTGAGTCTTGACTGCTTTGGCGAGTCACGACTACGATTGAATTTGAGCCAAAGGTAAGTGATTATTATTCTGCCACTATGTAAACATTGTATATTATAGTTCTATTGTCATTTGTCACTTCTTCAACAAGTAAATATTTTTTTAACATTTTTTTTTTCACTGGTAAGCTAGTAGCCTTTATTTTGTTGAAGAATTGAGATGTCAAACAAGAATAAGGGTAAGGCTCCCGCATATGGGGAAAGCCAAGAGAGGCCAACAAAATGAAGAACCTTATCATTGTACTTTGGTCATGGTGTTAGAAATGTTTCTAGCAAAAATCAGGAAGCTACTTCATCACAAGAAGATTTTCAAGATTCACAATCTGAGGCTGAACCTACGTGACATATTGAAGAAGTTAGCAAACTTGATATCTCAGATCATGATGAACTTGAAGAAGATTTTTAGTTAAATACCCAGAGTAGCCATAATGATATAATCAACTTGGATGAGACTAAGAATGTTAGAGAAGATGATGGTGCAGGGAAGAAAAGAAAATACAAATCAAAGAATGATAGAATGTGGGATCTGTCGAGGAATTTTCAAATAGAATGGGTGTCAAAGTATCTGTTCATTGAACCAGTGGATAATCCAATTGAAGGGGAGCCTTTGGTAGAATGTAGATGTAAGATTTGCAATGAGATAAATAAGAAGGAAAAGAGGTTGCAGCTAAAAATTGACACCATAGAGAAGCATATGGGTAAATTTTACGAAAAGAAAATGATAGATGGAGTTTAAAAATCAGTGATAAGATGGAAAACAAAGGAGGAATCTCAACATGTTAGGAATGTAGAATTATATGAATTTTAGCATAACATAAAGATGAATCCTGGTGAAGTTAAAGGCTCTATTGAAGCTTGTTTTGGAAAACCATTGAAAGTAGAACTAATGGGAAAAGTTGTTCAGTTAAGTGTTGTGTTTAATATTTTGAGCAAAGGGCATCCTATGATAGACTACCCATCATTGAGTGCTTTATTACTCTTCCTGAAAGTTTGTAACTATCCTAACAGTCACTGGTTAGTAAACAGTGGATGGGAATGGGCAAGTTGTCTTGCCAAGATTGAAAAAGAGGATCTGAGGGAAAAAATTAAAGAGTAAAATTTTATTACAGTCTTTAGATGAGGTTACAACAATAGACAATACTTCCTATGTATGCATGCATGTTTATACTATACAGAATTTTGTTCACCAACCTCATCTACTAACTGTTGCTAAAATGAGGGATAATGTGATAGCGGAAAATTTATTTGAACTAGTAAAGAGTTCTCTAATTGAATATGGAGGTATAAATGACATGACCATTGCCAAAAAGCTGGTGTGTGTTGGAGTGGATGGAGCTTCAGTAATGCAAGGCCACATGAGTGGTCTTTGCACAAAGATACAATCTTCTTATGCACCCTACGTTACTCCCATTCACTGCATGGCCCACAGAATGAATCTAGCTTTTGGAGTTGTTAGCAAGCATGCTCCGATACAAAATATTGAAGCTTTAATCAAAGAGCTCTACCAATACTTCTGTCGAAGTCTGAAACAATTTAGGGAATTTTAACACTTTGCCGAAGGACTAACCAATGGGAACAAGCTTCTTAAGGATAATGATACCAGATGGATCTCTTTGGATGGACCAGCACATCAAGTTTTTTCAGAATATCAATCATTGCTTGGTCTAATGAACTCAAGTCATGACGAAGTTGGGCAACCAAAATTTCCTACACTTCTAGCAATGTTAACTAATGTAGAGACACTGTTAACATTAGCAGGTATTCTCCCCATGCTTGAGGAAATGAGAAATTTAATGAAAAAGGCCTAGCAAAGAGCTATGTATATTGCAGAATATGCTTCGCTACATAATTGACATGCGTGGTGCTTGATAGTCTCTATCAATTATGTGAAGATGATGTAAAATTTGCCAGCTGGCTGAAAGTCATAGATTTGGACAATACTGATAAATTTTTAAAAATAGGTTCAAACAGGGATTTATGTGCAAAAGTTCACAGAGTTGAGATACCAATGCACTACTTTTCCAGGATCAAGTCTGAGGAAACAAGAAAGAACACCAAGACTTGGTGAGTATCAAGTATTAAAAGGGAAGACTTTACCAAGATTGTTGAGTCTGTAACAACTTCTATGAAGCACATTGCCTATGATCTTTCCTCACATATTAGAGCAAGATTCCCTCCAGTCAAACTACTTGAATCCATGGCTATTGTGTTTCCTCAATATTGGAGTATGAACAATCCGAAAGATTTTAAAACTAGGCTACTAACTTTGATAGATCATTTTTGCAAAACCAAAGAGTTAAATGGAGTAACTCTAAATAGAATTTTAGATGGAAATCATTTGAGAGAGAAATCAGGTCATTTTTCAATAACAATGAGGGAACAATATAATATTATGTAGAACCCTCGCAAAGATGGATCGGTATCAAGGCTTTGGAAAAATCTAGTTGAGAGCGAATTGTTGACTGATTCAATATTAGAATATTTCAAGCTTGCTAATTTATGTCTAACCATGATATTGGGGTTGGTGGAGGATGAGAGAGTTTTCAGTGCTTTGGGATTCCTAAAGTCAAAGCTAAGAAACAAACTAGACAAGAATCTAGAAAATTGCTTGAGGGTCTATACATCCAGGTATGAATTCAATACTTTTCCTTATGAAAGGGCACTGAAATTGTGGAGGAAGAAATGTCAGAGAAGAGGGATGGACAAAATTTCAAACCAAAGTGGGACTTGGAGTGGGAATGCCAGAGATAATGATGCCATTGACTCATGTACTACTGGTATTGGTATTGCTAGCGGTGAACATCAGTTAAGCGGTGGTATGTAGAGTGAAGAAAACATATCGAAGAACCAAGGAATCTATGAAGTTGATGGTGCTAAATTTGATGATCTCTCAATGATGATATGATGTGGCAGCTTGAAGTTGAACTATTGTAGAAGTAGTAGTTCCTAGCCTCCTAGGTATTTATTAATCTTTTTCCTGAAGTCTACTATTAGTTTCTGTATCTCATCATCAATCATGCATAATAGCATATTCCAATGTCAAAAACATGAATGTGGTTGATAATGTCATCAAGATTCAATTCCATAATTAATAATGGTTTTCATTTGCATTATTCAACTAATATGGTACAATTCTTGTAGATTTTTCATTATTTTTTTTACAACATAGCAATTCATATGTTAGAATTCTTAGAGTTAGAAATACTGATTCTCATTAATTTAATTACAAATATGATACAATGTAACAATTCATTCATTAATACTAGTAAGAACACAACTCTGTGATTTTGTTTACAAAACTCAATGACTCAATACCCATTGGCAATTTGGCACATTGCCCAATTTCAATTTCATTACCCTAAGCCAATGAGTAATGACCTTGAATTCCCTTTTATTGAAACAAGGGAGCAACAACAGCTTCAGGTTGATTTGCCTAATGTGAAGTGAGAAGTCTCAAAATCTAAATCAGTAAGACAACTACAAGTCTACAACATCTCTACAACTTTAGTTGTACATTTCTGCATTTGATAGGCCGGTTTAGTAAATTAGCATTGGCAATAGCATCTGCAAGACTACGACATTCATCCTGTTCAAAAAACAAAGTTCAAACTTGTTACTTTAAACTCAATTCTAGACTCTAGTATTTAAGATTATATCAAAGATATATACTAAAGATATAGAGATGATTGAAACTGAAAGTACTTTCACATACTATGATTGATGAGATCAAGATGATTCTGTCAGTTTCTTTAGCATGCTCCATTCTTCATTGGTTGGAAGGGAAAAATTTGTCATGTTATAGTACATGGCCTGCAACCTCATCAGCCATCCATACTTGGAAGAGTGAGTTGTAAGAAATGTTCCTTCCATTACTGCATTCAAATTTGTGAATGTTTTGATGCACTTTGCAATGCCTTCATAAGTTCTATCATGAGGAAGGTTGCCTAAATTAGACGTTACTGTGTCCTCCAACTTTTTTTTGTAAGCTTCTCTTCCAATGAAACTCGCTGATGAGAAATTAAGACCAAGACTCAACAAACCAAGAGATATCAATTTGCTTGTTTTACTATTCATCTTGGCGACCTTTGGCCCGAATAAGGAAACATTTTCTTCTGCTTCTGTTAGTTTTAGACATTTTGAAAGACAAAGTTCACCTTTATTGTTGCAGCAACGCAGTCCTGAATTCCCTTGCTTGCCAAATGCTTGTCACTGCTTCTGTTGATTTCTTGCATAATCTGCTTTGCAGTTTTCTCTCTGACAAAATTTTTTGTTCTTCTTAATGTGCTCTCTCAGCTTCCCAAAAACATCTATAAGAGTTTCATTCAGTTCAAACCAATCACACAACCTATCATAAGACATCTTTATTTGGCCCCAGAAGAATTTTTTTATTTTCTTGACTCTATTATTTACATGGTCATTCATGCTGTTTTCATAATTTTTAATTGTATTATTTGCCTTCTTTAGGTCTTCTCTCATTTTTGAGAACTTGTGTTCACTATCTTTTCTTATTTCCTCTACTTTCTCTTCCCACTCTTTTGCTTTCTGTTCCCACTATTTTGTTTTTACCCTCTTATTCTCCAATTCTTTCTTTAAGTTATTGGTTGCCTTTCTCGCACTCTCCAAGTTTTTGTAAAAACTTAATGAAGAGGCTTTTTCATTCTGAAGTTTTTGTTCGCTCTGTTCCAATTTTTCCCTCAGAGATTTTAGTTCTATGTCAATATGTTCTTGTTGTCCAACTCTAGTTGCTTCTTTAGAGGATGAATTTTTTATCCTTCTCTCTAATTCTTTGCACCTATTTTCTGCTGCTTTCTCAGTTGCCTTTACATTTGCCAGGTCTGCCTTTAACTTATCTATTGTTCCCTGAAGCTTTCCTTTCTCTCTCTCCAACTTCATCAGTGAACTGTAGACCACTTGGTTGGTCATTTTCAACACATTTATCTTGTCCACATTTTTAATTTTGGATAAATCCATTTGGAGGGTGCTAACTTGAAATTGAGATGGATCTAACTGACTCTCTGGTGGATTGTTATCTCTAGCTGGGGGCATAACAACCATGAATTCCATCATATCTTTATTTGGGTCATATGTGGGAAATAGCCTATTTGTTGCAGGTTTTGCCTCACAAGCAGCAGCAACTGCTTCCATCTTCATTGTCTTACTATGTTGTCTATTCCTATTTTTTGATTGTTCATAGTTAGTTACAAAATTGTTGTAACAAAAATTAGGGTTTTGTGACACAATTGAATGTTTGAGTGGTGAAATAGTACTTGCACTGATGTAGGAGCTTCCACCTATGTTGCCTGTGGTGTTGCTAATTACACCATGAGGATTAGCAACACCCTGACCCATTACAAGTGGAGTATTTGGATTGTTCTAAACCTGAGGGTTTTGTCCTGAAGGTTGGGTAATTGTTGGAGTCCTAGTCACCATTGGCATTATTGTACCAATACTTGTCAAAACCTTTTACTTCTTTACACTACCTTGATCTGTGGGAATAATTGTTTTCATGTCTGTCTGTAATGTCCTTTTCAAACCACTAGTTGTAGTCGTAGTGCTTGATTCAGATTGAATCTGAGTGCTTGGAACAAATGGAATTGTATTTGAAGCTAGAACAAGTGGAATTGACTGAGTTGATGAATATAATGATTGAACTCCAAGCCCAAGGCTTGGTTTAACACCATGTTTTGGTTGAGGTGTTGGGTCAGGTAAAGACCAAACCCCTTGTCCAATAGGACCCAAACCACCAAAACCTTGGTAGCCCATTTTTTGTATAATAGCTGCCCCTTTGGTATATTGATATTTTTTGGAGGCATCAACTCCTCTACTAATTGAATATATTGTACTGGATGTGGGATTCACATAATCCTGGTCATTGTCATCATCATCATAATCATCAACTAGATATGCTTCATCTGGATGCTCCTTATTCCATAATTCATTAAACTTTGTATCCTCTTCCACATCATAAAGATCTGCAGAGGTCTTTGGCTCACTAAGATTCTTCCTCATTTCCCAAAAATCAGAAATTTTGGTTCAAGTCCAATTATCATCAATACATTCATTCATTAGCTTTTTTGGAATAGAATTTGTAGATGGTTGAGCAGCTTTCTGGTAGAAATTGGATGATGTCATACTCATGGCCTGCAATTTTCCTTTCTGTTTGTGCAATGCCATAATTTTTTATGACAATTCCTATATTGACATATTATTTTCAGCAGCATATTTCTCCATCTCTTTTTTGACCTCCTCCCAGGAATCCATGTTTTTAAATTTTTCAATCAATGACATACTTTCATGTTGACATTTGCTTGCATAGTTCCCATTCTCTCTAAGCTTTGTTGCAATTATGTTGAGTGGATCATACTGCCAGTGACTGTCAACATCAAAGAAAAAAATTGTAAAAAAGGCTTCTGCCACTTTGAATCCTCTTCTCTCAAATGTGAACCCTCCAAATGAGAAAGGCAAGGAAGGAAATATCATTTTCTTTTGCTGACCACTAAAGAGTACATCTGTGCTCTCCATCTACCGTACATATTCTAATGAAAATGCCCTCTTTGTGACATGTATTGGAAGTTTGTAGGGTTCTACTACTGAACTTTAAAACCTTAACACTGTGTACTTTTCCATGAAGTACCAGTCAGCCAATTGTATTTTGCTTCCAAGTTGAATTAAATCTCCACAACTAGCAGGTAATCTAGGCATTGGAGTTCCTGTAATTTTATCGTACATTGGTGCCAAAAAGAAGTCTACAAAATTGTTGTAGTTCCTTCTATTATCAATCATCCTTATTTGAGGTGTCAACTCATATATTGGATTTTGGCCCTGACTGCAAAGCTTGTTTGTCTGAAATATTGCATGATGCTTTGCTAAGAGAAGATAGCACAAGTAGGTTGTGAATCTAAATGTCTTATGTGAACCTATTTTAATCATTACTAATTGTTCTTGCATGCAACAAACAATGTGCTCAATAAAACAATATTTTACTGGTTCTTTTTCAAAATTAATATGAAAAAGCATTTCAAGAATGCTGGCACCCACTTCTTGGTTACTATCCAATCCCAAACAAAATGCTAGCAAGGAAATACTGTCTTGAACCCATGGCACAAAAATTTCATAATCATAAGGAGGCCTATGATATGGACTCAAGCTTGAACTGTTTGTAATTGTTATTCCTCTGATATAAGAATCTCTCTATGTTGCATCTATTTTATCATAATCCTCTACCAACTTTCTTAGGTCAATTTGCACGTTTGAGTTTTGTTGTTCAAACCCTAGGTTCAACAGACTAGCAAATTCACTCTTGGTTATGGACAAAATTTCCTCCTAAGTATTTTTATTCACAATTTCTTTTTTATTTTCATCATAATTTTCAACGTAGACCATGACAATTTCTGGGCAACGGAATACTTGAGATAACACCATGCTTGCCAACCCAGCATTCCACGATGCAATTTTATTTTCCGTTGCATTTACCTTTGGGTTAAATTTAGAAAATTTGGAACCCTTATTTGGATCATTCCACTTGTTTTCAATTGCAAATCTAATTTCCATTATTCCCTTATTTCCATGAATAATAGGATCATAAATATCATGGAATACATTCTTAAAACCTAGTGTTTTAAGCAGATTGTGGAATTCTATTATTTGACTTGTCTTTTTACTCATAGTCTTATTCTTGATAATTGTTTTGCCCATCGTGGTAAGCTGGTAAGTGGTAACCTAAACCAGTATCACTATTTACTCATAGGAAAATTCAAATATTTATACACAGCTGCAGCCTACAAGCCTCCAATTTACAGGGGCGATTCAAGAATCAAAATTAAACCCTAACAAGTAACAGGATAATTTTTTTCTATAATATAAATAGTAAAGTTGTAAATCAAGAGATTTGAAAAATTTAAAATGTGGGACCTACGTGTTCAGGATTTTAGTAGTTACCCATTACCCTTAGCTTTGATTTTTGCAGACTTTGACTGGGAACAGGTTACAAAAAAGTGAAACTTAAAGCACCAAAATATTACAATCTAGAGTCGTCACCACTCATTTGTGATCTGACGGCTGACTCACCTGATGACTACTAGTCAGACATGTCACGTCATCATCAAATGGCATTGTTGGTAGGACCATGTGAGTCTTGAGACTGCGAGTGGAATGTCTTACGTGTTTAGTGACATGTGTCATGATTTCGTAATAGGGTTTGAAAAGATGTCATTGCTTTTCTCTTTCATCCCAAAATACAACTTTGGTCATTGATCTACAATAATCTAACGGTCATAATGGTGTTGTTTTCCTATGGTACTGGTGGCCCCGGGGCCCTGTGGCCATGGGTCCCATTAACTCACCTAGTCACCACTCACCTAACGGTCGAGTCAGATGTGTCACGTCATCATCAAATGGCATTGTTGGTACTTGGTAGGACCATGCGAGACTGTGAGTGGAACGTAAGACTCTTACATGTTTCGTGACACGTGTCATGATTTCAAAATGGGTTTCAAAAGATGGGGTTGCTTTTTCCCTTTCATCTCGAAATACAACTTCGGTCATTGATCTACAATAATCCAACGGTCATAATGGCATTGTGTGCCTATGGTACTGGTGGCCCTAGGCCCCCGTGGGTCCCATTAACTCACCTAGTCACCACTCAACTGACGGCTTACACGTGTCATGATTTCAGAACAGGTTTCAAAAGATGGGGTTGCTTTTCCCTTTCATCTCGAAGTGCATCGTACATCGTCGATATGTGCTCATCCAACGGTAGTTATTTGCAACAGACATTGTTAAATGTTATAATGTTATTTTTTCCTTTATAAATATTAATTAATAATGGATAATAAGTTAATAACATTTAAAGTTATTTAATTGAATAGTAACAATTTTAGCCAATCAAATTCAAAATGCACTATTTTTTTAATAATATTAAATTCTAATAAATTTCAGAGGCCAGAGTTAAGGACCAAGGTTAGTGTTTAGAGATAACGAGATTTTTGTGGTCGCTGAGTCGCTGACTCCCTAGGTCTCCCAAACATGAGTTAAAGTAATATTTTTTATTGATTAAATAGTATACTTAATGTTAAAATGATATTTTTTATTGCTTATAACTTTAACATTGATAATGATAATTATAATCACATATAATTATCATACCTTAAAATTAGAAAACAATAAATTCTTTCTCTAAGCTTATTAATTCATTTGTTTGTCAAATTGATTATATAGTATTCTTAAAGTTAAAATGATATTTTTTATTAATTTAGATTATAACTTTAACGTTGGTAATTATAATCATAGATTCACATATGATTCTCATACATTATAATTAGAATACCATAAATTCTTTCTCTAACCTTATTAATTCATTTGTCCTTCAAAATTCTATAAATCTTTCATATTAAATGTACGAGTGTGTGAATTTTGATAGGTAACATTACCCAAACTTAATCTCAGTACTTAGTGATAACTGATAAGACATTTCTTTTATTAATACGCAGATAAATCATAAAGCAACTAATTAAAATATTGCAATCACAGTGACAGAAGTCTAAGAACCATTTTTTGTACAAATTGAAATGAGCTAAAGCTTGCGAAATTTTTTATTGATTAAATAGTATACTTAAAGTTAAAAAGATATTTTTTATTGATTTAGATTATAACTTTAACGTTGATAATTATAATCATAGATTCACATATAATTCTCATACATTATAATTAGAATACCATAAATTCTTTCTCTAACCTTATTAATTCATTTGTCCTTCAAAATTCTATAAATCTTTCATATTGAGTGTACGAGTGTGTGAATTTTGACAAGTAACATTACCCAAACTTAATGTCAGTACTCAGTGATAACTGATAAGACATTTCTTTTATTAACTATAACTATCTACATTGTACAACTATGATACATGTAACATCATACATATCTAATACGCAGATAAATCATAAAGCAACTAATTAAAATATTGCAATCATAGTGACAAAGAAGTCTAAGAACCATTTTTTGTATAGATTGAAATGAGCGAAATTTTCATTGTTTTCTTTTCATAAAATTATAATAACATAAAGATTTTGTAGTTCCACTTCCAAAACAAAGAGGAACCTACTATAAACAAAAAAAACAAAAAAATGAGGTATGATTTTATAAAACAAAAACCACTAGAATACTAGTAGTCCAGTCACCAGTGTCTACTTCCAGTACAATAGTAAATACTACAAAAAGAAACATACTATGAACAAGAAAAAACCATAAACTTTTTATCAAAAAAACTAGTCGTAGTCCTCTACTGATTTTGGCCTTCAGCTCCATCTAAGTAGAATTCATGAGAGATGATTATCTGTGTGAATTCATCCAGCCACCCGAATTCCCCCGCCTCAGCCTCCTCTTCGCCAAGGGCAAACCACTTTCGGAGGAAATCCCTAGCAAGCAGGGCCCATTTCCTATGGCACTTATATTGCCCAACATTGAGGCCCAAAAGAAAAGGTTGCCTAGCCACATTCTAGCCTGGGAGGAGAAGCTTGGGTATTTCACTTGCCCAAGGGATCCCCACCCCTATTTTTGTGAACACGACAACACTAATGTCATCCCCCAGGAACTCTTCTTTAAAAACCCTCCTCAATGGCATTAACATCTCCACCTTCTCTCTTTTGAGGTCGAGAAGAGATGCCAAAAAATAGGACGTAATGTTCGTGTTGACCTGGTGCCTATCTTCATTGTTCTAAAACTCTCGGCCCAGCACCATTCTTACAGCCTCTATAACGAAAGGCCCACCCTCCTTACAAATAGATTCTAAGGCTTCATCAGTAAAGGAACCCAAAAAGGCCTCTTGGGCCTCCTCAGATGTGCATATAAGCCTAATTGGAGTGTCCATCTGAAATAGTAAAACTACAGAAAACTTAAAAACAAATTATTTGCAGACTACAAACCCTAAACAAACAAATTATCTAGCAAACGCCAAAGACAAATCGATGAATAATGAAGAGAGATCATCTATAAATAGCCCTTGAATTCTGGATCGTTACTTAGCAATAAATTATTCTATCTTTAATGGTATTAAATCCATTGTCCTTACCATGCCTCTAAATCTTTCATGTAAATCTTTCCCCTAAATGCATGCATGTGAGAAATTAATATTTTATCCTTAATCTTTCATATCTGGCAGTAAATCTTTCCCATAAAAGAAAAAAATGTCAGATATCAGTTATAGCGTCTGTACGAATTTGTAAGTGGTGTGTGTCTACTCTGCATGACAAGTTAAAGAATGTCACTTCTCACTAACAAGGCATTTATTGCTTATGAATTTAAGAGGTTACAAGTTTCACTATAGTAATAGAACCATGAATATTGATACCAACACGTGTACACTATAGTTTGTAGACAAGTAACCCTTATTTGATATGTGTCAACATTTCAGTGACTTTGTCCACAACTTTGTTTCCTTCAAGAAATTGGGGCCGAAATTAAACTTCAACCATTGATCTTGGATCATCGGACGGTATCAAATAATATATTTAACATTATAAAATAATGTATGTATGTTAGGTATGTTAGTCTAAGACAATATAACAAAATATTTCCCATCTTTTGAAAATCACCAACAAAATAAATAAATTTTCAAACTGTACATAAAATTTGCCAATAGAAATATTTTTTTACCCTTCAAAAGAAATTCATTCGCCTCATATATTATTATTTTTTACTTGAAAAGAAAATTATTTGCCAACAATTTATGAAATTTTCATTAAGCGGGGAAAAAATCGCCAATAAAAACTATGAAAAATCATGGAATCGAAAAAAAAATTCACCTGCATTAAAACAAATCCCCCCTAAAATAATGTACGATTCGCTAGGAGTTTACACTTTTTCCTAAAAGGGGGTTTCTTAAAGTTATCCTTGTTACTGAGACATCAGTTTGGAACTTACATGTGTGTTCTTAATTTTGTTTAATGAATGAATTATGATGTCATGAGGATATTTAATTTTCAAATTAAACTATATATGTATGCAATGATTGTGTTTCAAGTTTAATTATTTGTTGAATTGTATATTTCATGATGAGATGTATGTAGGTTATGGATGAACGATTATTGTCATGTGAATTATGAAATGACAGATAAATTATCTTGATTATTAATGTTATGAATTTACATATTTTATTTCCTTGGACTACTGATATTGGACTTGAGTGTGTAGGGAAAAAGGCCATGGTAAATCCGAGGAACCATCGCAGAGACTAATGTGAAAATCAGTGTGAGCCAAGGTTGCTTCTAGTGAGAAGCCAAAAACCTTGTTGTAATGTATGTAATTTGTAAAAGTATGATGCATGAATGTATTTGATTTATTTGTTAATTTTAAATGTTATTTATGTTGAGAGTGCCCAAGTGGATATGCCACATGGCTTGTGATGTGTCATTTTTGAGTTGTGTCACTTGACACTTGTGTGTGTACTTGTGGCCATGACATGTCCACTTGGGGATTGGTTGAACACCAACCTAGGATAGTACCCTTGAGGATCCCCATGAGAAATCTCTTGGTTAGGGAGCTTGAGGTAGTGTCTTATCTTTGAGTTTCGAATTTGAACTTATCATGCACTTTTGGAGGGTTAAAAAGGTGCCTAGGGGAGTGTTTGTACCATTTTTAGCTACCCCACTTGATATACCATAGGATAAGGGTCATTTTTCACCATAGGATAATCTTTGGTTGACCAAATGACCCATCCAAAAGTTGGTTTACCAAGATGGACGAAAATCAACTTTTGGGACCAAGTTTTGGAAAGATCACCACCCACTAAAAAGGTAGTCCTTATCCCACCTTTTTAGCTTACCTTTGTAAGAGACCAAATTTGGAAACCATGTAAGGGTCTTAGGGAAGACCACCCAATAGGAATGCAATCTTATCCATAGGAGTTTGTGTGGAGGTATTTTTAGAGGGGACTCTTCTTTTGGAAGAGTTTGACACCCACTCTCTAGATTTAGAGATTTGCTAATTTGGAGAGGACTTTGGAAAGTGGAAAAGCTCTTCATCAACTTTCTTCCATAGCTTGGATCAAGGTTGGTGGTATTCTTCATTTTTCTTATTCTTGTTTTCATGTTGAGAGAAAGAGCTCTCTTGTATGTTATTTATTTGTATGCAAAATGTAGTTATTGTTTCTTGTAGTGTATGTGGTTGAGATCTTGTTTTTTTTGTGGTAATGGATGTTTTGTGAATCTTAAGTTTTGTTGTAGTGTTATTTCCTTTGTGTTGTGAAATTGTAATTTTTTATGGATGTTATGAGAATCACGAGCTTGTTGTTGAGCATGATTTCTTAGCATTGTAAATGTGTAGTTTCATTTGTTGGTTTTTTAAGTTTCTTGTATGTGTTGTTGTGTTTTGTTGAGAGAGTTCTCAAGGCCATACTCACCCTTGGGAGGGAAGAGTAGCCTTGGGGGTGAAGGGTATTGTTGGGACATTCAAGGGTGTAGAGTCTCTCCTTGGATAGGAGAGGGATGAAACATGGATGTATGGGCTCCATGTAGCCATCTCTAGTAAATGTTTTGTATATTGGGGGTCATAAGGAGTTTGTTGAGATTGTGTTTGTGGTGAAAGATCCATGATGAGGAAGCCAAGTGATGGCTTATCTCTTATCATGAGATGTGCTTTCTCCCCTTGAAATGGTTCCACCTTCACCCCACTTTTTGAGTCATTTTGAGACTCTTTGTGTTAAACAAGTGAAAAGTTGAAAAAGAGACCTATAGGTCTCTGAAAAATGTATGGGAAAAATTTTCCATATATTTTCCACTACACAGTCAATAAAAAATATTATTTTCTAGCCACTTGTATTTGTAAAGAAAAATAAAAGGCTTGTTCCTATTTGATCTATGAAGCCTAGTCAGAGGGTGGGACCCACTTGGGTTCCCACCCCAAAAGACCTTAAAATGCTCCTTAAAAAAAAAAAAAAAGTCATATGTTAAAATATCACTTTAAAAAAAATCTATATAAAAAAAAAGGAGAGTCATTTTAATGCCCACGTAGGGTTTGAAATAATTTTTTAAAAAAATAAATATTAAAAAAATAAAAATACATAAATAAAAATTTTAAAAAAAATTTGGGAGGGGGCCGGGGGCCCCACACCCCGTACCCCCCTGCCCGCGGCAGAGGGCCTACCGCAGCAGGCCTGCCACGCACGATAGGTCTGCTACGATAGACTCCTGCCGCGCTATGTGGCACCGTTGTAGGCGGTGGCCCACGCGGTGGTCCCCGTAGGGACCTTAAAACAAAGGGGTCGCGACCCAATACTTATAAACCACGTTTTTAGTTTATATTATTTTTTTTATAAATTTTTTTTATTATATTTTAAATTTTATTAATTATTAATTATTGTTAATTAATATAAATTTTAATTAATATTTAAATTTTATTTTATTTATTATTAATTATATTATTTAATAATCATTACTAGTTAATATAATTATTAATTGATTTTTAAATTTTATTTAATTATTAATTATTCATTATATTAATTAATAACTACTATTAATTAATTCCTATTTAACTGTATTTTTATTGTTATTTATACTTAATTAATACTTGTTGCATTTTTAATAATCATGTTAAATAATGATTATTTATTAATGTATTTACTAAATGATACTCAGTGTATTAATTTTCCTTTGCTTATTTTAATCTATTAATTGGGTTATAATTCAAACTAATTAGCTGTTATGTATTAGTTAAATTGTAATTCTTAAATTGGCTCAAGGTTAATTCTAAACTACATGAGGAATAATGCTAGAAATAACTTATCTTGACATTCTAAATTTACTAAATCCATATTTACTATATGGAATTTAGGGAATTGTTGTTATGTTGCCTTTAGACCAAATAAATATACCTAGTAAACATCACCTAGAAATAGATGTGTACTGAGCCTGTACAATCAATTCTTATTCTCGAACTATAGTTAGACAACCCTCCAGTGGCCAATAAAGCTTAAGGTAATAACCCATTATTCACGATCAGTTCTTTGGTATGAAACTTGGACTTGTTAGTTAACCCTAGAATTATGTAGGGCATTTCATTATGCTAGGGGCGACCGTTAACTATAACCACTTGTTTGAGTTAGTCACACCTTCCCTGTAACAACTGTTCTACTATAGTTAACTATTACCTTCGACTTTGACTTTTATTACCTTTCAAAAAAAAATTGGTGTGTTTTAGAGTGAAATTTTATGGGCATGACATCCTGCATTGTCAACTATTTTACTCCCTTCTAATTTTTTGATTTTAGATGAAGGTATACCATTTACCCATGAAAGGGCCTTTTCCTTATGTTCTCGTAAACTCATCATTTCCAGCAATGGGACCTTGACAATGATCTGTGATAATAGCTGGCCCATGTTAACTAGAGTATATCTTACATCAGTAAAATCTTGATTTATAATAGCAAAATTTCCATTCTCAACATGAATGGAAGCATTTCATTCATCTTTCATTGGTTTCTTAACATCCTTTTTGGAAGGGGGGACACTTATCTCTAGTGTTTTTTGACCTTTAATTTATAAATAATATTTTGAGGATTTAATTTATTATCTAGCCTAATCTTAACCTTCTCGACACCCTCAACTAATTTTACCTTTTCTGGTCTCTGCTTGGTGTCATTCTTATTTCTTTGATAAACATACTAGCTAGTTTACCATCTACCTTACCAATTGTTCTATTCATTAATCCATAATTACTCCTTGCTTGAGTAGCCATGTTAGCAGTTATCTGTGCAATTTATTCATCAATGGTCTTCTTAGCACAAAACGTTATGCACATTTCTCAGCATTGCACCTTATATCATCCACTTCCTCTTCATCTTCATCATTAGAGAAAACTTGTTGATGATATACCTATGTTCCATTTTATGATCCAACAACATCTTGATTTTCATTTTCATTTGCAGAATCAACTTCATCCCATAGATGTGAAGACGTCATGAAACAACCACTATCATCATATGATTCATCCTCCTCATCCCCTTTCTCTTCACTAGAAGACATATTTAGAGCAACCACATAATATTTAGGGCTATGAGGTGATTGGCAGGCTACACACCATGGCATATCATCACTCATGTAAATAGTGTTCTTTTGTAAAGGGTCAGGAGTCTTAACAGCAGATTTCTCCTTCTTATCTTGAGAAATAGGTTTTCCATATTTGCATTGAGTATTATACGGAAAGTTTTGTATCCTTGGCTACCTATTAAAGTTATCGAAAGGAGGCCTCTCATTATTTGTTGCAAACCTACTATTCTTAATATATGTAGGCTTCAAATCTTTCAATGAATTCAAGATAAATATCATATTATCTGTTGGAAACTACAATTAAAGCAATTGATGTCAAACATTAACTGGTAAGACTGTTGCTATTTAAGAAAGTACTATATCTATTTGAGTGTTGCTAAGGGGATAGGAAAGGTTGGTAACAATAGCACCTAAGGAAAGGTTGAGTTATCTTGATACTTCAATGAGTATTTGATTATGTGGCACAATGATAAGAAAATGTATTATTTATCTAAGTAAGAATGAAGACTAAACTGATAGACTTAACCGAGAAAAATTGAATAAATCTAGTTTAAGTCGAGTGTTGTTAGTGTCAACCGAGCTAGTATATGCCGAGTAAATTCAGTGTTACCCGAACACTAGTTAATTGTCGAGGAAGACAGTGTTACCTGAGGAAATAGTTTGTGTGGTGACTGAGCTTTCTAGTGAAGACCGAGAAGTTGAACATAGTATTGATCGAGCATCAGTCTTTTGCATTTGAGGAAGAATTCAGATTTCCAGCCGACATCATTGAATTCTTGGATTATGTAAAATGTGTTGAATTTATTTATTGATTGTATGAAACCATTTAATGCACTGTAAAGTATTACATTGAGCATTTAATGCACTTTCTTGCATCTAGCCAGTATTGGTGATTTTGCAAAGTATTACATTGAGCATGATTATGCCACACCTATCGCACCTCTGACTGTCAAAGAAATGAAAGCTAAACAAGAGCACAACCAAGCAATGTTGGAGATTACGTCTGTCCTAAGTTATCTAGAATTTGAAGACATGAAAGACTGTAGTATTGCAAAGAAAATGTGGGACACCCTTACAAACATTTATGGTGGTGACATAAATGTGTTGAGAGCTAAAGCCGAGAGCCTAAGAGGTAAATTTGATGAAATGAGAATGCAAGAAGGTGAGAATATTGCACAATATTGTGGTAGAATAAAAGAAGTTGTAAATGCTATTAGAGGAGCAAACGGAACTATTGAGGATGAAATTGAAATAGGAAAAGTATTGAGAACTCTGCATCCTATCTATGCAATCAAAATTTCTACAATTCAGGAATCTAGATGTAACTCTACTAATGCTCTTACTTTGGAAAGTTTGGTTGGTAAGCTCACTGCTTTTGAACTTTCTAACTATGATAACTTCACTATTGGTAATATTGAATCTTCTTTTAAGTCACAAATGGTTCTGAGTAAGTTAAAGAAGGAAAAAGAAAGATGCATCACTGAAAGTGAAAGTGAAACTGACAGTGACACATTTGATAAAGAACTTGAGGATCTAGAAGCTCTTATGGCTAGAAGACTGAAAAGGGGGAAAGGAAGGTACAAAGGTAAACTCTCTATTATATGTTTTTCATGTAATAACGTTGGTCATATAGCTGCTAGATGTCCTGATAGGGATAATAAGGATGAAGAAAGGGACAACAAGCATAAAGACAAAAGAGAAGAAAGAGGTTATCAAAGATACAAGGACTACAAAAGAAAAGGTAAGAGGTTATTAAATTGTTGAAGAAGAGACTGACACTGATAGTGATGATTTTGAAATTGAGGTTGTCTATGTTTCAATGAAAGATGAATCTGATGAGGATGAGAAAACTGTATTGATATCTTATGTGAACAAAAATGATAAATGGATTATTGATAGTGGTTGTTCACATCATATGATTGGAGATAAGAGTAAGTTTGATACCTTAGATCATTATAAAGGTAGGAGTATGAAATTTGCAAATGATGCACCATGTCTTGTTAGAGGAAAAGGATTGATTAAACTGAATAATAAGATTACTTGTGAAAATGCTTATTGGGTTGAGGGTCTTAACTATAATCTTTTGAGTGTTGCATAGCTTAATAGCACTGGCTACCAAGTGAAATTTCATCACATAAAGGCCAAAATATTTGATGCCACTAGTGAATTGATTGGAAGTGGAGAATAAAAAAGAGATAATTTGTTATACTTAGACCTATCTGAAGAAACATGTATGATTGCACAACTCGATGATATTTGGTTATGGCATAAGAGGCTATGTCATGTTAACTTTGATAATCTGGTAGAAATTAGTAAGAAAAAGAAAGTAAGAGGTCTACCTAGATTGAAGAAACCTAAGAATCTAATGTGCAAACGATGCTAGTTGGGTAAGATGACAAAGTCTAGTTTCAAGAGAAAAACTTTTACTTCTGAGAATATCTTAGATTTGGTTCATAGTGACCTTTGTGGACCGATGCGTGTACAAAGCTATTGTGGTGCTAGATATTTTATCTTGTTTGTTGATGATTATACCAAAATGATGCATGTAATGTTCTTAAAATAAAAATATGATGCTTTCCAATTTTTTAAGTGGTATGTGGCTAAGGTTGAAAAAGAGACAGGTAAGAACCTGAAGTGTCTGAGATCTAACTAAGGTGGAGAATTTAGATCAAATGAATTTAATCTGATTTGCAATTATAGAGGGATCAAAAGATAGATGTATACACCTAGAACTCCTCCACATAATGGTATAGCAGAGAGAAGGAACAAAGCTATCTTGGACTGTGCAAGGAAATTAATGATTGAAAAGAATGTTGCATAGAAGTATTGGAAATAAGCTATAAGTACAGCTATTTATAGTCTTAACCAAGTACAGATAAAAAAAGGTACAAATCTGACACCTTATGAATTATGGCATGGGCATGCACCAAATGTAAAGTATTTTAGAATTTTTGGAAGTAAGTGCTACATATTAAAGGATAGTAAAAATGGAAAATTTGATGCTAAAAGAGATGAGGGTATATTCCTAGGCTATTCCACAAAAAGTAAAGCTTATAAGTGTTTGAAATCTAACACTAACAAAATTGTGGAAAGTGTGAATGTAAAAGTTGATGAGTATGCAGAGAAAAATGAAGCTAATAGTAATAGAGAACCAAAAGATTATAGATTTTTTGTTTATATAGAGGAAGAAGAGGCAAGTGACAGACCTGCACATGATGCTGAGTCTTGGGTAAGCAATGTTGAGCATTAGGAAAACAATGCCGAGAGAGAAGAAGAATGTGCCAAGCGACATGAAGAATCTATTGAGTATAAGGAAGAGGTTGCCGACCATTCAGAAGTTGAATCTAACAATCTTGTTGGTGAGCCTAATGAGAAAAATGAAAGAAGAGCAGAACCTGTTATAGCAAAATATGTAAGGAGACATCACAAGCCTGAACAAATTATTGGAGATAAAGATACTGGAATTCAGACCAAAATCAAGGCAAGAGATCTGACATGTTTACTATGTGAATTTGACCCTAAGACAACAAAGGAGGCGTTAGAAAATGAAGACTGGATAGAAGCAATGAATGAAGAGATAGACTAGATAGAGAAGAATGATACCTAGACTCTGGTATCGAGAGCAGAAAATAAGAATGTCTTTGGGACAAAGTGGGTATCTTGTAATAAGTTGAATTAGCATGGTCATATCACAAGAAACAAAGCTAGGCTAGTATGCAAAGGCTATGCACAAGAAGAAGGAATAGATTATGGAGAGACATTTGCCCCTGTAGCAAGATTGGAAGGAGTAAGAACTCTGCTTGTATATGTTGCCTATAAAGATTTCAAGGTAAACCAAATGGATGTTAAGTCTGCATTTTTAAATGGTATATTAGAAGAATAAGTGTATATTGAACAACCAGAAGGATTTGCTAATCCAAACAAAAGACACATGGTTTGCAAACTGAACAAAGCACTATATGGACTAAAGCAAGCTCCCAGAGAATGGTATGAGAGATTGCACAACTACCTAATACAGATTGGATTCTCAAGGATAAATGACACAAGAAATTTATACATGAAAGATGAAGAAGGTAAAGGAATCTTGTTAGCTAAGATCTTTGTAGATGATATTATATTTGGTGGATAAGATGCTTTGTGTAAGAAATTTTCAAATGAAATGTAAACTGGATTTGAAATGAGTATGTTTGGGGACATCAAATTTTTTGTTGGTTTGTGAGTATATCAGATGGAAAAAGGAATTTTCATCACCTAGTCTAAATATGTTCATGAGATACTGAAAACCTTTGGTATGGAAGATTCAAGGCCAATAATTACTCCCATGGCTACTAGACAGAAGTTGTCTAAAAATGATGATGATGTAGAAGTTAACCAGACTTTGTATATATCTATGATCAGAAAGCTATAGTATGTTGTACATAGCAGACTAGATATTGCATTAGTTGTTGGGATTGTGGCAAGATTCTCTCCAATCCTAAGGAAACTCACATGATGGCAGTTAAAAGAATCATGAGATATTTGAAGGGAACTGTTGACTATGGATTGTACTACAAGAGGCATGCCAAGTTTGAACTGAGAGTATATATAGATGCTGATTGGGTAGGAAATGTAGATGACAGAAAGAGTACTAGTGGTGGAGCTTTCTTTCTTGGAAAGAGATTAGTCTCTTGGACAAGAAAGAAATATAATTGCATTTCCCAATCTACTACTGAAGCTGAGTATGTGGCTACAGCTATGAACTCTTCAAATTTGATATGGATAAAGCAATTGTTGGTAGGCATGAAAGAAGAAATCACTAAACCAGTTGTCATTTTCTGTGACAAAACAAGTGCTATCAACATCTCTAAGAATCTAGTGATGCACACAAAGACCAAACACATAGCCATCAAGTATCATTACTTGAGAGAACTGGTACAAGATAAAGAGGTCCGCATGGAATATGTGAATACAAAGGAACAATTAGCAGACATATTCACTAAGGCTTTACCTAAAGAAGCTTATGAATACATAAGAAGTCAATTAGGGGTCCATCCCCTAGCTAAGGCTGCCTAATCAAGCTAGGAGCACTACATCGAATGTACTACAAAGAAACTCTAACAAATTGATGTAGAGGAAGGTCACACTTTAGGAATAGCCTAGAGTTGTGAAAAGCACAACAAAGTCAAGAATCAGTCACAAGCAAAGATGATAGAGGGAGAAATATTGTTATTGAACTGAAAAGATGATATCTACATCTACAGGATGTATGTTTTTGTTGTTGCTTTGGCATTTTTGTCAAAGAGGGAGATGATCACAGATGAATACAAAAAAGGAGAAGATCAAAACAGAGGGAGAAATTCAGTGGATGGTCAAGCATGGCTAATTGATTATGTATCAAAATGAAGCTAAGGATATTATAAATATTTCTGATGGACAGATAAGTTTTTGGATTGGTTGGTAATTCATGTGATATTCATATGGTGTTGCCATCAATGTCAAAGAGGGAGATTGTTGGAAACTACAATTGAAGAAATTGTTGTATTGTCATTGATGTCAAACCTTAACTGGTAAGATTGTTTCTATTTAAGAAAGTACTATATCTATTTGAGTGTTGCTAAGGGGAAAGGCAAGGTTGGTAACAATAGCATATAAGGAAAGGTTGAGTTATCTTGATACTTCAATGAGTACTTGATTATGTGGCACAATGATAAAACAATGTATTATTTATCTAAGTAAGAATGAAGACAAAACTGGTAGACTTAATCGAGAAAAAGTGAAGAAATCTAGTTTAAGCTGAGTGTTGTTAGTGTCGATCAAGCTAGTATATGTCAAGTAAATTCAGTGTTGACCAAACACTAGTTAATTCTCGAGGAAGATAGTGTTAGCCGAGGAAATAGTTTGTGTGGTGACTGAGATTTCTAGTGAAGAATGAGAAGTTAAACACAGTATTGACCAAGCGTCAATATTTTGCATTTGAGGAAGAATTCAGATTTCTAGCCGACATCATTAAATTCTTGGATTATGTAAAATGTGTTAACTTTATTTATTGATTGTATGAAAGCATTTAATGCATTGTAAAATATTTTAATGTAAATCTATTAAGAGATTTGAGATATTTCTAGAAGGATAGCTGAAGAACATAATGTAGGATGGATTCAATGAATCTGACCTAACCCTAAGATCTACGAAGGAGATTAAGCAACAAAAGATGTATTGACCTAATAGAGGAAGTATTAAGGAAACTTAAGCTAGAGGTTGGAAAGAGAGAAGAAGTGGATGATGGAAGTATTGTTGATGTTATTGAGTGTTTAAGTAGAGAAGGCTGAAGGAGAAGTGTTGTGATTGCTTGAAGAGAGTTTCGAGTAGATCAGTGATGGAGATGGTAAAGGTTCATAGTCAGTAAGCCATCATATGTGTATGGAATTGGATCTGATATTTTCAAAGTGAGTTGTATGTCTTTCAGATCAATATTACTGCTACTTTATAACCATTGTAACAATCAACATCCTTTTAACAAAGGTTGACCTAACAATCATAGGTATAAATCCTTTGAACAAGGTTGCATTCTAATGGAGTGTATTTAAGTCCTATAACAAGGTGCACTTTTAACGGAGTGGTTTAAATCCTTTAACCAAGTCACACCTGACAGTGTGTTTGTAACCTTTGATAGGGTTGGCTTTTCACAGAGCTCACTTCAAAAGAGTGAACATAATAGTAACATGTTACAAAGTGGTTTTTCCCTAATTTGGTTTCTACTATAAATCTTGGTGTTGATACTTGTGTGAATGTTTTGGTTTGAACATTTTTGTGTTTTACAAGTTAGATGCTATTGATAAGTGGACTGTACTGTTATATGTTTCTTTTATGCAATCAGTAATGATTGAGTAGGTGTTGGTTATTAGATCTGATTTGTTAAGGATATTAAAGTTTGTTTTATACATCTAGACCTAAGAACAACTGATTCACCCCCCCCCCTCTTTGTTGTTCTAAATCATATTAACAATTGGTATCAGAGCTGTTGGTGCTTACAGAGAACAAGTTTGAAGGTACTTGAAGAAAATGATCAAGATGTATAAGAAGGAGGTACCAAAGCTGAATAAGGAAAACTTTCTTGCATGGCAAAGCTTGATGAAGTTGCATCTGGCTGATATTGGTAATTTTGCAAAGTATTACATTGAGCATGACTATGCCACACCTATTGCACCTCTGATTGCCAAGGAAATGAAAGCTAAACAAGAGCACAACCAAGCAATGTTGGAGATTGTGTCTTCCCTAAGCTATCCAGAATTTGAAGATATCAAAAACTACAATACTACAAAGAAAATGTGGGAAACCCTTGCAAACATTTATGATGGTGACATAAATGTGTTGAGAGCTAAAGCTGAGAGCCTAAGAGGTAAATTTGATGAAATGAGAATGCAAGAAGGTGAGAATATTGCACAATATTGTGGTAGAATAAAAGAAGTTGTAAATGCTATTAGAGGAGCAAATGGAACTATTAAGGATGAAACTGTCATAGGAAACGTATTGAGAACTCTACATCCTATCTATGCAATCAAAATTTCTACAATTCAAGAATCTAGATGTAACTCTACTAATGCTCTTACTTTGGAAAGTTTGGTTGGTAAGCTCACTGCTTTTGAACTTTCTAACTATGATAACTTCACTATTGGTAATGTTGAATCTTCTTTTAAGTCACAAATGGTTTTGAGTAAGTCAAAGAAGGAAAAAGAAAGATGCATCAATGACAGTGACACATCTGATGAAGAACTTGAGGATCTAGAAGCTCTTATGGCTAGAAGACTGAAAATGGGGAAAGGAAGGTACAAAGGTAAACTCCCTATTATATGTTTTTCATGTAATAAAGTTGGTCATATAGCTGCTAGATGTCCTAACAGGGATAATAAGGATGAAGAAAGGGACAACAAGCATAAAGACAAAAGAGAAGATAAAAGTTACCGAAGATGCAAGGAATACAAAGGAAAAGGTAAGAAATCCTGTTACATTTCCGAAGAAGAGATTGACACTGATAGTGATGATTTTGAAATTGAGGTTGTCTATGTTGCAATGAAAGATGAATATGATGAGGATAAGAAAACTGCATTGATATCTTATGTGAACAAAAATTATAAATGGATTATTGAAAGTGGTTTTTCACATCATATGACTGGAGATAAGAGTAAGTTTGATACTTTAGATCATTATAAAGGTAGGATTGTGAAATTTGGAAATGATGCACCATGTCCTGTTAGAGGAAAAGGATTAATTAAGCTAACTAATAAGATTACTTGTGAAAATGCTTATTGGGTTGAGGGTCTTAACTATAATCTATTGAGTGTTGCACAACTTAATATTACTGGCTACCGAGTGGAATTTCATCACAGAAAGGCCAAAATATTTGATGCCACTGGTGAAATGATTGGAAGTGGAGAACAGACAAGAGGTAATTTTTTCTATCCAGACCTATCTGAAGAAACATGTATGATTGCACAACTCGATGAAATTTGGTTATGGCATAAGCAACTATGTCATGTTAACTTTGATAATCTGGTAGAAATTAGTAAGAAAAAGAAACTAAGAGGTCTACCTAGATTGAAGAAACCTAAGAATGTAATGTGCAAAGAATGTCAGCTGGGTAAGATGACAAAGTCTAGTTTCAAGAGAAAAACTTTTACTTATGAGAATATCTTAGATTTGGTTCATACTGACCTTTGTGGACCGATGGGTTTACAAAGCTACTGTGGTGCTAGATATTTTATCCTATTTGTTGATGATTATACCATAATGATACATGTAATGTTCTTAAAGGAAAAATTTGATGCTTTCCAATTTTTTTAAGTGGTATGTGGCTAAGGTTGAAAAAGAGACATGTAAGAACCTGAGGTGTCTAAGATCTAACTGAGGTGGAGAATTTAGATCAAATGAATTTAATCTGTTTTGCAATGATAGAGGGATCAAAAGATAGATGTATGGACCTAGAACTCCTCCACAGAATGGTATAGCAGAGAGAAGGAACATATGTATCTTGGACTGTGCAAGGACATTAATGATTGAAAAGAATGTTGCATAGAAGTATTGGAAAGAAGCTGTAAGTACAACTATTTATACTCTTAACTGATTACAAATCAAAAAAGGTACAAATCTGACACCTTATGAATTATGGCATGGGTATGCACCGAATGTAAAGTATTTTAGAATTTTTGGAGGTAAGTTCTACATATTAAAGGATAGTAGAAATGAAAAATTTGATGCTAAAAGCGATGAGGGTATATTCCTAGGCTATTCCACAAAAAGTAAAGCTTATAAGTGTTTGAACTCTAACACTAACAAAATTGTGGAAAGTGTGAATGTAAAAGTTGATGAGCATGCAGAGAAAAATGAAGCTGACAGTAATAAAGAACCAGAAGATTAAAAATTCTTTGTGTATATAGAGGAAGAAGAGGCAAGTGACAGACCCGCACTTGATGCTAAGTCTCGGGTAAGCAATGTCGAGCATCAGGAAAATAATGTCGAGAGAGAAGAAGAATGTGTTGAGCAACAGGAAGAAGCTATCGAGTATCAAGAAGAGGTTGCTGAGCATTAAAAAGCTGAATCTGATAATCTTGTTGGTGAGCCTAATGAGCAAAATGAAAGAAGAGAAGAACCTGTTGTAGCACAATATGTAAGGAGACATCACACGTCTAAATAGATTATTGGAGATAAAGATACCGATATTCAGACCAGAAGCAAGGCAAACGATCCGACATGTTTACTATGTGTATTTGACCCTAAAACAACAAAGGAGGCATTAGAAAATGAAGACCAGATAGAAGCAATGAATAAAGAGATAGACCAAATAGAGAAGAATGATACTTGGACTCTGGTGCCGAGACCAGAAAATAAGAATGTCATTGGGACAAAGTGGGCATTTTGTAATAAGTTGAATGAGCATGGTCATATCATAAGAAACAAATCTAGGCTATTATGCAAAGGCTACGCACAAGAAGAAGGAATAGATTATGGGGAGACATTTTCCCCTGTAGCAAGATTGGAAAAAGTAAGAACTCTACTTGCATATGTTGCATATAAAGATTTCAAGGTACACAAAATGGATGTTAAGTTGGTATTTTTAAATGGTATATTAGAAGAAGAAGTGTATATTGAATAGCCAGAAGGATTTGTTGATCCAAATAGAAGACACATGGTTTGCAAACTTAACAAAGCACTATATGGACTAAAGCAAGCTCCCAAAGCATGGTATGAGAGATTGCACAACTACCTAATATAGATTGGATTCTCAAGGACAAATGACACAAGAAATATGTACATGAAAGATGAAGAAGGTAAAGGAATCTTGTTAGCTAAGGTTTTTGTAGATAATATTATATTTGGTGGACAAGATGCTTTGTGTAAGAAATTTTCAAATGAAATGCAAACTGGATTTGAAATGAGTATGTTTGGAGAGATCAAATTTTTTGTTGGTTTGCAAGTATATCTGATGGAAAAAGGAATTTTCATCACCTAGTCTAAATACATTCATGAGATACTGAAAACCTTTGGCATGGAAGATTCAAGGCCAGTAAGTTTTCCCATGGCTACTGGACAAAAGTTGTCTAAAAATGATGATGCTATAGAAGTTAACCAGACTTTGTATAGATCTATGATCAGAAAGCTACAATATGTTGTACATAGCAGACCAAATATTGCATTAGCTATTGGGATTGTGGCATGATTATCTACCAATCCTAAGGAAAATCACACGATGGCAGTTAAAAGAATCATGAGATATTTGAAGGGAACTATTGACTATGGATTGTACTACAAGAGGCATGACAAGTTTGAACTGAGAGTTTATATAGATGCTGATTGGGTAGGAAATGTAGATGAAAGAAAGAGTACTAGTGGTGGAGCTTTCTTTCTTGGACAGAGATTAGTCTCCTGGACAAGCAAGAAATAGATTTTCTTTTTCCAATCTACTGTTGAAGCTGAGTATGTGGCTGCAGCTATGAACTATTCAAATTTGATATGGATAAAGCAATTTTTGGTAGGCATGAAAGAAGAAATCACTAAACCAATTGTCATTTTCTGTGACAACACAAGTGCTATCAACATCTATAAGAATCTAGTGATGCACACAAAGACCAAACACATAGCCATCAAGTATCATTACTTGAGAGAACTGGTACAAGATAAAGAGATCAGCATGGAATATGTGAATATAAAGGAACAATTAGTAGACATATTCACTAAGGCTTTACCTAAAGAAGCTCATGAATACATGAGAAGTCAATTAGGGGTCCTTACCCTAACTAAGGCTACTTAGTCAAGCTAGGAGTAGTGCATCAAATGTACTACAAAGAAACTCTAACAAATTGATGCAGAGAAAGGTCACACTTTAGGCGTAGCCTAGAGGTTTGAATAGCACAACAAAGTCAAGAATTAGTCATAAGAAAAGATGACAGAGGGAGAAATACTATTATTGAAATAAAAAGATGATATCTACATTTGCAGGATGTATGCTTTTGTTGCTGCTTTGGCATTTTTGTCAAAGAGGGAGATGATCACAAATGAATACATAGAATGAGAAGATCAAGATAGAGGGAGAAATTCAGTGGATGGTCAAGCACGGCTAATTGATTCTGTATTAGAATGAAGCTAAGGATATTATAAATATTTTTGATGGAAAGATAAGTTTTTGGATTGGTTGGTAATTCACGTGATATTCATATGGTGTTTCCATCAATGCCAAAGAGGGAGATTGTTGGAAACTGCAATTGAAGCAATTGTTGTATTGTCATTGATGTCAAACCTTAACTAGTAAGACTCTTGTTATTTAAGAAAGTACTATATCTATTTGAGTGTTGCTAAGGGGATAGGCAAGGTTGGTAACAATAGCACCTAAGGAAAGGTTGAGTTATCTTGAAACTTCAATGAGTACTTGATTATGTGGCACAATGATAAGACAATGTATTGTTTGTTTAAGTAAGAATGAAGACTAAACTGGTAGGCTTAACCAAGCAAAAGTGAAGAAATCTAGTTTAAGAAGAAATCTAGTTTAAGCCGAGTGTTGTTAGTGTCGACCGAGCTAGCATATGCCAAGTAAATTCAGTGTTGACCGAACACCAGTTAATTATGGAGGAAGCTGATGTTAGCCAAGGAAATAGTTTGTGTGGTGACCAAGCTTTCTAGTGAAGACTGAGAAGTTGAACACAGTATTGACCGAACGTCAGTATTTTGCATTTGAGGAAGAATTCAGATTTCCAGCCAACATCATTGAATTCTTGGATTATGTAAAATGTGTTGACTTTATTTATTGATTGTATGAAAGCATTGAATGCACTATAAAACATTTTATTGTAAATCTATTAAGAGATTCGAGATATTTCTAGAAGGATAGTTGAAGAACATAATGTAGGATGGATTCAATGAATCTGACCTAACCCTAAGATGTTTGAAGGAGATTAAGCGGCAAAAGATGTATTGACCTAATAGAGGAAGTATTAAGGAAACCTAAGCTAGAGGTTGGAAAGAGAGAAGAAGTGGATGCTAGAAGTATATTTGATGTTATTGATTGTCTAAGCAGAGAAGGTTGAAGGAGAAGTGTTGTGATTGCTTGAAGAGAGTTCTAAGAAAATCAGTGATAGAGATGGTAAAGGTTCATAGTTAGTAAGCCAGCATATGTGTACGGAATTGGATTTTATATTTGCAAAGTGAGTTGTATGTTTCTCAAATCAATACTACTGCTACTTTCTAACCATTGTAACAGTCAACATCCTTTTAATAGAGGTTGACCTAATAGTCATAGGTATAAATCCTTTGAACAAGGTTGTATTCTAATGGAGTGTACGTATGTCCTATAACAAGGCACACTTTTAACAGAGTGGTTTAAATCCTTTAACTGGGTCACACCTGACAGTGTGTTTGTAACCTTTGATAGGGTTGGCTTTTCATAGAGCTCACTTCAAAAGAGTGAACATAATAGTAACATGTTACAAAGTTGTTTTTCCCTAATTGGATTTCCACTATAAATCTTGATGTTAATACTTGTGTGAATGTTTTGGTTTGAATATTTAAGTGTTTTACAAGTTAGATGCTATTGGATAAGTGGACTGCACTGTTATATGTTTTTGTCATGCAATCAGTAATGACCAAGTAGGTGTTGGTTATTAGATCTAATTTATTAAAGAGATTAAAGTTTGTTTTATACATCTGGACCTGAGAACAACTGATTCATCCCCCTCTCTATTGTTCTAAATCATATTAACAATTATCCTCCTCTTTACCCTTTGTATTAGAAGGCTTACCTATTTCCTTCATATTTAACACAAAAGGTTTCCATTCTTCCCTGCTACCCAACTTCCCTACAACTCTCTTGTTACTCTCAATATTAACTATAATCCTATATGCTTCCCTAACAGATCTAGGATTCTGATCTCATAGGAGATATCCCATCTAAGCATTAAAAGCATTCATATAGGTTTCAAAGGCACACCTTATCATCTAGTCTCATCACTTGGAAGAGCTTGTGCATGAATTTTTGAAATCTCACATTAAAATCAACAACTTCTTCATTTTGGTTTTTCTTAATGTTATTGAATTCAATTAACATGAAACCTTCATTTGTTTTATCACCATATTGGTTCTTGAAACAATCCATAAAATCATCCCAAGATCCCACACAATCATGTGGTAATCCCCTAAACCAATCTCTAACATCTTCATTAAGTGATTGAACAAATAATTTCATTACATCTTCATATTCAATCTCATAATCATCCATCATATCTATAAAATTATTCAAATGCTCTTCACATGTATATACATTATTACCAACAAATTTGGGAATTTTTTCTCTAATTTCATTTGGAATAACATTTGGGTGACCAAGAATGCCAATAAAAGAAAGTTGTTTATATGTTTCACCATGGATGGGTCTTCTTTGAAAAGATCCATCACCTTGAGAAGTAGAAGTTTTGGTGCTTGTTGTAAAAAAAACTTTTGAAAAAAATGGTGGTGGAACAATAGTTGTATACTTTGCATTATTTCCACCAGGAGCCAAGGTAGAGGCAACGACATTAGAAGACACTGAGGGCTGTCTTAGAAAATCTATTTTCTTCTACATTTCAATTGCATTAGCCTCCAATTTTGCTTTCTCTAGTTCTTTAGCTAAGATCTCTTTTTCTCTCTTAGCCTTTTCAAGATCCATATCTAGTTTAGACATTTGATTCACTGGGATCTTATTGTTTTAAGGTTCATTTATGGAAATTCCAACAGCCTTCTATTTTCCTTTATCTTTAGGTTTTCTAGTTTCAAAGACTTGTTGGAGAACAAGTTGTTCTTCACCTTTCTTAGGCACTGGAATCTCATTCATTGCTTCCAGGTTCTGTAATTGCTTATTTAACTACTCAGCTATAATTAGAGCCTGTCTAATTTCATCATGTTTATATTTTTCTCTTTTCTATCTAATAGCAATTTGTTCTCAGATTATTCTCTCCAAATCATGCATCTCATAAAAAATATCATCAGAGTGAGGGAGAGTTGTTTCAAACTCTGAATTTTCAATATGGAACCCATCTAACTCATCAATGTGGACATGAGGGATCTTAGATGGTGTAACACTAGGAACATGAGGATGATCTCTATCTTCTCCACCTCTACATCTACTCCTTGATCTCCTATCATGTCCTAGAAAATTATTTTGAGTCAATTTCATAATAGGACATGATCCCTCTTCTCTCATCTCATCTTGAGAGAAATACTCTACATACACTCCCAATCCAAGGTCTACAACATTTTCATTGTCTACTACACTCCTTTCCTGATTTGATAGGATTGGGATTTCTCCCCTAGCATCACCCTTTTGTTTACAAGTATTTGATGCATTTATGTCAGCTTTGTCTTTCCTTAGTTGGGTATTCCTTGATGTACTTGGAGTTTCACCATGTAAATTATCTTCAGGATGATCTCTCCTTGAAGATCTAGTCTTCTTCATATTTAGAAAGTGTTAATAAAATAGAAATATAATTGAGCACTACTGGAGAGATTCTTTGAGTCACCACCCAATGAAAATTGGGAAATATAACACTGGCTCAATAATTTGAGTATTTGTAACCAAGAAATATCTCAAGACAAAAGACAACAGCAAAAGGAAACAAGAAAATCCTGAAAAATCCTTTACTGATAAAACAAATCCATGAGATAGCAAAATGCACCTCTGTACTTCAATGGTAACTGATTGGTTCAGATAAATAAGAAGGCCAAGAGTCTAGCTCAACTTGTACCTACGTTATTTGACAAAATTTGTAACACTAGAGATCTCAATATAACTTCATCATAACTATTTCATCTATATTCCCTAGCCGAGTCATCATCTTATTGGTTGCTAAAAATTCCTAGGAGTTTATGCTCCGAGAGTCACCAACACCTTAGATTGATTTTAAGGAATGGTTAGTTCAAAATACAAGGTAAATCCTAAGGTTACTGGACCAACTATAGGGACAAGACTTCCCTCTACACTTCTAGTTCTGCAAAATCAAAGTGGGTATACCTAATCCAGCTTTACACACAACATAATACAATTATTTATCTAGATTCTACAAAGAAGATGATGATAAAAGAATACTAAATGATAACTAGTCATTCATTGATCCTCCATTATCATGTAAGATATACAATAAAAACCATAATATGGTAAGAGTTCAATATGGTATTTGTTTAAAATGAAATAATGTAGCCCTAATTCACTAGACATACATCAGTATAGAAAATACTTTCTTTTGATCAATGACTTATCCTCTGGGAAATATCCTAATGCATAAGCAGAATAAAGGAACCAACTTCTATTAAAAATTTAAAGCCATAAATACAATCATCCAAACTCTCACTACTTAAAAATGTCCCTATGTAAACCCTAAGAGTCTATGACCTTTCCAAAGCCTATTAATTTGATCGTAGATCAAAGATAAGGAATAATAGCATATACATAGATACTATGTGCAATGAATTAGTGAATTCAAAACTCAAAAAAAATCAGCACAATGGAGAGAAAAGAATCTAGATACTTATATTAAGTATGAAGAATCATGTTTTGTATGCACTTTTCTTCAAATATTTACCACTCCAATATGGCTAAAGACTTTAAGCTTTCTATTTCTATAACAATTAATGCCTAGTTACCATTTGCTACAATCCTAACTAAAAAATAATATGCAACATCTTGCTCTTCCAATTTCCCCCCTCTTTATCAATGCTCTTTGTTCCTCCAACATTTCCCTTTCAATAAGTAATTCCTCTTGAGTGATAGGAGACAAAGGGGAAGGAGGGAATTTAATAATGGGGCTTAAGGAGGTAGACCTAGCAAGAGAAGAAGAAATCTGTAATTGTACAGGCCCTTCAGCTTGTAATTTCCCTCCTAATTATCTTTTAGCAATTATCATGTCCTTTTCACTTACCTCTCTAATCTTCTCATTGTAAGACTTAAGGAATGCTTCCAACTTGAGGTTGAGCTCCTTCTTTTCTTGTTCTTCATATTCTACCACCCTTATACTGATCTTGGTAGTCTCCAATGCTAATTCTGAGGCCTCAACTCATGAGGTCTCACTAACCCTTTTTACTAATAGACTGCCAGAATTATCACTCTTGACAACCTGCTTGCCTCTATTTCCTCCTTCCTTCCTCAAAGAACACACAACTAGAGCTTGGTGGTCATCACTAAAAGTGATTCCCTTGATGGATTTCTTAGCTTCCTCCCTTGTTTCATGCACTGGTTTGGTCTGCTTCCTGACTGCATCAAAGCTAGTTGCATCAACATTGTCCCATTCTGGGAGGATAAGTACCCTTGCATTTTTTATTAGTTCTCTTCCTTTCTCCAAAATAAATTTCTCAAACCTTTAAAGCATTTCTTTCTTTTCCTCATCCTCAATAGTAGTAAGATCCTTCTTTGGATGTTCTTCCTGCCTCTTCTCACAGGTCTCCTTAAATTGACTTATGTGATTTCTCCAAAGGAACCACACAAAATGTCTAGCCTTAACAAAGGCATCATCAGCAAGGAATTCATCACATGCATTCTTAGTCACAAGATCTAGCTCTTTGTCTACAAAATCTGCAACTATTAAATCCATCTTCACCTCTTTGGGCTGCTCAAGCACTCCTTTGATTTCCTCATAGGTAACATAAATTTCACCAAGACTCCTCATTTGCACAATTTTCTCAGCAACTACTTGTTAATCTAGTTACAATGGAGATTGGGAAGGTGAATATACATTCTCACCCTATTGTGCTTCTTCTTCCAATCTTTTCCTTTTAGGAGAGGGTTGAGATTCTAAATCTACATCAATAGGCCTCTTTCCTCTTGAGATGGGATGATTCTCATCTTGTGAATGTGTTGGAATTTCCCTTGATGATGATATTATATCTACTGACCTCTAAACTTCTTTATGTATGGCATCCGTAGGCATAATCATTATATAGCATGGTTTCTTCTATAATACATATTGGCCAGGGGGAACAATCTTAGCAAAAGCTGGCCTGCTAAGAACAAGCTTAGCCTTTTTAGGATCAACTACCATTACCATATCCATCTTCTGATTTAAGGTCTACATGAGACCTTCAAAGAAACTAACCAATGATTAAATCTTTTTCTCAAAAGGATGAAAATCCTTTGGTGGATCATAGTTCCTATCAAATTTCTCCACAAAATCAAGAGTCTTCTTATAAACAAGCCACTTTTCTTTTCTTACTTCTTGTTCCTACAAATTGAAAACATTCCTAATAATATCCTCAAGGTAATGGAACTGATGTTCCATAGAAACACACCTTGTTCTCTTTATGAACATCTCACTTATAAAACCCTTAGGTTCAACACCTCTTGAAATTGAGATGGCAAACATTTAGGGCTCTAGAACTTTATCCAAATGTGTCCACCCTCCTTTTGTAATCACAAATTGGTGAGAAATGGTGATAGTTGGAAAGATTGAACCTCTTCCCTTATTAGTTAATGTAAGATCTTAAAGACCACCAATCTGCCTAAGAATATATGCAATACCAATCTTCAAGGGCACTTGTTTAGGCAAAACATAAGGGGTGCCTCTGAATCCATAGACTCTAAACACAACTGACACTGGATAAAAGATTATGTATCCCCAATTATCGACAATCTTAATATCCTTATCATATTTCTTGGGCATGATAAAAGATAACAAGATCTTTGTGATCCTTGGATTATCACTAAAAATAATAGCCCTAAGACTAGTTGCAAAACATATATCAAAAGTAACATAGCTATCATCCTCTCTATCCCATGACATGTCTAGACTCCATTGCTAAACTAGAAAGTCATCACCATCCCTAACCTTAAACAAATCTATGGTCTTAGAAAAATAACCAGAACCCTTGTACGAAAACATGTGCATTAGTAGTGACTACCAGCAAAAAGGCTTGTCTACTTTGGAGTTCTGGATGCCCACTAAGCCATCATGGATCAATTCAGCCAGATAAGAAGAAAAATCAAAAGAAACACCAAGATGAGAATGAAGAAACTAAACCATCGTAAACATAAGTTGAAATAACATCTCAGGCTCCTAATCTTCACTGAGGATTTGGCACAAGGACCAATACAAAATCTTAGCCTTCATGTTGAAACAATCTAATTTTATAGACTTTGGAGTATTAGGTCCTACAACTATCAGCCTTCCAATATTGTTAAAATATTCCCTCAAAGGACTGCTTCTTAAATATTTTCTTTGTGCATTATGTTAGCTATTTTTCTTGCTGAATCCCATTACAAGCCTTGAGTGCTTCAATTTTAACTCTGTGATTCTAAGAAAGAAAAGACTAATTGATAAGGAGAAACTCCTTCTACACTTCAGGCTCCACAGACCCAGGTGGGTGTACCTAAAACATATAAGGTCTACATACATAAACACTCTCTCACTAAACTCTTTATGCAGACACAAAATACAATGGATTATGACAAGGATATTCACCCTTCTCTTCGAACCTAGAGGCTTAGGCAAGCTAACCTATTAGATTCACTTCTACGAGGAATCACTAACAATGTTTGTACTATTCAATACAGATTTTGAACATTCATGCTTTCAAACAGGAAATGTAAAATGATCTCAATGAATGATTGATGAAGAAAACTACCAATCAAGCACAGACCAGTGCCTTATCTATTGGGAAACAAATTTAGACAAATGTGCAATCCCAGAAAACCCTAACTCCAACTCAATAACCCAAATGGAATGCATTGCCAACCATTCCTCTCATTTCAATACCTGGACATCAAATTCATATGTAGACCTAGAATTCTCAGAATTTGAAATCAAGACTTACTCCCTCCTTGAAAGAAACTCAAATTCAAACCCACAGATACCTTATAACTGGTACATTAACATGCCTTACAAGCCAATACATGAGAATTTAAACAATGCATACAAAGACATCAAACAAAGAACTGAATAGGGATTCCATTGTTTTCACTAAAACTTATCTGAAACTGTACATTGCAAAACTATGAACACCAAAATACAAGACTCAGAAGCTTGAAGCTGTCCTAGCAGCATAAATTTTCAACATCCTCTTACAATGAGAAGAAAAACTAAAATATAGAAAATGTGGTCAGTTCAAAACCAACTGACAGCTGTCTATCCTTGGCAAGAAAATATCTCCAGGTTCTTCCCACACCTTGATCTGCAACTGATTCTCAAAAATGATCTGATTCATGCAATCATGCCTCCGACAATTGATCCTGATTTTGATCCTCGTAATTTGAACCCAGACCGCTCTCATCCACTTCATTGAAACTAAAAAACACCATTGCCATTGGATTCCTCATTCTGAGACCTTTTCGGCAATATATAACACTTATATATTTTGTCAAAAAATGAACTCCTAGGACATTTTTCGTGAGCAGGGTCTGCCATTTTAAATTTTTGAAATTTTCTCTATAGTCAGACTATGTCATTTATTTAAATCTTTTAAAATCTGTAATTTTATATCATTTTTTGATTACTTGCCACAGAATGCACCAGAACTTGACAAGTGTCCTCATGTGAATGGTTGCTCGGACTAACCATAGCTTAACCACTTGACTTGGAGATTGGGCAACTGCATGAATTCTCCAAGTCTCTGAATCAAACCACTAACCATGGTTAGGCTTTGAGAACTTGCAAAATAGCTATTCTCTGAATCTTCAAGTCATTTTTTAACCTCGGGTTACATTTAGAGACTTGGCGACCAAGGCACTCTCCCAATCTCTGAATGTCATCTACTTGACCTTTGGCATCTAGAGAATGGGCGACCAAAGCATTCTCTAATTCTCCAAATTTCAGATAAGTTTTAGTGAAAACAATGGAATCCCTATTCAGTTCTTTGTTTGATGTCTTTGTATGCATTTTTTAAATTCTCGTATATTGACTTATAAGGCATGTTAATGTACCAGTTATAAGGTATCTGTGGCTTTGAATTTGAGTTTCTTTCAAGGAGGGAGTAAGTCTTGATTTCAAATTTTGAGAATTATAGGTCTACATATGAATTTGATGTCCAAGTATTGAAATGAGAGGAATGGTTTGCAAGGCATTCCATTTGGGTTATTGAGTTGGAGTTAGGGTTTTCTGGGATTGCACATTTGTCTGACTCTGTTGCCCAATAGATAAGGCACTAGTCTATGCTTGACTGGTAGTTTTCTTCATCAATCATTCATTGAGATCATTTTACATTTCCTATTTGAAAGCATGAATGTTCAGAATCTGTATTGAATAGTATAGACATTGTTAGTGATTCCTTGTAGAAGTGAATCTGATAGGTTAGCCTGCCCGAGCCTCTAGGTTCAAAGAGAAGAAGGGTGAATATCCTTGTCATAATCCATTGTATATCATGTTTGCATAAAGAGTTTAGTGAGAGAGTTTTTATGTATGCAGACCTTATATGTTTTAGGTACACCCGCCTGGGTCTGTGGAGCCCAAAGTGTAGGAGTTTCTCCTTGTCAATTAGTCTTTTCTTCCTTGGAATCACAGAGTTCAAATTGAAGCACTCAAGGCTTGTAATGGGATTCAGCAAGAAAAATAGCTAACAAATTGGTGACTCTAGTGGGGACTAAATAAATGACAGCAAGTTTAAGATGCCCAATTCCTTGCTTTGCTGAATTATCCTAGGATCTGGTCCAGTTTGGATATAGAGTCAATTCTTTTCAAATTGTTATATTATCTCATTGAATGTGAGTGGCGACTCTGGCATCTCTATTTGATCAGTGAATTGTAATGAAAATATTGATATATATGTGATCCTAACAAACAGTCAGTATTCTGTTATGGTAGTGTTGTGTTTGCTGGTTTTGAAGATGGTTTAAGGTTGAGAAGATTCTCATCTGATTCAATTTGGTCCTCTGTAAAGAGGTGGTGGCTCTACCAGTGTTTGAAGGTGATTTGGAGAAGCCTCAGATCAGTGTGTGTGTAGCAATCACAACATCTCTAGGTATTTGATTTTCATATCAAGTAGTTTCATGAAAATCATGAGAAAATATTATTTCCCTATTCAATGATTTTAAAGCACTAAGATGGAAGGGAAGAGTTAATGTGTTTTGCATACAAGAATTTGAGTACATTCAATTGTTGTGTCTTAGTGTATGCAAATAATTTTCCAAGGGGATATGTTACTTTCACTATGGATAAGATATGCGTAATATGTATGCTTCAGTTTACATATACAAGGTTATGGTTGATTGAAGGAAGAAAGTAAAATGTATTCATAGTATTCCCAGCCTTATGTATCTCCAAATGTTGTCATATCTCAAAGAGTATCCCAGCCAGGAGATAGAAGAGGTTATAAGTGTTATTCACCTCTAGACTTTGAGGGTATTCCTGGTTACCCAAATATAATACCCACAGAAATTAGAAAATTCTTGCCCAAATTTAATGGGGGAAAAGAAGAATCGACTGAAAAGCATTTGAGTATATTCATGGACTTGGTTGAGGATTTTGATGTCAGCCATGAAGATGTGATTATGAGATTGTTTGTGCAGTCATCGGTGGGAAGTGCTAGGGAGTGCTTTTCATTTCTGTCCCACCATTCTATCCATTCTTGGAAGGATTTTGAATCAGCATTCATTGAAACATATGGAGAATTTATTTGTGAATACAGTCTATTAGTTGATCTTATTGGCATCAGCATAGAAGAAAATGAGTTAGTTAATGATTTCAATCTCAGATTTGGTAAAGCATTAAGAAGATTTTTTGAGAAATGTAGGCCACATGATGCATTGTCCTTAGTCATTTACTTGGCTGCATTTGATAGTAAGATGGGTTACTTGTTGAGAGACAAGGAACCACAAAGTCTTCATCATGCTTTTTAGCTAGCTTCAGATATAGAAAGAATGAAAACGTTAAGATTGCCAAAGCTTCATGGCAAAATACAAAATTACATCGGATGGCTTTCCCAAGTGTTGATACTAATTCAGTTATTCAAATGAGTAGTGACAGTCAAGATGAATGTTATGATCCAGCCGGTGTTATGTCAACAAATGGAAATCAGATTGGGCCTTCAAAATTGTTTTAGAATTTTGAGCCTAATATTGTTTGTGATCCTCATAGTTTGCCCCAAGTTCAGAGTAATGATCAGTCAATTGATTTGGGGGAAAATGAATTCTCAGCAATGACAGTTCAAGAGCAGCGATATGATGATATTGTGATTGCTAATGATGATGATTACTTGAGAAGTCTTGCAAGAGATCTTTGTAATCACTTATCTGATGAATGTATTGATTCCTACGAGCCTAAAATGATGCCTTCTCTCATTGATTTGCAACAGGAGGTTTGTTACTTAAATGGTTTTCATTTTTCAAAATTAGAGGCATTGGATGTTTGTGAAAGTGATGATGTCAAATCTGAGATACATTCAATTTTTGATGATGAGTCAGTCTCAGCCTTTCCAAATTCTTCCATTGACTTGGCAAGTTCTAAATATGAAAATGAAAGTTGTTTAAGTGATGACATGACCGAAAGTGTTCAAGTAGTTTTGCTTTCAGATTTGTGTGAACCGGTTTATGAAGGTTTTCAGGAAAGTTTCTCTTATGGTTTGGACATTGATTTTGATTCTTCACCGCAAATGGAAATCAACTTGTTTGATGTTGACATTGATGTTTGTAATACTGTTAATAAAATTGAGGCAATGTCTTGTCAAAGTGAGATTAGCATTGCTAACAGTGCTCCTTATGACAGTGATTTGTGCTTGGAAAACATGTGCCAAAATGAGAACATGTGCAATGAACTGCATGCTGATTTATCAGAACCACACTTTGAAATATTTTACATGGAGCTGAAAGAAGATTCAGATTTTACATCAGATCATTTGTTTCAGCCAGAGCTATGTTCATTTTTGCAAACATGGGATGATGATAAAAATGTTGATGCACTACCAGTTAAAGATGTTGATGTGAGTCAACAAGAGCATATAAGTTATCAGGCTGAAAATGAGTATTTTCTTTTTTCAATCCAGCATGATGTTATTTTATAGGATGAACTAAATATGAAGTAGTAAGTTGTAGTTTATGATGATTTGTTTGAATCTTTGTGTAGTATGTATGAAGTTGAGCTAGAATGTTTTACATTTTCAATGCAGTCGGTTGAGTTTGTATATGAATGTTCACCGTGCTTTGAGTATGAAGAAAATTTTTCAGATTATGGATCCTTTCAGAAAATGCATGAGTTTGTCATGCCAAAAGATGATAGATGCAATGACAGCAAAGAATATGACAGTGGCACGAAATATACAAATTTGTTTCAGAATGGTCAATTGCTTGGAAGCAAGTTTTACAGAATGATCATATTCCTGAATGATGAGAATTAGACATTTGACAGAGGTAAATGATGATCCCAATTTTGTGATTGTGGGCCATTTTGTAAATAAGGTGATCCATTGTATAGTTGCTTTGGTTTCAGTTGTGTGTGGTGTGTTTTCTTTCAATAAAGGTTTTCCAAGTTCTGAAATAAGAGAAAAGGATAAGAGAGATGTAACTGAAAAGAGATAAGGTATGATTCCTAATTTCAGGGTGATTTGTGAAACCATGAGATTCTGAGGTTCTCTACATGCCTGCATGGGGCACGCATCCAAAATCAAAGCCACTGTTGGTACTCAAAAATACGTGGGTTTTTGAGTACCTTGTTAAAATTTTGCAATTTGAGGCCTTACAAGTTCTTTTTGTGCCTATTTTCCCAGATACAATTTTGAAGTTATCCATGCATGTCAAGTGCTTATCACCTTTGTTTTGAAATTACAAGACATCCCAGGTCATTAATTTCAAGTTTCAAGTTGTTTCGTGATGTCTTGTTTTGAGCACTTGTCCCAATTCTGCATTTGTGTCTGTCAATTTGTTGTAGCAGGCCCTGTTTGCATCTTAATATCTTTTTCCCTGTGATTGGTCATGACATGCCAGTTATGGCATCATATTTTAGGCATGGGCATGAGTCATCTTACCAATTTTTATCCTCCCATGTGCCCGTTTGACTTGTTTGCTAGTATCTTTCCATTTGCAATTTATAAAAATTCTCTGAATGCACATTGTCTAGTTTTATTAGTGACCTACTTTGAGGTATTCTAGTTTGCGCCCAGTATAAGTTTCATCATATTTGAATCTGGTTTCATACTATAAACTTGGAAGACTAAGGTTTTGATGATTTTCAAGTCTCTACCAATCCGTTTGATCACTTTCCCAGGCCGATTCCAAACCCAGTTTCTATGTTTTGCACTGTTTTGAGTCCTGATTTTTACTAACGAGCTGACTTTGCTGATTAATTGCAACTGGCTGGTTGATCATTTTGGCGAATTGATTATGGATTCATAATCCTTGTATGGAGGTGTTCAAGTGCCCAAGATGTCGAGTCTTGAAAGTTTCGTCTAGTCAATTTTCAAAGCCAGTTCTAGAGCTGATTTATGTGTTTTTGGCAGTACTGGCAGTTTTAATTGTCAAAGTGGCTATGTTCAATCATTAATGTCTTCTGGCTCAAATCTTTGTGGGTGGTTTCCTTTGATCGGCACGTTAGTATGATGAAGGTGAACCAGTTTGCCCAGTGGCATGATCCTGTGATGGTTTTTCGTCAATTTTTTAAGCTAGTTTTGAAGGCTAGTTAGTGTTTTTGATCGATTTTACAGAGAGCTATGTGATGATAAATTGGTGTGGCCTTGTTTTGATTTCACTCAAATGATTGCTTTATGTTTGATTAGAGGGGTGAAGGTGCTGAACGGAGGGGATCTACCATTTTTTGACGTTGTCTTAAATATGTCGGTGACTGCATTTTTAGGTTAATGTTGGCACAACATCTACTTTGCAACTTCTAGTGTTTGATTTAAAAACAAGAGTTGTTAATGACACTGGTTGGTTTTGTTCACTACAAGAAAATGAAAGATCTAAGTTACAACATTCTTAGTGGATTCTAAGGCCTCATGAGCAAAGTACAGAATGTACCAAAGCAATGTCATGGAATGTGAGGGTTTCAAAGTATGCACCAAATGGACTTGTTGAAAGTGGCATGTTCAATTCAATGCAATTGGAAGGAGAAAAGTGGTTCTCTTTTGTGAGCATATAAGTGGCCGACAAAATGGTGATCCATGTATTATGTATGGGGACAACAAGTCCATCTCATATGTCTGCTTCTGAGTCCTATGATAAGCCTGGTCAGCCATTCATGATTCAGTCCATAAACCTTTCAATAGTGGGCTTTTGTGTGACAGCTAGCAAAGGACTGCATGAGTTAAGAATGGGAGGCCAACGCAAGATTAACAGAGGCATCACACACAGCAAATGAGATTCATGCAAGTAAAAAGTGGTGATTTTAATGGTTTTCTCTGTAATACATTATCCCACATTGGCTGGGTAAGGGTTTTTTTTTGTGTTTATAATCAACAGTACTCCAATGCATTGTAAAGAAAGAGCCAAGAGGCTCTTGGCAGGCCCTCTTGGCTGGAGGTCTCTATGCACGGTGGGTCCCACCAATTTTGAGCAAAAATGCATAGTGGTCTCTAAAATCTCCAAAAACAATATCCCACATTCATCCCGTGAGAAAGGTTTATGGTGTTTATATGCAACCCAACAAACATATAAAATAGATTGAAGGTTGAAGGTTGTTCTCACGCCTGTGCAACCGCCTCAGTTTTCATGCCCGTGCCCAAGAAGAGGTAGTTTTGTAGGAAGTGACATGTGATGGTGACTGGATGAGATTGATAGGTGACATACTGTCACGAGTTCACTGAATAAGCTGGTGGTTACTACAAACATCTAGCAACTTGGAGATGACTGTGGTCGCACAATCGCTAAGTTGTGATGGTTAAGGCCATATAATTCTGAGATTCAGAGAACACTTGGTCACCCATTCTCCAAGTTCCTGATAGTTAAAGGATTTCTTTCTGAGAATTGGAGATTAAAGCATTTGCCCATTCTCTCAATCCCTAGCAGTTAGTAAAAAACATTCAGAGAACATGAGATTACCTTGGTCGCTGGTTTTCTAGATCCTTGGCGGCTAGTATCTGAAATCTGGAGAATTGGAGAATGCTTTGGTCACCCATTCTCCAGATGCCAAAGGTCAAGTAGATGACATTCAAAGATTGTAAGAGTGCCTTTGTTGCCAAGTCTCTAGATTGGGAGAGTGCCCCACCAATTGTAATCTCCATCCATGTGAGCATCAAATGGTAGGCGCAATCCCTTGATTGGTAAGTGTCGATCAACTTAGGTTCAATGCATTATGCCAACTGTAGGATTAAAATAGATCTGATAGTACCTTAATTACTTAACAACTAGGCCCAAGAAAATACACACCATTGGATGGAACATAATCAGATGGAAAACTGAAGCTTCAAAGGCTCAGTCCTACTGACAACTGGGAAAGGTGGTGAGTAGTCACGATGTCGCAATGGATAAAGAACCTACATCTTGAGGATAGTAGTATCACACCTACTGTCTAATCAAACTTGATCTAATGATCATGATATAAATTTCTAAAACTCTTCACTTCCTTTACTGCTATAGCCCCGTCATTAGATTAGAATGAATCTGACGGTCTCCAAGGTATCAGGTAAGACTTGATGAAAAAGTGGACTTGAAGGTGACAAGGAAAACCAAACTTTACAATTTTTAGACTTTTTAAACAACAACTTAATGCACATTTATAATAACTTAAGTGGCCCAAAAAGGTAATGGAAAATTAGACCTTTCAACAAAGACTCAGGGTTTTAAGACACAACAAGCATTTAGGGCTAGAAACAAGACCTCACCTAGGGATTATGAAACAAAAAGAACTAGTTTCTTTGAATAATGAGGGCATGGAAAAATTTTTCAATTGGGCAGCCATAATTAGACACAAAAGACCCCTCTAATGAACCATGAATAAATTAAAACACAAAGCCTTGAGCTAAGAAAATAAATAGTACTAACAAGATTAATTATGCTTCAATTGATAAATGTTAGAAGTGTATGTATGTTATAAATCTAATGATAATATTGGTTGTGGGATTACATATATGTTACACATATTCAATAATCTTAATCTTGTGTCTCTATGAGAAGTTAAACATAAAGTTGGATGTGTCTTATAGTTTTTTGAGTATGTTTCCCTATAGGTTAACCAATGGTCTATGTCATGTTAGTGTTGTGGTTCCACAACACACACCCCATTTTGGCCACTTGGCCTAATGGGGACCCCCTTTTTTTAGGGTTCTTTTTTTGTTGTTGTCTTTAGGGTTTCAGTTTGTTTTCCTTGTGCAATTAGTTTAGATAGATTTTTCTTCATGCTTTCAATAAGATATTATTGACAACTATTTTTGCATGCAGAAGTTTGATGCCCACATTTTGAGATTTACAAAGAAACAACAAGGGAAGCTGACATCCATGGGAGTACTAAGATTTTAGAAATCCAAGAAGTGACGGAGAAGTTTTAAAGAGCTCAACCCAACATTCTTCCAAAACGCTGAGTCTTTAATTTTGACAAAGTTTAGAGAATTTCAACACTTAGCCATTTTTCAGTGTTGAAGGTCTGAGGTTTGAAAGTTTGGAGGTTTGGAAGTTCAGAAGTTCAGAGGTTCAGAGGTTCAAAGTTTGGAGTTCAAAAGTTCAAAGATCAAAGGTTTGAAGTGCGAAGGTCTGAAGTTCAAAGTTTGAAGTTCAAAAGTTCAGAGTTCAGAGGTTGAGTTTGGAGTTCAAGTTTTTCAGAGTTTCAGAGGTCAAAAAGGTTGAAATGCCAAAATTCCTCACAACCCCGAAAGGCCAAAAAATGTTGTGGACTTAGCCATTTTTCTGAAAAATCCAAAAAAAATTGTGGACTTAGAAATTTTTCGGAGAAAAATTTTGTGGACTTAGAAAATTTTGTATTCCTATATTTTTGACCTTGCTAAAATTTCGGCCTTCCTATTTTTTCGGCCTCCTAAATTTTTGGACTTCCTAAAATTCCAGCCTTCCTAAAATTTTGACCTTTCGACCTTCCTATTTTTTCGGCCTCCAAAAAATCTGAAAGTGCGAAAGTTGGAGGAGAGTTTTTTTTGACATTCCTATTTTTTCGGCCTCCTAAATTTTTGGACTTCTTAAAATTTTGACCTTCCTAAAATTTTGGCCTTTTGGCCTTCCTATTTTTTCGGCCTCTGAAAAGTCTAAAAGTGCGAAAGTTGGAGGAGATTTTTTTTCGACATTCTTGTTTTTTCGGCCTCCTAAATTTTTACACTTCCTAAAATTTCGGCCTTCCTATTTTTTCGGCATCCGAAAAGTCAAAAAGTGTGAAAGTTGGAGGAGAGTTTTCGTCATTCCTATTTTTTCAACCTCCTAAATTTTTGGACTTCCTAAAATTTTGGCCTTTCGGGCTTCCTATTTTTTCGGCCTCTAAAAAGTCTGAAAGTGCAAAAGTTGGAAGAGAGTTTTTTTCGGCATTCCAATTTTTTCGGCCTCCTAAATTTTTGGACTTCCTAAAATTTCGACCTTCCTAAAATTTCGGCCTTTCGGCCTTCCTATTTTTTCGGCCTCCAAAAAGTCTGAAAGTCTGAAAGTTGGAGGAGAAGCAGTTTTGACAGCCATTTTTACAAAGCTTGATTTTTGGCATTTCGGCCTTAGAGGACTTTTGGCCTCTGAAAGTTCGAAGTCTGAAATTTTGAGGAAAGTGGACTTGATACTTAGTCAATTTTGAAACTTGGTTTTTTCGAATCAACTGTCAAGATTTGGGCATTTTTTGTCGTGTCCGAAGTTTAACTCCAGTTATCTCAAAGTTTATTTTTTAGTCAACTAAGCTTCTTTTTTGGGTCATTTATGCATGATTTTGGGATCTCTTCCAGTTGAGTCCATGTGGAGAAGCCGCAACCAAGGATCAAGGGTAGAATCATGAAGATTATTAAGAGCATGCACGAGTTCCAAGTCCATTTTTAAGATGTTTAATGCATGATCTGATCAAAGCTTTGTAATGCACGAGGTTTAATTCTATGCTAGGGTAGTTTAGCTAAGTTTTAGAAGTAGTTTCATTAATGTAATCTCTTAGCTTCATTTTCAAGTTTTAGAGGAAGCCAAACCCTAGCTGAAAAACTAAGAGCACGACTCTATAAATTGTAATAAAATGATGTAATAAGGGTCGATTTGATCATTACTATAATACATACAGTTGGTGCTTCATTCATAGTGTGATTTATCTGCTATCTATGCGAAATTTTTGGATTTGTGAATTGCTCAGTCTTTCATTTCAAAGAGCCAATTGGTTGTTTAATGGTTTTAAGTCTGCGATCTATTAGTTCGGTGTTTGCTGGTATTGCATTGCTATGTTGTGATGAATTTTTGAGAAGATTATTCTTTGGTGCTTGAAGATTAACTTGTCTCACGTGTGTGCACATCTAGGGTGGCTTCATGATTCAATGAGTTTTGACTTATCATACGTCTGTGTTTGTTTCATTCCGCTGATGATTGCATCCATTTAGCTGAAGATTGTGACATGATTCGATCTCTATTTTGTGGGTTTCTTCATCTTCTTGGTTATTTAATTTTCATGGTGGTGTGATGCTAGCATATGTCCATTAGGTTTCTTTCAGCAATTTTATTCACTCTCTTGTTACCTTGCTACTTCTAACTCTACTTGCAAATTACTTTTGTAGATTAATTAGATTAATATTGCTTTTATTTCTAAATCTGAAAGTCAAATAAAAAAGAGAGATATTATGGAATCCTAAAGTTTGTTTTGTAGTTTCCCTTGAGAGAAGAACCAACAAAGGCCTCCTTGTTAACAGATTTACATTTGTCTTTTGTTGAGCTATCCAAGCGGTTGAGACCCAACCAGAAGGAACCTTGAGATTGATTCCATCAGTCTTCCAAGAGGGGAATTTGCTCATGTAAATTCCTATCCATTGTCTTCATGTATAAATGATGCTCAACAGTTAGAATATTGTTGGAGAGTGCAATAATCCATAAATATTAAATCATTTTAATTTGTGTTGTTGATTTCATGGTAAATTGTTTGCATTCTTAGTAAGAAATTGGAAGCTATGGTGAGAAATCTGTTCTATGACTATTTCTATAGTCATTTGAACTATGTTCTTTGAGTGTTCCTGCAGCCAAGGAAAAATAGAGTAACTTCCTATTTATTTGCTAAGAACTACATTTTTGTTATCTGATTCATGTCTATTTAGTTGTTGATTCATGTTTAGTGCTCAATCTATTTCTTTTCAAACATTTTCCTTCATTATTATTTCATTGAATAAAACTATTAAACACATTATACATTCATGAAATTATCATGCTGACAAATTTGGCTATTCTAAGCAAACAAACTTATATAATAGAAAGAAACTGAAGTAGGAGACAATCTTTAAATGATATTTTCAATTTGTTACTAACTTCCACTAGTCGATGATAGAAGATATTCTCCAAATGAAGGTTGTTACCTATGTTTGTGTCCTCAAGTGAATCGAGAGGAGGCCATGGAGTGCTTATTATCGAAAGGCCTATGATCCAACTAGGTTTCTAAACCATGCCATTATCGCCCATGGGTGGTTTTTGAGGCATAAAATGCCAGGAGTCAAAATTCTCACCATCTTCCCTCATGGTAAATGGCTTTGAAAATACAACACAAGGAGAAACAAATGAGAATAAAAATAAATGTGATTATATTACCTTTATATCTTTATTGATATCTTGAGTGCTTTCTTGGATATAATTTATTGATTAAATGGATGGATTGGATTGATAGATTACCAAAAATGAGGGAGATAGATTTTATTATATACCTCTCCAAATCATTTCGGGGCTCCAAAATTGAAGAGTTCCAATGGGGATTTGAATATATTTCTACAAGTACAAGACCTTTGTCCAATTTAAATATGGACCACCTTTATGAAAAATGAGGTGTCTCCTGAGGTATGAGGAAACATATTTTTCCATGCACCTTATGAGGTGCCCATTTCAAGCTAATTAGGGATCAAAATTAAATGGAGGGTCAATAAGGGTATGGAGATACCCAAAATGTGCACAAGATCAAGGTTTGAATTTAAAATAAATGTAAAATCCCACCCATAATGGAATAGGGCCTATGTATGAAATAGGTGATAAGTGAATGAAATAATTAAAGTGGGGCACACCTAAAATTAAGGGCCCACATGTAAATTAAGTTCATAGAGATAAAATATTTAAACATTTACTAATTAAATGCATAGTAAGAAGGCCAATGATGCATAGAACACTTGGAGACTAAAATGGGGCCTAGAAAAAGACCAAAATTGTATTGTTTATAATTTAAGATGTTACAGTGGTGTGTGTCCCTCAACTTCAATTTGGCCTCTATCAAAAAGGTCTTGAAATAAGCTTCAAATATTTCTTTGTACTGGGACCCTCAATTCAATGGTACTCAAAATATTCATTATCACTATACAAAACATGTTTAGGTTTATTTTTGTCATACAAATTGGTGATAGGATGTACCATCATGTTTTGTTGGACAAGGTGATGAAAGATAACATCAAGGGTTTTTGAGAGGGGTTTGTATTGGTGACATTGTCTAGTGTTGGTGTTGGTATTATTGTAGGTGTTGAAATGTGGGACAGTAAAATTATTATTATGATTGTGATTTGATTGTTATCATTGTTGTTATTTTTATCATTGTGGTTTTGTTGATTGACTCAATTTAATTTATTATATGGTATTTTGATATTTTGAGCATGTTTAGAATCAGTTATACCATCATTGACAATATTCTTATTTTGGCCCAAAACTTAGGCTTATTATTTGAATATGAAGGACGATCATCCTTGCTATAGTGCTTAATGGTTCCTTGTTTAAGAAGACCTTTCTAAATGGATTTCCCCTTTTTGATGACCATCTTAAATTCATCAAGACATTCCATTTGTAATTGAAAGGAAATAGGTTGGACCAAATTTTGCATAAATGTATGTACCAAGTGTTGTTTGGGAATGGCCCAAGGGAGTTTATTGTTAGAAAGTAAAGTCCACAAGATAACTAAGAGGGGGGGTGAATCAGTTATCAGATAAAAACAACTTATAATACCATTATCATATTTCAACCATATAAATGTAAACACTAACCATAGAAAGATAAATATACACAATGACACAAGATATGTTAACTAGGGAACCTCTTGATTAGAGAGTAAACCCCGATGGGGATGGTACCCACAAAAGATGTACTAATATGAAAATTCCTTGTGAGAGGATGGACTCTATTAGGAGCCTTATGAAATACATTCAGTGCATATCAATCCCTGTTAGGAGACTTTGAATCCCGGTTAAAATATTCTAACCCGATTAGGAGTTATAGAAGGCAAAAGGACCCACTATCCAAACAGCTTCAAGGGAAAGATCACTAAACTCACTGTCCAACTGATCTCTATACTATTCAAATAGAATAATACCAAAATAACAACTTATCTTCACTCCTCTATCTATGCCAAAACTGCACCAAGTACTTTTCTAGATCTCAGTACCAGATCAACTCAATTTGCATATCCTCTTACAATATCATTTCATTTCTATGTTACAATAAAAGAAAAAAAATCCTTCCTTTATACTTCACTCAAATAATAAACAATAGAGTCATCCAACAAGGCTTAACCAAATACAAAATACAAATTGTTACATGTTACATAATATTTCATAACCACATAAAACTATTGGCTTCCAAACTAAATAATTCTTCACACATGCAACCTCTGACTATGCTATCTCATCTAGGTCACCTCCAAAATGTCATCAACCTTAGTTCAACCTCAATCTCCAAATTCTATCATGATTAGGAGATATCATCCAGCTATCACAAACTGCTTCTCAGGAACATTGCCAGAATATAGTTTCCACTAAATTACACATATCTGTCATGAATAATAGAATTTCCATATGCGCTCTTAACCATAATCTCATGACATAATATAGAGCAATTCCTCAAGTCTGCATAGCTAGATTTGTAATTCTCCACGTGCGCTAATACAATCACCATCTGCTTCTCTGCTAATCTCCAGTAGATCAAGGTGTTGACATCAATGACAAATATAGTCATGAATGCAACATACAACTACTATAGAAATACTCGAATACTCCCCCATAGGACATATTCAACATTCATTCCTATCAATCTCCCCCATTGGCATTGATGGCAACATAGATGAAAAAACATCCAAGTTCCATGAATACCAACTACAATACTATCATTCTGTTTTAAATTTTCAAATCCTCTTTATCAATCAAATCTTCAATCATCAAATGTATCCTTCTCCTCGGTGCTTTAGATTTTCAAATCCTCTTCATCAATAAAATCACTCAACATATGTTTTTCATTTATATTAACAGATGTTTTTCATGTATCCTTGTCCCTCATTAACATCAATGACAAAGTAAGCATCAATATGTCAATCTAATACAAGCTTGAATATCAAAAGACACTATTCAAAAAATAATTTCACAAGAGTCCTTCACCACTTAGCTAAAAAACACACATACTCCCCCATAGAGGAATTATTAGCATACAGTCCAGAAAAATAGTGCCCTTATACCACTGGACTAATGCAACTCTTTGCATCACTACTCAAGAGTATTATGCAGCATAGCCCCAAGCATACCTCTCAAATACTCAAATGTATTTTTAGGTAATGGATTTGTAAATATATCTACAATCTTCTCTTTTGTATACTTAAGTCTGACTTCTTTTTCTACAACTTTTTCTCTTACAACATGATACTTGATTTCTATATGCTTTGTTTTAGAATGCAACACAAGGTTCTTAGACATACTTACTGCAGTGGTGTTATCATAGTGTATGATAACAGGCCCATTGAACTTAATTCCAATGTCCTTCAATATTTCTTTCATCCATATTATCTAATTACAATTATTTTTTATTGCTACATATTCTGCTTTTGCTGTGCTTTGTGAAATATAATTTTTTTTCTTGCTTAGCCAAGAAAGCAATCTTCCTCCAAGAAAAAATGCTCCACCACTTGTACTCTTTTTTTCATCAACACTACCTACCCAATCTGCATCTGTATACACACATAGGGTAAAGTCATTTGATTTACATACCATAATCCATAGTCAATTGTGCCTTTCAAATATCTAAATACAATTTTTACTGCTGCATAATGTGACTCTTTAGGATCATCTTGAAATCTTGCAACAATTCCAACTGCATTTGATATATCAGGTCTTGTATGAGTTAAGTATTGCAATCCTCCAATCATAGATTTGTATTTCTTTTGTTCAACTGCATGAGTTTCATCTGTGCTAGATAACTTATGGTCGGATACCATAGGTGTACCAATAGGTTTACAATTTTCCATTCCAAATCTTTGCAACAAGTCTTTCACATATTTTATTTGAGATAAGAAAATACCATCAATGTTTTGTGTTATCTATAATGCTAAAAAATATTTCATTTCACCAATCATGCTCATCTCAAATTCTATCTTCATTTAATCAAAAAATTTATCACTAGCTTCATCTTCTCCTCCAAAGATAATATTATCAACAAATACAACTACAATCAATAAACGATTCTCAATCTCTTTTAGATACAAATTACTATTTGCAGTGCCTTTAGTAAATCCCAATTTTATCAAATATTTATCCAATCTTGCATACCAAGTTCTAAGTGCTTGCTTTAATCCATGTAGAGCTTTGTTCAGTTTACATACCATCTCCTTCTTGAGTTAAAGAAAAACCTTCAGGCTTCTCAATGTAGACTTCTTCCAATTCTCCATTCAGAAATGTTGATTTCACATCCATCTAATACCCTTTAAATTTCTTATAAGCTGCATAAGCCAAAAACATTCTTACCGCTTCAATTCTTGCAACATGTGCAAAAGTTTCTTCATAATCAATTCATTCTTGCTGTGAGCATCCTTTACATATTAGTCTTGTTTTTTTCCTTACAACTTCACCTTGTTCATTCATCTTATTTCTGAATACCCATTTAGTTCCTATAACATTTTTATCTTTAGGTCTAGGGACCAATTCCCAAGTCTCATTCTTCTCAATCTGATCTAGTTCTTCCTTCTTTGCTTGAATCCAATTATCATCTTTATAGGCTTCCTCAATAGTTTTAGGTTCAATTTGAGAAATTAAACATAGTTCTTCTTGTACCTTATTTCTTGTCATGACTCCTCTTTCTATGCTCCAAATAATTTGATTAGTAGGATGGTTCCTCATCAAATTCTTGTTAGGTGTCATTGTCTCGGTTCTTGCTTCAACTTTGTGTTCTAATCTTAGTGCTTCTCTTATTTCCTCAATGTCATTCTGCAAATCACTATCAGTTTCATAAAATAATTCAACATTCTCATGATTAATTCTAGGACAAACTTCTTCATCTAATTCATAATCAAGTATTCTTTCCTAAATTTTGAATTTCTCATCAACTTTAACATGTGTGCTCTCAACAATAGTCTTAGTTATTTTATTGAAACATCTATAAGCTTTTCTTTTCAACGAATAACCAAGAAATATACCTCCATCACTTTTGGGATCAAACTTACCAATGTCATCATCTCTCTTAATATAGCATTTTCTTCCAAAAATTTTGAAATACTTAAATGATGGTGCATGTCCAAACCATAATTCATAAGGTGTCTTGTCTGTGTCTACTCTAATTTGTACTTTTTTCATTATATATACTATTGTGTTCACTACTTCTATCTAGAGTGTCTTCGCCAAATCATTCTCAAATAACATAGCTCTTCCTACCTCAGTTACTGATATGTTCCTTCTTTCTGCAATACCATTATGTTCGAGTGTTTTAGGGGCTGAAAAATGTCTCTTAATACCATTCACTTCACAAAAAATATTAAAATCCTTAGAAGTAAATTCTCCACCTTTATCAGACCTCAAACATTTAATCTTCATTCTAGATTCATTCTCAACTTTATTCTTAATCAATCTAAACTTATCAAATGATTCAGATTTTTCTTTAAGAAATGCTATCCACATCATTCTAGTAAAGTCATCAACAAAAATCATAAAATATCTTTCACCATAGAATCCTCTAGTCCTTGTGGGACCACTCAGATCTGTATGAACAATTTCCAATTTTTCTGATGTGGTGAACTTCTTACTAGGAAAAGAACTTCTTTTCTACTTATCCATAACACATTCTTTGCATATCATGTTAGTAGGTTTCATAATATTAGGAAAATCTCTCACCACAAGTATAGTACTTACTTTCAAAATGTTATCAAAATTTATGTGACAAAATCTTTTGTGCCATAACCAACTATCATCAATTTTAGTAATCAAACATGTATTCTCAGTGGGATTCAATTAAAATACATTACCTCCGGTTCTTGATCTAGTTCACTACTACATTTGGGGCCAAATTTCAACAGAATATTCCGACTGGTAACTTTTTATTACGAATTTGGTGTTTTTTTTTTTTGTAATAGGCCCCAATGATGTCGGTATTCCGATGGGTGTTTAATTGATCATCAGAATTCTGACAGATTCGGGGTATAGATTAAAAAAAAAGAAAGTGAAACGGCCTCATCATTTTTATTTCGATTGGATAAAGGGAGCGGGAGAAAAGGAGCGAAAGCTGAGCACAGGAGAAGGTATGTGATTTCTTCATCTTTTGAGCCTCTGGCATCATATTCGAATGCATTTCATTTTATTTGATCATGAATGCTCTCTGAAATGACCGCATTCTACTGGTGTCGTGTCGTAGCCAGTTCTTTATCTCTATTATTTGATGTTATTGGTGCTTGTGCTCAAGGATATCTATTCACTGTATTCAAATGTTTGGATTCATGTTTGTTGATATTACTGGCATATATGTTTAATGACACCATTGTAAATTTTTGTCACTGAAATGACCGCATTCTACTAGTGTCATGCCCTAGCCCATGCTTTAACTCCATTATTTGATGTTATTGGTGCTTGTGCTCAAGGATATCCATTTTTTTGAAATGTTGACTGTGGTTATCAAATGGACAGCCTGTGAGCTTCTAGCTATGCACCATTTGTATTGATAGCTTAGGGCATCAAATGTATTGTATCATTGATAGTTGATACTTTGTTAAAAGGAAATAGGACAAAGAACGATTTTTATTTAGTTTCTCTATTTTGATCCCTAAGTGGCTTACAACCCTAGAGAAGTATATGTAGATTTACAGATGCAGTTATAGGATACATAGCAGCCGATAATTCATAATAAATCCATGCATCCAATTTGAATAGCGATTAATACAAAGAACTAGGGTCCTCCAATGGCCCAATCATTCGGACCTTGACTGTCCCCTCAACTAGTGACCCTTCAAAACTAGGTTATCATGCAATCAGTGAGTGATCCTTCATTCTCCTGGTGAGCTTCTAGGTAGGTGCCATTTGTATATTTGATATCTTAGGGCATCAAATGTATATTGTATCATTGATAGTTGAGACTTTGTTAAAAGGAAATAGGACAAAGAATGATTTTGATTTAGTTTCTCTATTTTGATCTGTAAGTGGCTTACAACCGTAGAGAAGTATATGCATATTTATGGATGCAGTTGCAGGATACATAGCAGCTGATAGTTCACAATAAATCCACACATCTAATTTGAATAGAAATTAATACAAAGAAATAGGGTCCTCCAATGGCCCAATCATCGGGACCTTGACTGTCCCCTCAACCAGTGACCCTTCAAAATTGGGTTATCATGCAATCGGTGAGTGATCCTTCATTCTCTCGGTCTGCCCTACAACCAAACATATTGGAAATACACAATACAATGATAACAAGTCTTTCACAATCCCCCTTCTCTCAAGGAACACTATCAATCATCTCTTCCACATAGCATTTCATTGTTGTATGAGTGGATTGTGTAGGAACAGTTGACATTAAACAAGGAGCAAACTCCTCAACACATCTTGGAAACCATTGAATTCAATAATAAATGAAACCTAACACCAACACTATTCCTTCCATTCACTTCTACCAAGAATAAAGCATTTAATCCATTCAACATTACATATAATCATTAGACAGTTACATTTCCTGACTGTGTAGAGGAACAGTCACGACCAAAATGATCAAAACTACTTTCACCCTTGCACAAGCTATTCCAAACTCCAAATAAAATTAGCAATATGCTATATCAAATCATTCATATTCATAGTAACCATTCAAAGGATCATTTTTTCAATGAACCCTTTGACTGTACCCTGCGGTAGACAAAGGAAACCTCAAAATAGAGAAAGGAAACTTAGTAAAACCAGTCTATGCCGATGTTTGTGAGGGTACAGTCATGATAAGTGCCTCTCAAACCTCTCCAAACATGTAAGATTGTCTTCAAATACTTTATTGATCTCTTCTAAACATTAACCAAATCAAACCTACATTTGAATCCACACACAATAACCCCAAAATGAAGGGTTTTGTATCCTTTAATGAATCTCAGTCACTAGTAGTGCATGGACAGTCAAACCAGTAGTCTCCAAAGCATTCAATAAGTGACTGGATTATATTTAATACACACTATTCCTTCCATTCACTTCTACCAAGAATAAAGCATTTAATCCATTCAACATTACATATAATCATTAGACAGTTACATTTCCTGACTGTGTACTAGAGGAACAGTCAGGAAATGTAACTGTCTAAATGATCCAAACATTTGAAAATAGTGAATTGATATCCTTGAGCACAAGCACCAATAATATCAAATAATGGAGATAAAGCACGGGCTAGGGCACGACACCAGTAGAATGCGGTCATTTCAGAGAGCATTCGTGATCAAATAAAATGCAATGCATTTGAAATTTGCAGTCGAATATGATGCCAGATGCTCGAAAGATGAAGAAATTACATACCTTCTCTCGCGCTTAGCTTTCACTCCTCTATCCAATCGAAATAAAAATGATGAGGCTGTTTCACTCTTTTTTTTTCATAGCCAAATCTTCTTTGTACCACACGAAGAACATGCCTTTGGTTCAGTTTTGTAATTTGTTTTTTGCGTAATTAGTAATTGGTAGATTAAATGTAGATAATACCTTTATTAGTTTAATTAGCATGTTATTATCATATCAAATAAAGTATGTTTAAGAATTGTTGGGACTGGTCCTTTTCCGTGTATTAAACATAATAGAATTCTCAGCATATTATTATCAATCTATTTCTTTGTTCTAAACATGCCATTGGTTCAATTTTGTAGATTTGTCTAATCTGTTAAATGCATTTTTTGTGAGGAGGGGTCTTGTTCTCAGGAGATTGATGAAGATTGTGCACCTCAAAAACCAATTCATAAGGTACCAATCATGTTTCCTATTCGCTTATATTTTTGGATTGGTAAATCTCCTTATAAGTTTCATGTCCTTTCTTTTGACTACTATGGATGAGATATATATCTTACATTTAAAATTCAACCTCTTTACATTTTAGAACATGTAGTGTGTTTTTTGAGGATTTTACCAAATCAACTTTTAACATAAACTGAAAACACCAAACTGATATCTTGCCCTTTCAACTTGACAAAATATTTGCATTTGACCAATAACTACAAGCAACTGAATGATAAATCCACATACCTGTATCTTTGTAAAATACTTGGAACATCAAAAAGATGGCTAAGTGGCTGCCGCCATGATTTTTATCTACTGAATATGGGAAAAAAAAGCACCAAGAAAAATCAAATAGAAAAATGATTGGTCATTTCAAAAAGCATTCATGATCAAATAAAATGCAATGCCTTCTCTCGCGCTCGATCAACTTTCACCCGCTCGTTTTCTCCTACTTCTTTTCTCTACAATTGAAATAAAAATGATTTGGCCATTTCAAAATAGTGAAATGATATCCTTGAGCACAAGCACTAATAACATCAACTATTTTGATCTGTGGGTGCCCTAATGTTGGCAAGAGTTCTTTTATTAATAAGATTACTCTACAAGCTTGAAGAAGTGATATATTTTAGCAAATGAAGAGTAGAAAGATGATGATATTCCTGAGATCATGGATGGACACAATGTTGCAGATAGAATGGGAAGACATCTTTCGAGCCTGGCCCTAGATCCTTTGACAATTGGGGTAGGATCCAGACCCAGGCTAAAAAGATGTCTTCCTTTTTGTTGTGGAATATAAGCTCTACTGCTACAACAACAACAGATTGTGATGTACATATCACAATAGCTAAGAAACATAAATGTAGGCATCATGGTCACAATTTTTTGGAGACACGACATAATTGAGTGCCATTCCCAGATGATGCAAAGAAACCACTACTTTTCATTGTCTTGGAAAACCACTCAAATATGTTGTGTCTCCAAAAAATTGTGACCATGATGCCTACATTTATGTTTCTCAACTGTTGTGTCCTAGGACCCCTTATGACCCTTTACAATCCCTAAGAATACATCTTAGAGGTCTTAAAATGTCATAAAGGGTCATAAGAGGCTCCTAGGAGGGGCTAGGTGAGCTTCCACCTTCACGTGGTTGGCCCTGTTAAGTAGAGAATGTTAAACTATTCTTGAAACAAAGAGAAGCTCAATAATTTAAGGTCTCAGTCCACGGAGATGCTGAAAAAATGACGAGAATCAATGATGGAGATTTTTTAGATTATGAGAAGACATATATGGAGTGGAGGCCAGATTAAGTACCATTACAGAGATGATGATTCAATAACCTACATCTATAAAACCTTCACAATTATCCCTTCTTTGGCCTCCACTCATTCCTCTTCTCAAAAATAGTTATCTAGAAACTTTGGATAGTGTTTTCTCATCCATGCACGAAATGTACTAGTGATCATATAAAATTACTTTAGGCCTCTAGTATTGATGAGATGTACAAGTGTAAAATGTTTTTGCGAGACTATGATCAATTTGTGTAGTGTACATAAATGCAAGGCGGTGATTATTCTCAATGATCAACAAGTAGCTAGGACTAAAGATAACACAGCTCAAGAGACCATCATAGGTTGTCTCTTTCTTCGGTCTATATTATTGAAAGAATGTTTTACCTTTCATTAGCTCATCAAATATGCAGATTTGAAAGAATTTAATAGAATATTTTCATGACAACGTATATTATTTAAGTTGACATTGCACAAATTTATCTACTTCGCACACTTGTATACTATGAAGACAGTGATAAAGAAGCATCTCCTCCCATGGCAATGCTTCTTTATCGCCGTCCTCATAGTCTACAAGTGCGCAAAGTAGATAAATTTGTGCAACATCAACTTAAATAATGTATGTTGTCATGAAAATATTCTATTAAATTCTTTCAAATCCCCAGATTTGATGAGCTAATGAAAGGTAAAACATTTTGTCAATAATATAGACCAAAGAAAGAGACAATCTATGATGGTCTCTTGAGATGTGTTAACTTTAATGTGCCTATCCGTCAGTTTTTCGACACTTTAGCATTAGTTCCAACGGAAGCACTATGCATTCAATAGACCAAATGTCAGAGAAAAACAATTTATGACATTTCTTGCAACAGTAATGTTATACATTCGACAAGGTAACCTGTCAGAGAATACTGCAGAACTGTCACTATTCTGACAATTAAAGTGTCGTAAATAGAAAATATTTGACAGAACTTTCGACAGTGAGGCCATATCACCGACAGGTAGATCTATCAGAATTTGATGAAAACTGTTGGTATTCCAATAGTTCTAATGTCGGAAAGAATATGGTTTCAACAGTAAGTTCCGACAGAGATTGTATATTTTCGATAGGTCTTGTTATCGGAATTCTGATGGATGAACCAAGGGAAATGCCATAATGAAGTTGTTTTCATGTGCAAGTTTCCAATGTGAGATGGTGTCGGTAAATCAACAAATAGGTCTTCTATCACAATCTTCTACACAAAAACTGTGACGGACTCAGGTGTCAAAAGTCCGACAAATGAGCATTGCAAATCTGACAAATGGCTGTCGAAATTTGGCCCCAAATGTAGTAGTGACTTCCAATCATGTTTCCATTCTTATCTTTGATCACACAAGTCTTCTTAGTAAACTGAACTTGATATTCCTTGTCAACTAACTATCCAACACTTAAAAAGATTATGTTTCAATCCATCCACAAAGTAAACATCATCAGTGTTAGTCTTTCCATCAAGAGTAGTAGATCCTATTCTCTTTATTAAGCAAGGTGCATTGTTTCCAACTATAACAATTCCTCCATCATAGTTGTTAAACTTTATAAATTTCTTCATATCTCTAGTCATATGATGTGAACAACCACTGTCTATAATCCAATCAATTTTCTTTTCTACTTGAGAAACTAAAGATTTTTCTTCTCTAATCTCAGTTTCAGAGTTTTCTTCTTTTATTGCTACAAATCCTATGTCATCACTTTCATTATCACTTTCACTTAATATTTTCTCAATGCTAGCCTCAAATTCCTCATCATTAGCATAATAACATTCTTTAGATCTTCTAGGTTTAAAATTCTTCTTATATTTCTTCACTCTCTTAGGGCATTTAGATGTGAAATGACCATATTCTTGACATGTCCAACATTTAAATATTTTCATACCTTCAAGTTCTCTTTTCACAAGCAAGGAAATTCCTTCCTCAATCTTTTTGTCTTCTTCAATCTTAGATCTACTACAACTGGCATAATCTCCACTGACACTTGTACTTCTTGACAAAGTAGGTCAAACACTAAGTGTGTTGAATGTTGTTTCAATTCTAGGTAAGTCTCCAAACTATCTTAAGCCTATCTCTGCTACTTCTAATCTTCCATGAAGATTTTCTCTGGTAAAATTTTCAATACAAGGTATAACTTGTCCAATCATCTATGTTTTCTACTTAAACACAAGGGTCGGTGTCTTTAATATTTTCCATATGACTTCATCTTCAGTTTTGTTTCCTTCATAGGCTTTGATACTTGCAAGAATCTCTAATATTCTACCAATATAACTTCTAACAAATTCATCTTCTATCATTCTTGCATCCTCAAATAAACATATCCAATTATGTAGTCTTACTCTCTTAGCATGTACATCACCTTCAAAACTAGATTGTAAAGCTAACCAAATTTCATGAGATGTCCTTAGAATTTTTACCTGACTGTATTCATTTTCTGGAAGAGCTGACAAAAGTGCTTCTCTGGCAAGTATGTTACACATAAATAGATCTCTTTCCTTATCAGTGCAATCTTCAAGTTTTTCTTTTTCAATGATAGTCTTGTCATTCTTTGTAATCAACCAATATCTCGATCCTAAACATAGAAGATGTGTCTTCACCTTTTCTTTCTAGTTGTCATAGTTAACTCCATAAAACTTGGATGTTCTTTCTTGAAATGAGTCACCATAGATCTCCTTAAGTTGTTAAACTTTTCTTTCAAGGACGTGCTGCTCTTATACCAATTGTTACATGTTACATAATATTTCATAACCACATAAAACTATCAGCTTCCAAACTAAATAATTCTTCACACGTGTGACCTCTGACTATGTTGTCTCATCTAGGTCACCTCCAAAATGTCATCAACCTCAATTCAACTTTGCATGTCCAAATTCTATCTCGATTAAGAGATATAATCTAGCTATCACAAACCGCTTCTTAGGAACACTGCCAAAATATAGTTTCCACTAAATTACACATAACTGTCATGAATAATAGAATTTTTGTACATGCTCTTAACCATAATCTCAGGACACAATATAGAACAATTCCTCAACTATGCGTAGCTTGATATACAATTCTCCATGTGCGTTAATACAAACATTGTCTTCTTCTATGCTAATCTACAATAGATCAAGGTGTTGACATCAATGACAAATACAGTCATGAATGCAACATAAAATTGCTACAAAACTACTTGAATACTCCCCCATAGGAAATATTCTGCATTCATTCCTAACAATCTCCCCCATTGGTATTGATGGAAACATAGATGAAAAAAACATTCTATGTTACAAAAGAGAGAAATGGTTGTCGTTGCACCAAAAGATCGACCTGTTAATGCTTGATACAACCACTAGACTTATAGAAGACACAAAAGGTAGTTAAGCCATGTCACAAATTGCGAGGGGACCGTTGACCATTTTTCCAACATCTATTGGGAATGTTTCTCTACATTTACAAGAATTTTTCAAAGGTCTCCCTATTTCATTTTTTGGTGTTGCACAATTGGTTAATGATGCATTGTGTTCAATATTATAATAATATTGTGCAATAGTTTTTTTAGCTAGGTTACCAAATGTGAAGACAAACCTTTGATGGAGACTCATGAACCGCTCAAGGGTGGATCCACCTAAACTTCTAGGAAAGAGTCCCTTTAGATAATTTTCATTATACAAGACCTCTTTGCATATAACATAGAATACTATGAGAAGTGCGACTGAGAAACTCTCTCCCTTATATTTGTCAAATTGTAGCATTTCAAAGTTCAAAGGGAAAGGTTGCAATGTTATAGATCGATTGAAAGGATACAAACATATGTACTCAAATGATAATTCTTTATTTTTTGTCCCCCATTATACATATTGAGGATAGGGTAAAAATACAAACATGTGTCACACTTTTATAAAGGAAAAAGGTTAACACAACCAAAATTGATCAATGTTGACCACATGAAAGTGACATTTCTAAATTAAATTTGAAGATGATGTGGACTGTTAAAATGTGTAAAACTTGATAAAGTTTGTGCCTCTTATTTTTAATTTATTTTTATTTGTAATAATTTATTTTATTGATATTCAAAAATCTATTACATCCATATAGTTTTACTTCTACATCTAGCCAACTTGATCAACTACTAAATCTACCCAATTATCTTCCTATACTATTAACAACATCTACTAACTTACAAAATCATCTATGTAGCCAAAATGGACATTTTCTACTTACAAGTTTGATAACGATTTATAATCTATTTGATAAAAACATACTTTATTTAAGTCACATGGCACCACACTAGGCACAAGAATCTCTAAACAAACCTTTCATCCACAACCCCATGGCATCAAGTCTTCTTTTCTTTCCTTTCTTCAACAACCACCAATGACCCCTCTGGAGTAAATATGCCTCCTGACACCGGTCTCTTCCCTCTTGACCTAGGTGTTGGATTGGGACCAACATAATTCATCTTTATGTGACTCCCCATTTCTCTCTTTTGTACCTTATCTTCCTCCACATCTTTCTTTCTGAAGAAATCCTTGAACAGTATCCAACCACCCCTAGCCCTTTCAATTTTCATCTCTTTCTAAGTGTTCATACTCTAGACCAAGAAATGATGCAAATAGTCTTTTGACCAATGACTTGGATTCAACCATCCTTCAGCACCAAAAAACCCAAACTCAATTTAGCATATGCCAATCTGGACCATGTCCCCCATCCACTCTGGCTTCACAATGACCCTCATTATCCACAACATCTCCTCCATGGTACCCAACTAAAATGCCCATGCCATGGCCGCAAAGGATATTTCCCTATTGACCTTGTATCTATGGTTGGAATCCATAAATTCTTGGCCCAACAACCCCTCTATTATTTTCATAAACATTGTATCCTTAAACCTAAAGATGCCCTTCAACCTTCATAGAGATATTTTGAAACAAAATGGGCGCTAAAGATGTAGAGTCTTTAGTGAGAAATTCACCTCCAATTGGTTTATACTTCTACCACTCACCCAATCCTCTGCTGATAAAGGGATAAATGTCTTATGAACCTACAATATCTCCTTTTATTACTTCTCCTTTTCTCCAGAAGCTTCCAAATTTTTCTTCCTCTATATTCCTCAACTCATGTCTTCAGTACTCTCACATGAGAGAAAATTATGCCACCTTCCCCCTCACTACCAACTCATTGATGCCTTCATCATTTCTTAGAGTGATCTTGAAATACCATGTGGGTTATCGACCATAAAGGTTGGTCTTAAAATATTTTTGAATATTGCTAAAGTTTATATTAAAACCACTATTCGTTGGGGCTCTTTTTTCATCTTTTCTAACTAGTAAAATTGCCTAATAGGCACTAATGAAATTGTCCCCATTCTCCCAATCCAAAAATTTTCCATGAAAATTCTAAAATTTGTCCATCACTTCCTCCTTCCCCATATCTACCAATCTGACTACCAATTTAGATATAGTATCAGCTTTGGATTTCCTTTCCCACTTTAGATGTGTGACTTTGTAGTCTTCAAATTTATGCAACAATGCTCCAATACCAGACCTGTGATACTCTATTATTTATAGCCAATATTGTAACCAAAGAATCACCCTCTAGATGTAACATTCTTACTTCTTACTACATCATTTTTTGCACTGCTAATAGCATTGCCTACATCTCTACCTCATTGTTGGTCCCTTCAACCAATCTCTTGGCCCCTATTGCCAAGGTATTACCCATACTGTCTCTAATGATGTAGCATGCTCTGCTTGGCCCTGTATTTCCCTTTGGTGCCCCATCAAAATTGACCTTTATCCATTCTTTCTCAAGAGGATTCCAAACATATGAAATAGCCTCTAAAAATGGATTATACCCCCTCATCCCCTGAACGGGATTTTTAAAAAAATTAAATAAGAATCAATTTGTAAATAAAGGGGTCTAGTTCCCACCAAATGTTTTTGTAAATTTACTTATTTTTCATAATCTCAATATCCCAAATAGATGACATATATATATCTAGTGAATGAAAAAAAAATACTTTTTGATGTATATTTTCATCATTATAACATTTTAAAGTCCAACATACCCGAATTTGACAATTTTCATCTCTCACAAAATTTATTTATAAAATTTATCTTAATAAAAAATTACACATTTTTGGAGAAGACTCTCTCCTCTAGTGATCCATATATATTTTAATTATTTTAATATGATTCAGTATTTTTTTTCTTTTTTTCAAATTAGCCTCTTATTGAATATTAGAATACCTACTTGTAGTATGTTTAACTTAAAATATATTAAATCTAATCAAAACATAATAGAAATTATATGAATAGATTCCTAACTTCGAGCTCTACAAAAGAGTATTTTTAGTTTTTTAAATAAATTGATTTTTCTTGGAGAAAAGTGTTGCAAAAGTGAAAATTTATGGTAATTTGAGAAATTTGGTGATGTGGTTGCCACTTAGGATGCCACCTACGACATTTTTGCCAAAATGGTTCTGACTAAAACTGTTCTATTTGAAACCAATGAGTAAATAATTACCAATTATTGTTTCGTCCAACATATTTGGCTTATATATTACCATGGGGTTTTGGTTGGAACCCTTGTGCCATGTAGCCTCCACATCACTTCCACATGGGTTTGGACACAACCCTTCCATCTGAAACCATTTTGTTCAGATCCATTCTAGCTGCATCTATTATGTTGGCCCAAAGTGTGACATAGTTATGTACTTTTACTTGATAATATTTCACAAGTCTTATACTTTTTGGGCAAGGTCTAGTGCATTATGAGCATTGAGTGAGATGTATGTGTGATGTGCTCTAATTATTAAACACAAATTATTCATGGCACTAGAGGTATTAGTGGTAGCATGTGTGCTAGTGTGTGTGGTATGGCTACATATGATGCTAAGAATTTATTGGATAATGTCTTGTGAAAGTTGGAATGGTTGTGAAGTTTCTTTACTAGAAGGACCACCCATGGATGAGGAGGTATTTTTATTGTTGGATGGTGTTTTGGTGGTATTTTAGGTGAGTTGTGAGATATTAAAATCTTGTGGGAGTGTTACTCCATCCTTAATGATTATCATGAGGGTATTTTGTTTGTTTACTTTAATAGTTTTATCCATTATTTCTATTATAGGGATCTATTAATTCGTCATCCCCTTGATGGTTAGTGATGTATTCTACAAGACTTTTATTTTCATCATTATTATTCAATCGAGAAGCCATTATTCACCTGATTTGTAATTGGTTTTAGACCATACAAATATGATCTTGGGTTGTGATATGGGTGGATTAATGAAATGAAGGTTGATGGAGGTTTGGGGAAATTTCATTAAGAATGTCTATGGGTGTTGATGTTGGATGAGCACTTGGTTTGTTTAAAATGATGATGAATTAAAAAAACTATTTAATGGATGACCAATGTGAAGTGATGACCTTTGGACTAGAAGAAAAATATTGATTGGATTTTATTTTTGATTGAATTTGAAACAGATTATGATTTTTTGATGGTTTACTATATTTAGATATAAGTGGTCAAAATGACTTAGTAAGACTTAAATCCTTTGATAATTCAAGGGATTGATTGGGATTAATTTTCTTGTATTTGAGATAGGCTAATTTATCAAGAAATATAGGATGGGACGATTTGGAGATTACTTAAGGAGAGTCAATACCTAATATAACTAATCCAAATGTTAAAGGGCTAGACAAAAACACTAATTAAGATAGACAACTTATTAAGCACTATATTTAGCTACAAATTAAAATAAGGATAAAGGATCTCAACCCAAATTTTGAAAATCTTGACCTTTGCGATTGATCAATCGATTGGTTGATTCCATATGATATTAGATAAGATTTGATGATTGCTAATGACCGGTTATATTTGACTAATTGATGAGGTTTAACAGATTGAGATTGATTGATTTATGCTCCTAGGGCCAAAGTGAAAGTTGAATTATGATTTGGTCAATGATGGGTGAATGTTGTAAAACAATGTGAAGAAATCTTGCAATCATAACTTAAAATAATTATTTATGCAAATTTGAAGCCAAATATTAACCCTTAATAAAGTGATTGTATAATGAAAACAATAACTAGAAATCCATTGCACATAAAAGACCAGATTTACATGGAAAACCCCTGTTGGGAAAAAACTCCACCATAGAAAGAGAGGAGAGTATATTATTAATCCAATGAAGATTACAATAGAAATACACTTCTTTGTAGACATGTGAAGAAAATATAGCAGCACTCCGCTACCTTGGAAATTGAAGAAGACTAAATGAAAAACTCTAGCTCAAGGCCCCAATTTATAGGAATTGGTGAGGATGAATACCAATGTGGTATCATAAAAAAATAGGTGATAAAACCACCTGGAAAAACCTCACACCCACCCCCAAAAAGAGCCTCTTGCAGATGCTCTTACAGTTTTCATAAGGCATCTCTCATGCATGTCCACCTGTGTAAGGAATCTATCATAAACCATCATAAGAGTTGTCGTAGAATCTTATGAAAGCTGTCATAATTGCCATAGATTCTCTTACGAATTCTAACAAGTGTCCAATTACCTAAAAATAGAGGATTATAAGAGGGGACACCTAGCTATTTTTTCTTTTCCTAAATTAAAAAATGGTAAAAGTAACTTTGTCTTTTCATGGTCTCTTTCACCACTATTGGTTAAATGATTCCACCTCTTATAGGTAAATTACAAAAGATATTATGAAAATAATAAATTAAGGATTTACAAGCTTGATGGAGCCTAAATCCCAACATTCTCCCACTTGACATCATACCTTGTAAATTATCTAATAGAGTTACAAAATTCAAATCAAGTACAATGATCAAGGCCCATGGCCTTCCTGCACAAAGATAACTATTTGTGGTCACTAGCTTTGTCAGAGAATCTGTAAAATTATCCAAAGTGTAAACTTTTTCAAGAGAGACTTATCTAGTTTCAAACATTTCACACACAAAGTGATAATAAACAACAATATGCTTAGTACAAGCATGATACATAGGATTTTTGGCCAAACATATGACACTCTAACCGTTACATCCAATTCTCATTGTCTTGCAATAAAAAACAATACCATTACCAAGTATTTGTAACCAAACTACCTCCTTGGAGGCATATGTAGCAGCCATATACTCTACTTCAATGGTGGAACATGCAAATGCAGGTTGCCTTTTACTCATCCAACTCACTGCACTTGCAAACAAAGTAAACACATAGCCACTTGTAGACCTTCACCTATCCAAGTCACCTGCCTAATCTACATCAACAAAAACCTACATGTCTAATGACTTATACACATCATCAGTACCATGATAAACCAAATAGTAATCAAAACTACCTCGTAAATATTCTAAAACCCTTTTAACAAAAGTCCAATGCTCTCAACCAGGATGGGACATAAACCTACTTAGAACTACCAATGACACTAGTTTAAGGAACATTAGACATATCTTCAATATAATCATCATATTTAGGACACATGTCTGAACTCAACGTAGTACCAACCGAAAATGGAATACTCATTAGCTTATAGTCTTGTATTTTAAATCTCTGCAAAATGGTGTCAACATTCTTACTCTGACTTAACCAAGCTTTCTATGAACTTGATCCCTGCTTATTTCCATCCAAAGAATATATTTAGTAGCCCCAAAGTCCTTCATACAAAATTTACCAAAAATATGAGTTTTGAGCTCTTTAATCATTGTCTTTCTATTACCTATAAACATGTCATCAATGTACAAGATAATAATTAATAACTGATCATCAATAATATTAATGTAAACATAGTGATCCTCTTCGCTTTTAATATAACTCAACTTTAATGCAAATACATCAAAATTTTGGTGCCACATCTTGGCTGATTGCTTCAAACCATACAATGACCACTTTAACCTGCAAACCAAGTTTTCTTTTCCTTTCACAACAAAATCATCAGGCTCTCGCATATAAACTTCTACTTCAAGATCCCCATGAAAGAAATTAGTTTAACATCCATTTGTTCTATCTCAAAACCATAAGAAGAAGAAATAGATAATAGGAATCTAATAGAAGTAAACTTAGCAACAAGAGAGAATATTTCACCAAAATCAACTCCTCTCTAGGAGTAGCCCTTGGCCACCAATCTGGCCTTGTACCTCTCTAACTGACCATTTTCTCTAAATTTCTTCTTAAATACCCACTTGCATCCAATGGGATTTCTTCCTTTGATTAAAGTAACAAGATCCCAAGTGTCACAACTATCCAAAGTTGTCATCTCCTTCTGTATGGACTGCATCCAATACTCACTTTCTTCAGAAGAGAGTAACTCCCTGTAAGATCTAGGTTCATCATCGGTAAAAAGTAAAGAAAATTTACAATGGAAATCTTCTGGCCTATGCCTATCAACTAGATTATGTTGCCTTGTGGACCTTCTCAAATGTGGAGTAAGAGATTCTTCATCACATTCTTCTTCATTGTGATCAACTTCTTATGTCACAACTGAATCTTCTAAACTTTCACTTGAACTCTCCTCTTCTTTTCCATCTTCTTCTCCATCTCTTTTATCTTTCACATGTGAATCTTCTTTCTTAGTTTCAAAATTCACTTTCTTTGACTTTTCCTTTGGTTGTTCTTCACCCGAGTCAACTCTAAATTCCCTAAAAAATCACATCTCTAGAAAAAATCATTTTCTAGGTTAGAGGATTCCAAAGCTTATAACCTGTCACAATCTCACCATATCCTACAAAGATGCATTTATGTTCTTTTGGATCCAATTTAGATCACTTCCCTTGAGGCACATGAACAAAATCCTCACAACCAAAGACCCTTAAATGTGAAACAGAAGGTTCTTTACCAAACCACATTTCATAAGGAGTTTTATCAAAAGGAGTTTTACAAGGAGATCTATTAATCAAATAACAAGCAACACCAACAACTTCTACCTAGAAACATTTATCTATCTTAGCACTACTTAACCTGCTCATAGATATTTCCATTAATGTAAAATTCATTGTTTTTGCTACCCCATTTTGTTGGGGATTGAAAGGTGTAGTCTTTTTCCTAACAATTCTTGCATATTTGCAAAACTCATCGAATTCCCTAGAGAAATATTTACCCCCATTTTTAGATCTCAATACTTTTATCTTATAATCTGGTTACTTTTCAACCATTTCCTTAAATTCCTTAAACTTAGTGAAAACTTCAGATTTTGAATGCATAAAATAAATCCAAGTACACCTTGAGACATCATTAATGAAGGAAACATAATACCGAGATCTATTCAAAGAGCCAACATCCACTTGACCACATACATTTGAATGAATAATCTCTACAAGTCTCTTAGCTTTATTGACTCCTTTAGGAAAAGAAGATCTATTTTGTTTACCAAACACATAGTGCTCACAAAAATCACTCTTACAAACATAATAATCAGAAATCCTCTCAACAAGTGTCTTATCTTGAATGATCTTAAGACCTTTTTCACCAATGTGACCCAATCTATGGTGCCACAACATATATGCATTTTCATTTCTAGTTACAAAGCCTGAATTAAAAAGAGTAGAAGCATGCATCTTAAACAAAGTTCTTGTACGAGATCCTTTGGAAACTACCAAGTCCAAAATTCTCCTTACCAACCTGCAACTAGACTTATCAAATGTCACATGTATTCCAAAATCATTTAACTTGGAAACTGAAAGTAAACTTCTTGTAAGATGTGTAATATATAAAACATTATTAATAGAAACAATCCTTCCATCATTGAAACACAAATTTACCTTTCCTTTGCCAAAAATATTCAGTAAGGTTAATCTATCAATAAGAAAACATTCTCCATCATATTCCTTATACTTAGAAAACCACTCCTTGTGAGGATTCATATGGTAGGAAGCACCTGAATCAACAAGCCAAACAAATTTACTAACAAAGTTAGTTGAAATAAATAAAACATCAAAATCACCATCAACTAAGGACTTATTCATGGAATTATCAATTCTTTTTTTCTTATTTTTGCACTCCTTCACATGCCCTCTCTTACCACAATTCCAACACTTCAAGTTCTTCTCTTTCCAAGGGTCTTATAATGTCCTTTTGAATTATCCTTCTTCTTCTTATCCCCTTTAGCCTCTTTTTCCTTAGGCCTTCCTTGCACATGCAAGGCATCTTGGGAGCTGCCATTTATAGTCTTTCTCCTCATCTCTTCTGAAAGAAGAAGATGAACTATACTATCCATTTTAGGTTCACAACCACCACTATACATGGCAACAACTAGGTTTTACCAAGAATTAGGCAAAGTGAAAATCAACAAGATGCATTTATCTTCATCTTCTATCTTAACATCTATTGAAGAAAGATGGCCTAAAATTAAATTAAATGCATTCAAATGTTCAACAATCTAGTCACCCTCTTTCATTTTCAAAGAATACAAACACATTTTCAAATATAGCTTGTTAGACAAACTCTTAGTTTCATAAATATCACCTATTTTTCTCCATAACTTGTAGGTTGTTTCTTCTGTGGATATATTCAGGAGGACAGAGTCCAAGAGACGCAACCAAATGGTTACTTGTGCCTTTTTGTCTAACTTTTTCCAATCCTCATCTAATAAGGTAGAACCCGTTGGTTTCTTTCCTTTTGAAACTGGCAACCAACCACTAATCTCTCTCTTCAAGGAGATCTTCAACTTTAAATTTCCACATTTGTTAACCAATACCATTGAACTTATCAATGCCTTTGTGAGAGGTAGAGGCCATGGTATAAAACCTTTTTTAGATATGCAAAAAATGAACAAAACAAAAGCTCCCACTGCAAAAAAAAATAGCCTTAAACAATTAAAGAGAAAGGCATCCCTCCCTCAACAAAACCGTTAGCTCTGATACCAAATGTTGTAAAACAAAGTGAAGAAAGCTTGCAATAAGAACTTAAACTAATTATTTATACAAATCTGAAACCAAATATTAACACATAATAAAGTGATTGCATAATGAAAACAAGAACTAGAAACCCATTGCACATAAAACGCCAAATTTATGTGGAAAAAAACTTTCGAGAAAAAAGTCCACCACAGAAAGAGAGGAAAGTATATTACTAATCGAATGAAAAATAAAACATCAGTACACTTCTCTATAGACCTATGAAGAAAATCCAGTAGCACTCTACTACCCTGGAAACTAAACAAGATTGAATGAATAACTCTAGCTCAAGGCCCTAATTTATAGGAATGTGTGAGGATGAATGTCATTGTGGTATCATAAAACAATAGAAAATAAAACCACCTAGAAAGACCTCACACCCATCACCAAAAATAGCCTCCTACAGATGCTCTTCCAACTGTCATAAGGCATCTCTCATGCATGTCCACCTGTGTAAGGAATCTGTCATAAGTTGTCATAAGAGTTGCTACAAAATTTTACTATAGCTATCACAACTTTCATAGATGCTCTTAAAACCTCTAACAAGTGTCCAATTACCTCAAAATAGAGGATTCCAAGAGGGGACGCCTAGCTATTCTATTGTTTTCCTAAACTACAAATGGTAAAAGACTAAAAGTAGCTTTTCCTTTTCATGGTCTCTTTCACCACCGTTGGTTAAATGGTTCCACCTCTTATGAGTAAATTACAAAAGATATTAGGAAAATAATAAATTAAGGATTTACAAGGTTGATGGAACCTAAATCCTAACAATGAATGACTCAAAGATGGATTGAAAATAATTTGGATGAGAATGGAAGGGAACGTGAATTTGATTATGGTGAGAAGGGATAACTAATGCAGTTAAGGTTGGTCAAAAAAGGTATATGGAAATGTTAGTGTCATAGGAGATTAGTTTTAATGGAAGGTTCTAATGTTTTATAAAAGGGGAATTTTGGAGGTTGATGAGTCAGGTCACAAGTGAATTATTTGCAAGATTTGATACTCAAAATTGTCTACAATGGTCTGAATTAGTTTTTGGTCAAATAAAGTGCAGACACAAGCCCTAAAACTTAGTTTTGACTATTTATGGATATTTTTTTATATCTAATTAGTTTACAAAAAGAAGATACAATAGGCATAAAAATTAAAAACACAAAATGTTTGTGTTTCAAAGGCTCCTCAAAGCCCTAAATTTAAACGGGTCTAGCACAATCCTCAAATACAATGCCTATCTACCTAAGGTCAATATTGGTTTACAGTGTGACATGATATAGGGCCACAACTTGAGTTTTCTCTGATCCTCATTCTACATACCTCTACATTTAAGAGAAGATGTGATATACTCATATCTTTGCAAGGAGTTTGGCAAGATAGGGTACCCCCGTTCAGGTGGCAACAAATAACATATACAAAGCTAAGAATTTATGCCTCTAATCCAAGGAAACACATATGGTGAGTAACTTGGGGGATGATGCAATCCCCTTACACTATATGCAATACACCAAGGCTAAAAAGGATGGCTACTAACCTAAGGTTTTTAGTCATAATTTGGGGGCTTGATGTTTGTACATATGCCAATAACTCACTTAAGAGCATATTCAAGCCTTATAAAGGGGTTGATGCACTTATACAAATGCAGGTATTGGGGAACTCTTGGTATAGATATACATTACCAAGTAGTCTTTGGATTTTGTGTCAATCATTTATATAGGAGACCAAAGGAAATCACCACTTTGAGTCATTCCATTGGTGTGAGTACTTTTTACCCAAGGTAGGCTCTCTAAAGAAAAAGATAGAAATAATTTCTCTTACATCCAGATCCATTGGAAGGCAAGGGGAGAGAATACACTTGTTCTATCTTTTTGGGATCTAACCTAAACTAAAAAAAAAACAAGAATTTTGCAAGGAATGGACCTCTTGCAAAACCTTCCAAATACACAAGGTAGTTGATCAATTAACCCTCTAATCTACTTTAGTGCAATTACTCTAAAGAAGACAATAAAAAATGAACTCTAATTTAATCAAGAACTTGTAAAACCTCATATTAGTAGTCTTAGATTTCATATTGGACAATAAAAAATAACTACACATATAAGGTTAGACTCACAAACAATCTTCAATAATTCCTTGAGGCACAAGCCCCAAAGTATAGAGAGGAAGCACTGAAAGATAGAAAATGAAAATAATTATTAAATTAGAATGAAAGATGATAAAAACATAAAGTAATTGCAATATTTTTTGTTTTATTCTTTTTTAGGTATTTTTGGTATTAGATTAAAAACATTTCAAACTAAAAATAGAAAGGGGAAAAGTAATAGAAGAGAGAGTGCTAAAAATCAAGGAGCAAACGCTAAAAGAACATGCCTTAAAACATAATCGAAGGAACTAAAAAATAGGAAATCTACAAAATAACCACCTCCAAATAATTGTTCATTATTGAAAATATGCAAGTATGCAAAGCTAGAAAAGTCATGAGTTGTATAAAATGATAAGTTGATAGTAATTAAACCATAGTCAAGAAACCAGGTGAAGACACCAAAAAGTGCATGTGCTAAAGAACAATCAGAGGCATTGATCTACAACCTATAACTTGCAAATTTAACAAAAAATCAAATTTATTGTTAAATTTAAAGGGACATGAGTCCCATCAGGCATGCCAAAATGTGAGGTAATAAAAGTAAGTTATCAAATAATGTTTAAAATATTAGACAAATTAAAAACACTAAATGTTATACCTTTCAGCCTATGTTGATGAGCGAATGTGAAAGCACCCTATTTCAATTGATTTTCTCTTTGATTCTATTGTAAATGGAATGCTCCCTTGATCAACACAACAAAGGAGGGATGATAAGCTCAATGATAATGGATTTCTAAAGACAATTTGGCATGATAACAATAACATGAAGATGGACATGAGATGATTTTGGCATAATAATATTGGAATAAAAGTGGGTGGACAATGATTTTAGCATAATGAGACTACAATGATAATGGATGATTTGTGAGAGCACAAGGCTCCAGTTTATGAATTTGGAAGCATATGAATGGATGGTTGAGATTCAAAAAAAATGGAGAATTGATATTCAATGTGAGGATGTGAGGGGATTGAACTCATAGCCATGTGACAAGTGGAAAGGCATGAGAAAAAACCACTTGGTCATGACAAAGAGGTGAAGGTGTGTCACTATGCTCATACATGTGTAAGCAACCTTTGGAAAGAGTGATGGTGACATTTGGAAGCATGCTTAGGAGACAAGCAAAAAGTGTATGAGGTATGTAGGGAGACAAATAAATTAGTAGAGTGGCTACATGTGTAAGCACCAAATGAATGACACTTTTTGAGGAAGGGAATTGTAAATTAGAAGATTAACTAATTAAGTTAGGAATGATGGAGATTAACTAATTAATTAGGGATTAATTACTTAATGGGATTTTAGAGGAAAATAAGCTATTAGGTATTGGGTTAGATTTAATTATTTAAAATTAATCAAACCTTAGGCTAAATGGCTAAGATAAGTTTAATTAACTAAATTATTAAGCATTAGAAGAAAATGAATAAAATTAACTATTTAAATTTATTTTATTGAGGGACAATAATAAGTAATTAACTTTAATTAATTATAAGGTTTAGAAGAATAGTTATTGGACCCAAATTAATAAATTCATGAAGGTACATTTAAGGTGTCTACAATGAGCTTGAATCTTTCATTGCTTAGATCTTTGAGTAATGTAGGTTGTGGTTTTGCTACCCATTCACTTGTATGGGACAACTTGTGGACTGTCTATATCCATGTGATGGATTCAATAGTGATGCAAAATTTATTAGTTGGCATTTTCTATCATCTTTTGTGTAATTTTGTGTTTGCTTCGAGATGAGATGATGGGTAATGTCAAAGTGTATATATAGTTGGGTTTCATAATTTGGAGCATGTGGTTTTATCATAATTTTATGGTATCTTGGTTATTCATCGGTTACACATTTCTATAGGAGCTTTTGACAATGTAGAGTTGATTCACGATTGGTGGTTTGTTGGCAATTGTATTGTCTTGGTTTGGAGACCTTGGTTTTACTTGATGTTATTGAATTTTCATATGTGTGTGTACACCTAGATTATCCTCATTAAGATATGGTTATCACAATGCCATGTGTGACTCGCTATCACACTACATTGGGAGTTGTTGGTAGTGATGTGTATTCACCATTGGATGATGGATTATTTTTTTTAGTATTTTAGACATTTGGAAGATTTTGTGATCCTATTATTGCAAAAAGGTATTTCACATTTGCAAGTTCATCGGTAGGAAATGGTGATCTTTATTATGATTGGATATGTTGACATCTTAGAGCCATGGAGGACTTTGTAGAGTATTTGGCTAAGGTGTTGCATATGTTTTATTATTTGACATGTTATCCTTATTTGATAGGATGGTTGTTGTTATGTCATGGTACACTCTTTATTGTGCATTGGAGATTTCACATGAGATGGTACACTCTTGATTACACATTAGAGATTTCACATGAGATGTCTATTTGATATGTTCATTTGGAGCTTGTGATCTCCTAGGAGGACATGGCTAGATCATGATGAAATCTTTGTGTACATGATTCCTAGGTTAGATATATGGCATTGATCTTGGTTGGTTCTCTTTGTATTTAGTATTTGTTCATTTTCTTGGTTACTTCATGATGGTGATTTATTACATTTGGAGGTATGGATTGATTAGTTATAGATGACCATTGATATATGGAGACTAAGGTGATTCTAGTATTCTCTTATGATAAGAGACACGTGTTGAGACAATTGATGATTTCAATAGGAAAGCCAAAGAGCTTTCACCTAGCATAGACTTGAGAGGAGATTGTTCTTGGATGAGTCATGGTGACTTGGATATTTTGATCAACACTCTCATTCTCCTTTCTTGGTCAACTTGTGATTTTACCACTTGAGAGGTACCGCCCATTGTTCCTTTTAGGTGCATTACGTTATGATTATCTTTCATAAATATGGGTCTTGAGCTATGCATAGATGGTTAGTTATGTGAAATTCGTTTGAGAGATGTTTGGCATTGGTTATCTCCTTGTGCATATGAGTTGTTATTATGATATCATTATGAGGATATTAGGAGATGGTTTACTAGTTTGATTTCCTTCATCAGGAATGATTATTGTAAGTTTGATCTTCTTAGTGATGAGAGGCTTATAATGTTGCATCACATGATATATATGTTTGTTTGGTGTAAGAGACTGAACAAATTTGGGTGTTTTTATGGCTTTTCATTTGAGGTGTCTTGGAGGAGATCATACTTGACACTACGTTGCTTCCTTAACGTGTTGGTAGAAGGACATGTTGTGGTTTACATTTTTTCTTTCTTTATTCTATTATTCCTTTCATGAGATTCATGATTATATGATTTGGGAAGATGGTGACATATTGTGAGAGAGTATGCAACTATTTGAGTTGCATGTGTTGATCATTTTGATTGTTCTTGGTAAAACATTATTTTGATTTACTTATCACACCTTGATATGAGCATTGGTTGGTAGACTTGACATGCTTTGAGCTTCATTTCAAATTTGATAGTACTCATGCAGTGGGAGTTCCTGCATATGTATGTTATTTATTGATAGTTTTGATACACGCGGTTTGATTGTGATTTGTGTGTTGATATAATGTTAGCATGAGTGTATTGATGTTGGTATAATACCTGGAAGGTATGGATGGTTGGATGTATTGGCATGTGTTGTGGATACCATTTTTTATCACGTGGGATTTTTGCCTTATGAAAGCATCTTGGAGCTTTTGTTATCATATTGGATTTGATGCTTGCGTTCTTAAATTGGTACATCTTCACCTTGGTTTGTTCCTTTTCTTGAATAGATGGCGTGTTGGAGGATAAGAGTTCTTTCTTGAGATGGTGATCATTTGGTTTTATTGCAAGCATCTTGAAGGATCACAAGAGCATGTTGGAGATTCAAGTGATTTCATGTATGCCTATGATGATACATTTCATTGTTAAACCTTATGCAATGTATACAAAAAGTGAGAGAATGTTGGGATAAGGTGTCGTACAAATTGCATAATGATATAATGTATTACTTTATTACTATGTCTGTGGTGCGCGTAGGGGAACCTAAATGGATGTGCATTACTAGGAGTGAAAATTCTTGGGACTACTTTATGTATTGTATTGTAACATTAGAAATTATAAGTAATGTGGGTGTCACATTGAAATAATTATTTAATATTAGAAAAAGATATTTAACCAAAAAAACTTAGTACCCAATACTACATGAGGGGTCAATGGTATAGTTTTATTTTACCATTAGTTATATTTTGTGTGAGCTCATTTCCATAAAAAGAAAGCACATGTTACTGGTTTAAATTGTTTGGTTGAGTGGGTTGTCATTATTGAGTCTTTTTAAGGAGTGCATTTGTGAAGCATGACGTGAGATGTGTGAATTCATGCCTAGACACATCAAGGATGCATGAGAGAGGATTGATGTTTTAGAAGTATTCATTGTAACTTTTTAAGTGCTTTGTGTTCCTTTGTGGTTGAATACCATGGAGTAAGGATGCTTTTGGAAACAAAGTTTTTATTTTCCAGGTTTTCCCAAGGTACATCATCTGTCATCTCATAGCTTGTCTAGTTGATCAATGCATAGTGGTTATTCTATAAGATTGTATGGACGCTTTTCTCTCATGGGCTATGTAGGAAATAGATTAAATGAAATTATGATGAAGCATTTTTTCTTAACACTTATAAATGATCAAATCTTATTTTCTTAACACTTGTGACATGATTTGTATTTTTATTTTCTTAATGCATCACTAAATTCAATAATTCAATCCCAATCTCATATATTAAGTTTTAATATAAAAGTACAAGGTTTCCAAAATTACATCAATCCTTGTAGCATTATGTTTATTGGGGAATTAATAAGACTAACCAATGTAAGTGAAAGAAGCATCCAAAGACCAAACAAGAGAGCCATAACTATAATCCCTTGAGAGACAGGAGGGGAAATATAGTGACAATGATGGCTAATCGATTATGATTACTCCATGGGCCAAAACGCCTTGCCCAACTACCTTATCCACATAGCCAATAATATACAAATCAACTACCTTTTTAGCATTAGCAATATTGGTCAAGTCCTATGAGAGCATGGGAAGATGGGTTACACCAAAACATGGAAATCAAAACCCATACAATATGCATCCAAGACAATAGAAAGTAAGCATGTTGTACAAAGCTTGAATTTGACTAATGAAGGCTAAGAATTAACTCTCTATCTCTCTAAAGGTGCCCATTGACACAATGCCTCTGATTTCTACCTTGAAAATTGGTAATTTCTTGAAGGTCACATTCTATTCAAGCTCTATTATTTCTTCTAACCTGTCAATCTATTCAATTCAAACCAAATTCTCCATTGCCCTTGTTATTACATCCGTGTTCTTCACCAACCTCAACATGTTAGACATAAAAAGGAAGCAAACTTAGAATAGACAATTCATCATGCTAGATTTAATGTAAACAACACCCAACACATCCCTTCATTGGCCCAAATCATATTATCAAAAATAAATAAATAAATAAAAACCTAGCCTTTTTAATGGAGCCATGAACACTATCTCCAACTTGGTGGAGACAAGAAAGGGGATTCCATTAACAACACCTAAACAACTTATATATAGAATGAAGGAGAAACTCAAAATCCTATGGTGATTGTTAACTCCAAAGACAAGTCCTTGTTATTTAAACAAAGTTGGATGGTACTAGCCTACTCCCTTCAACATGAATCAACTTAGGTGTGGCCTTTCCAAGATATCATAACTAAATAATGGAAAAGCAAGCCTCACAAGTTGTATTAATCTTTTACTTAAGATTTTTTTATGAAATGAAATTATCTTCTCCCTTAGGTTTCTTTAGAAGGCAGTGAATTTTCTTGAGTAAGACACAATTTATATCCTTTTTTTATATACTATAGTAAGCTTCTCCCTAGTAGTTCCAATGTCGTGAGCCACTTCCCATACTTCAAAGTAAGTTCAAAATAAAGAATATTTAGCATTTTGATAAATGATTAAGAGATCCTAATTATTTAAGATATTAGAAACTTAAACCCTATTTCAAAATCAGCACATCCTAATCAAATTAGGACTTACAAATTAGATATTTAGGTTTTCAATGAAATATCAGCATCTAGCAAACTTTATATCTTTTCTATACAATTAGAGAGAATTTGTGCTGGTAATTAAGAATTAATATACTTCAAGTTTATCTCTTTTCTCTTTTCTATACAATTAGAGAGAATTTGTGTTGGTGATTTAGAATTAGTATACCTTAACTTTTACAAATCTATTAGAGAAATATGATATGATGTTTAAGTGCTACAATTTATTAAATGGGTAATATCATTTTGATTAAAGAACTTTTTATTTATTTATTTTTTAATTGGAAAACCCTAATTTAGAATTTAGCGAAACTGGAGTTGGATTTTTAACAAAGTAATTCAGACATTGTAGCAGGGCCGAATTTTGCAGAGCCTAAATTAGAAGTACACGGTGGTTAAGATTATCAATCTCTCAATTTGATACATATGAATTAATTTTAAGTTTGTTTAGACTCTGTTAAGCGTACCCTGCATAGCAAATGAAAGATACCCGCGCATGATTTGCTCAGCTCTTACCAAATATGTATTCTTGTTGTACACAAGCATATCTACACTCGGCATGTTGCAAGCTCCTGTGATACATCATCTCCAATGGACTCATGATTGCATTGATTGTGAATAATATTATGCAAAATGGGTCAAAATAGTTCTGTATTACAACTCGCAATAATGTAGTAATAATTAAGGTCATATTAGGAATCACTCGATGAATTATAAAGATAAGCTGCATTATGTTACATTTTCAAACCTCCTATGCCGCATCATATGTTTTATAGCATCAGTTACCAAAACATGAATCGATGTATCTACAAAGAAGTAGATTCAGCAGCCTTCTGCACTCTGAGCATGCTTTCTATAAAAAACTCTCCAGCCCTGTACGATGATCTAACCTGGAAGTCCAACAAAAAGGAAAATTATGTCTCCGTCTACCCCGAAGTTGGTAGCAATTTCAACCAAAAGATTTTTCCCACGTGGCACTAATATGGAATGATAGAATTTGTACAATTTCTAGCTTGATGATTGAGAATATATTTCAACTTTAAGTTCAAAACAAAATATAAACAAGGAACTACAGTGCAAGAAGCTCTACCAAAGGTCCACTTGCAACATATCTAAATCCAATCGACTCGCCATATTCTTTCCAGAAGGCAAATTTTTCAGGAGTCACATACTCTTTCACTGTTAAATGCAAAGGCGTTGGCTGCAAAACAAGAGTTTGGCTTAAAATTATGGGACCTGGTCTAAATGTCAATTTATGAAAAAAAATATTTGCATTTTGTAAATGAAATGAAAATAAATCGCTACAAGCCCTAATGTCTTGTTCCAATGGCTTAATTAGTTTATCAAAAAAGATAACAGAGACATTTGATGGATAATCGTCTTCATAATAACCATCAGTACTTCACATATTCACATAGGCAACATGATAATAATAAAAAATGATTTGGCCTTGGTTGTGATATCTATCCTTCACAGACATGGCTTTTCTCTTCAAAATCAAAAACAATTTGGCCATTTGGCCTTGGTTGTGATATCTATCCTTCAAAGACATGGCTTTTCTCTTCAAAGAGTTTTCACTGTTCATCAAAGCTTTAGGAATGAGACAAGTATGTTGTCCAATCTGATTTGTTGAATGGCAGAGCGTGTGACATGCTCTTAATACAAACCAGAAAATAAAATAAAATAAATGTAACTTCAAAGAATGAGAATTCTTGGCTGAAAATGGTAACTCTTTAAAAGAAAAACTCCAGTTGCGAATCATGTTCCTTTGAACAACTGTATACTTATCAAAACTTTTTTGTTTCCAAAACATATGGTTTATACAAATAATCAACTTGGATATTGCTAGCCTCTACGCCATTTTTGGAGTTATCTGCTTGCCTCCACCTTTTTGGCGGTAGTGGGAATTATTCACTCTTGACGACCATCTCCAATGACGCTCATGCATATATAAAAAGCTAGAAATTAACTAGCTTATATTTTATTTCATCATCCATAAATATGTACCATCTGAGACATTCATAAGTTTGCAGGGATATGAGTGGAAGTTTCAACAGGAATCCTCCTTTTGAAAATGGTTCCAAAAACCACTTATAGCTTCATTTAAGCCCTTAAGCACTTTACTACACTAAAGATAGCATGCTTTACATGTTAGGCCGCATCATTTGTAGTCAGGTACATATCTGAGCCCTTCATTTTTATTCTTGCAGATCATATTAGAATTTTTGATGGATAAATGTCCCAAAAATCTTCGAAGCTTATTGAAGAGCTTGCCCATCTCCGTTTTAGAGGAACAAACAAATAGTTCTAAACAAAAACAGAAAGTAAAAGCCAGATATTCATACCTGTAAGTACTGTCCCAAAGTAAGGATGTCAACTCCTACAGCACGCAAGTCGTGCATAGTTTCTTTTATCTCCTTATCTGACTCTCCAAGACCTAGCATTATTGAAGACTTGGTAACCATTCCTTGCTTTGAAGCCTTGGCATGCTTCAATACAAGCAAACTTTGATCATATCTGTGCAATGACCTAGTCATATAAAGTAATTCCAAACAGCTCCAAAGAAATAAAACAGAACAGAGAAACACATCCAAAAATTTACATGACTGTAAACAAAAGTAAATTGCAAGCAACTTTACATACACTAAGTAATGTTGAAATACTACATATTGACTATGTATAAAAATGCAAACTGCAAAAACAAAATTTTAAGCACACAAAATTTCTATTGAATTAGCAGGAACTAGAGCATATTTCCATGATCCTGACAAGAAATTAAGTATAAAACATAGAGAGCTATGTTCTATGGTGTTTCGGAGATGGGAAAGGCAAGGGATGGCCACTGATTTTAGCAGATGAAGATAGAAGCATTAAATATGAGATGTATCTAATTTGTTACTATGCAGAAACAATTGAAGAATGCTACCCAAAATCCCAGATTGTTATCTTGGTGAACATAGGGTCACCATATCTCCAAGTATACAATATAATGAGATCATTAAAACATATCAATTAAACTGTTGTGCCCAATTCCTAAGACAGTGCCGTTGCACTGTCCTGTGAGAATTGAGCTCACAGCTATTCCACTTTAGTTTTAGCCTTTCCTCGAGCAGTTTCTCATCCAAATGTAACTTAATTTTCCATGAGCCTTTTATAATTCTCACAGTCAGAATCATGAAAAGAGTTTGCTTGAAGTTAACATTGCAGAATATTTGTGAGGACTGATTTGGATATAAGTTTTGAGAACATAGGTTTCCTTAGCAGGTGTTCTGTATTAATTTATTCATTACTGTCTCCATTGTCACATCCCAGACCCTAAGATTAGAGATTGCCCTCTTAGGCCAAAAGCACCAGCAGAACTCCTAGTAAACTGCCTCTTGCCTCAGCTTCAAGTGTAGAGAGAAGGATTGTTATGTTCAGAAAATTCTCTCCAACTCTCTCAAAGCTATATGCTCAAACTGTTGACATCATCAAGCACTCTGACATCCCAATCAAACCAAGAAAGATAGGCAACTTGTTTCTTTTGAACTTGTTCCAAAACATGCAGTCCGCTTTGAACCTTAAAATAAAAAGCTGCAAGCTGCTAAGCCGACCTAAGAGCCCTTCACCCCTTTCAAGCTAACCAAGGAACAAACCCCAACATGAAGAGTTCGTAATGTCCCTGGCAAGAATGTTAGGCAAATTTCACCAAATTTTTTAAATCAACACTTTCTGATCACCAGGACCCAAACGTGGGCAAACTGAGAGCATATGGAAACTGGAATGTGGACAATAAGCAATTAAATTCAAGCTCTCAAGTGGGAAGCCATCCAGTTATCAATGCCAAGTCAGCAAATAGTATGCAATCAATGCAAAACTTACAGATTACATAGACAAATCTGATTAATGCCAAAATAGCAGATAACAAGTAAATTTGAATCACTGCCAAATTGACAGATACTGAAAATGCACCTCTGGGTGTCTATGCCATTCAATCATTATTACAATGCAAGTAGAAGAAATAAGTAACTTTCCTTCCAGATTATTACAAATGATTACCAAGACTGAAATTTCTCTTATAGTGGCAATTTATGGATATTATTGTAATATCACATGAACAAAGACTGCTACCAAAGGTAATTTGCAATGAAGTGCACAGATATCCTCTAGTAATCAGCTGTTAATCATAAAGGAAGTTAATTAAAGTAATGTTTCCAAAAGATGGTCAAGTTTGCTATTGCAAGGTGGGTGATTGGCCTCTAAAAATAGCCTAGAATTACGCTACAGTAATTAATAATGACCAGGTTTCTTGATAAATTTTCAATAAATAACCTCAGAACTGGTACACAATACTGTAGCAGCCATACGAGAAATGTAGCAACTGTATGAAGCATTGTACGAGAGGTACAGAACACTTTAGCAACTAATAAAATAATGTATAGTCCCTTTCAAACTGAAAACCATACAGAAACTTAACAAATATATGTAAAAAAATACACACCAAATAGGGTTTTCATCCTAGCACAAAGAAATGAACACAAAGGCACCATTTCAGAAAAAAGGATTTGGTAGATAAAATTGCAGAGTGCAAATGAGCCCTCACTCCTTTTTTATAGACTCAAAAGGAAATTAACATAATGACATTCACTTTTCCCTCCTAAAAATCTATTTTAACTTACTTCGTAACTCTACCCCAAAATAATAAAATTTCACTAAGAGTTACATAAGACTTTATTATGCCCCATTTAGGCAGCCTGGAAATAATAATACAGTTGTCTTTTACAAAGCATGCAAAAATAATATTAAAACCAATTTAATTATTATTAATTAAAATATTTCCCCAACCCAACCCATTAACAACCTATAGGAAATTAGAAAATAGGCTATGGAACAATAACAAACACCTAGTGCCAAAAAGGGGACATAATAGTCTGCCACACCCGGAATCACATGCTCACAACCAATTGCAAATATTTCACAGGGATGTTCTTTTAATGAGACAAGTATTTGGTGATTCTTCTGTTTCTCATCTTTCTCTCCCTCATGTCCACAATTGTCTTAGAAACCAAAACCAATTTGCTCTCATCATGTAGAGGCAACTCATCGAGATGAATAATGTGTTGTCCAGGTGCCTTTTTGAGGCAAGATGTACCAAACACGTTCTGGATCTTACTTCCTTCTAGCAATTCCAAATCGTAAGTAACCTGTCCAATCCTCTTCAAAAGTTTGCAAGGCCCATCGAAATGAGGCTCGACTTTTTTTAAATCACTTACTCTAAAGAAGATTGTAATATCCCCTTTTTAAATTTGCCTTAATTTCTTGCAGATTGATAATCCCCAACTCAATAATAGTTGCATAATAAGTATGAATTTAACTTAGAAATTGTAGCTTAACAATTTATTAAATAATTTATATTTAACGCTTACAATATATTTTAGAAAATACAGAATTTATCCTCTTATTTCTGCTGTAAGTCTTCCTCTAATCTGCAGCGATTTATCTTCAATAAAATATCAATGAAAATATCTCCAAAGCCTACCTAAATTAGGGTTTTTCATCTACAATTCAGTTATAAGAATTAAGAAGTTCCGTCCTCAATTTTGGGCCCAGGGGGGTTTCATCCTCGGAATGTAAGAAACTTGATACATATTCCTCAAGGGAAAATAATAATATAAAAATGTCTTCATCAAAATGATGTCCTCTTCTCATTGATTGATTTCCCTTACATAACTTTTCTCTTTAATAGACATAACTCTTCACATGTCCTTTGACTTTTATCAAGACTAAACTTCATTTTAATTGGAAAAAGAAAGCATCCTTAAACTTCAGCATTGCAAGCTTAGTGTATTCTAATTATATTAGGACAGACGCAACCGAGTGTTACCATATAGAATTTAGTTTACTGTAAGGATGGCATAACAAAGATTGCTTGTAAGTATACAATCTCAAAAATACCATATCCCCAACTTCGAAAGTTCTCTCCAAATGGTGTTGAACCGCATGCATATTCTACTAGTTATGTGTTTGCTAGAGATTTTTATTGAGTGTTTTCAAAATATCTTGGCTTTGACAGACCAAGTCACTAGCTCCTGGAACCTTGCTAGATCAACTGAGGTTTCAACCTCATATCCATAAAAAAACTATAAAGGGCATCATATCAATAGACATGTGATAGCTCGTCTTATCACAATGCTCTCTTAGATAAAATGTAAATCATTTAATCTATGCCTTCTGATGACCTGCAATATAATTTCTCAAGTAGCCGTCAACCCATTTATTCACAACTTTAATTTGTCCATCTATTTGGGGAGGGTGGCTACTGTTGGGGGTAAATTCAGTTCCTATCGAATGAAAGGGCTATTGCCAAAATAAACTCAAAAACCTACTATCTCTATCACTCATGATATTTCTAGGCAACCCATGAAGCCTAAGAACTACTTTAAAAAACATATCAGCAACTCGAGGTGCTTGTAATCTGAAGAAATGGCAAAGCAGAGGGCATATTATGGAAGTCTATTCATTACAACATCAATACAGTCTATACCTTGTACTTTGTAAAGCCCAATAATCAAAATACTTTCCCACTTTTGATTAGGATTAGGTAGGGACTGTAGCAAGCCTACTAGAAATGTTCATTCCATCTTGTTTTGTTGACAAACAGGACATTCCCTAATGTGCTTAAGGACATCATCCTTAAGTCCCTTCCATGAAAACTTTTCCCACATTTCCTTATATGTCTTCAAAGTACCCAAAATGACCTACTTTTAGTTAACAGATTTGTCTTTTCAAAACAGTAAACAAATTGACTCTCTTTGATCAAACACGAAGACAAACTGCCAACAAACAATTGGAGAGATCACCATTACATGCATCATCTTCCTCTGAATTTTAGAGGTACAACTCCCTCTTGTGATGTAATTTGGTTTTGGGGGGTATGCTTTTGACCAAAAAGCAAGAAAGGCAAACTAACACCTGAGCATAGGTATACTGCAAATGCAATTACAGATTTTAATGACACAAAGTTCACTGACTCGGCACATGCGAGAGATAATTAGGAAAAATAAACAGCAGTCCCATTTCAGTTGATGCAGTTAATTCAAGACAAAGTTCACATAATAAACACATCCACGTTCTAATGTGACAGACGAAAGCAACCAAGAATGATTGCAAATCACAAAGTAAATGGCAACTAAAAGGAAATATAAATGAATACAAAGCTCCAAAAATTTCCTTTATTTCCTTAACAAAATCCTGTACAAGAAGACCATGCTTCTAAAAAAAAGTGTGTTGTTATTCCCCCTTCCTTCAGAACTTCCTCCTCAATTCTTCCTTCTGATTAATATGTCCAAGCATAAGCTTCAGAATTTGGACCCCCCTAATGCTTTCTGGTCGCCTATTTAAAGATCTTCTCCCAGAGACTTTTTACCTTTTGTAACCACTTCTTTAAAACGTAGCTTTTGGTCTTCCACCTTTTATATAATTTTTGCATACACATTTTTACTTCTTGGAGGCCTCTCAGTTCTTTTGTAACTATTTCTTTGGAATATATAATATCACTAGGATAAATCAAAGTGGACTTTAAAATAGGAAATGAACTTTTGTGCATGTTTAGGAACTGTTGGAAAGGATTATGATTAGTTTTTGTATCCCATCCATAAGAAGCCACTTTATTGCAACAACCCACATCACTCCAAGTTGGATTCAACCTCAAAATTTACAATTTCCATCTGGGAAATAGTGTTTCCACGCGGTCCTTTTATCGTCAAAAAAGACCAAAACAAACCTCCTCAACTGGCTGTGGAATACCCTGTTCATGTTGGAGTGAAAAGTAGCCGGAGCATTAGTCAACCCAAATGGCATGACTAAAACTCAAAGTGTCCACAATGACATCGGAAAGCTGTCTTCTCTATGTCCTCCCACACTCTAATCTAGTGGTAACTGACCTCAAATCAATCTTAGAGAAGAACGCTACACCATGCAACTCATCAATCAGCTCATCGATACGTGGAATATGATACCTGTTTTTAGTTGTCTTTCGGTTCAACATCCTATAATCAATACACATCTTGAGTGTACCATCCTTTTTCTTCACCAAAACAACTGATGAAGCAAAAGGGGACTTACTTGGTCTAATATGTCCCATAGATAACAGCTCCTGAATAGTTTTCTCAATCTCATCTTTCAAGCACTTGGGATGCCAGTAAGGAGTGATCATGATGGGCTTAGTGCCCTCCTCTAACTCAATGATGTGCTCAATGCCTCTATCAGGTGGCCTACCTCCAGGTAAGTCACTAAACACTTTAGAGTGTTTAGTTCTAAGACCCTGTATGTCAGGATGATAAGCTGGTTTCCCTGTCTCCTCAAGTGTGGGTAATAATCTGCACTCTGCTGCCCACTCAATTGCATCATTACTAGTAAGACGTTGCATACGTCTAAGTGAGATAGTCTTCAGATTTTCCTCTTTGATTGCCTTGAGAAAACATTTTTTCCCATCTACTTCAAACTTCATCTCCATATCCTTAAGGCTGAGATAAAATTCCTCAATGGAATGTAACCAGCTCATACCCAAAACCAATTTTGTCCCTCCCAAGTCAACCACATAAAAATCAGACTTGAAGTCATAATTATTTAACCTCAAGGGAAGGTTTGGAATCATCCTGTCACACTTAAGTGTGTAACCATCAACCGCCTTGACTCTAATGCCTTCAAATCCTTCAGTCTGCAAGCCTCTCCTAGATGCCAATTGTGAGTCAATGAAATTATGATTAGCACCTGTATCCAACAAAGCAATAACACGTTGCCCTGCTAGGAGTCCCCGCAACTTTGAAGATCCCTCTTTCTGCATGCTGGAGAGGTAGACAACCTTAAGGTTGGGATCATCATCAACCTTTTCCTCTTTAGCCACTTCTTCATAGTTCTCTTCATCATCATCAGCTTGTTGTCCCACAAAATCAGAACTATGTTCATCCTCATAGAACCATTCCATAAGCCTATTTCTCCTCTTAGGCTTCAAAGGACATTCATGATTTTCATCATAAGGACCCCTACAATAGAAACATAATCTCTTTCTTCTCAAGTCATTAAGTGTTTCCTAATCAAGAGGCCCTATCATAGGTCTTTTGGAATTTGATCCATCTATTCTTTTTGGGACAACTTTGTTGTCAAATGAAGAACTAGATGGTTTAGGAGGAAATCTAGTACGAGGAGCTGAAAATTCCAAGTCTCTTGCTTTCTTCATGGCTGCCTATAAAGATGAAGGGTCAAAAGACTTAACCCAACCCCTGAGAGGCTCAACTAATCCCTCCATGAATAGCATCACACGCCTCCTCTCTGAAATATCATACACCATAACTAAAACCTTCTAGAACTCACTGATGAAGGCCTCTAAACTGCCAATTTGTTTGAGTTGTGCCAACTCATGGAAATAGGACTCCGGGTCCTTCCTGTCAAGTCTCTCAACTAATCTGTCTACAAACTCCTATGTAATGGTTACCCCAAAATCCACTTCTAAATGAAATCACAGCTATAAAGTAATTCCGTCAAACACTTTGCTTGCAGTCCCTAATTTCTCTGTTTTGTGTTACAACCCTTATGACTCCGGAATGGTTTGTTGTATTGTTTTTTTTTGTGCTCTTTTAACAAGGAACTATGCATGTAACATGAATATGAAAATGAAAGCATAAACACAACTGAAATAACCAGCACACTGTATTTATAATGATTTTCAGATTAAGTGCAATATTGGCAATGAAACAACTCACTAAATACTCCAGCAACAGAATGGCTTGAATATTGTTTATTTCAAAGAGTGATGGCCTGGGCCATAGCATTAGGCTGCTGCTAACAAGAAGCTGTAGTACACAGCTGCTACAGTGACGCTGCTACAATGATGCGGTTGCTACAGTACGAAGTTGCTACAATTCACTGCTGCTACAGTAATATTTTATCTTCAGTTGGTCCAATGTCTTCACAAATCATCCCCTCAAAGTGGCATAAGCATCGGATAAATAGTGAAGAAGATATGAGCAAAACATCCAATCTGCCTATAGTTAGAAACGCGCCCAATCTGCCTGATAAGGAAGCTGATAGCAATGGATTTCAAAGGCCAAACCCCAGGGGAATGACGTCTAGAATGTCACAAGAGAGGATAGACGTCCTCTGATGCCAAGAACGTATCTACAACTCATGCATCAATTTCTTCTCATATTCAACATCTCTAATGAAGCCACAAATGCTTCCTTTTATTCTATTTCCAAGGGTCCGCTCAACTCTCATGGGCAATGTGGGATAAAAGATGTGCAATATAAAACATATATTAAAATATCCCCTTATATCTCCCTTGGGTACACATCCCCATAAAATAAATATTAAAGTAACACTTTAATATTTTACAATTAAATTAAATGTTACTTTAATAAAACTTCAGGCATTAAAATGTATTAGCAATCGGACTCCGAATAATGCGAGTGATAGCTCGTCGGAAAGCTCTCACCGAGGAGTATCAGATCCAATCACCAAAACTAACCTCCACTGTGTCCTACTGACTTACTAAAAATAGTAAGTATGCCTAAAACTGAGTAAATCAACTTCGTTTTGGCCCAAACTGGAAATGATTAGGCCAAAACACTCCAAGATCCCCTTAAACCTTTCGTTAGCCCTCGGGACCATGTAGAACAAGGCTAACGCACACACACTTGGTCAACTACTAAAGTGGGGACATTACATCCTAGTAGGACATAATCTAATCATGGTGCAATGAAACTAGCCCATGGTACCACCAATCACGGACTATGTCATCCAGGTGCAACACAGCAAACCGTATAGCGTCCTCTTCAGACATAGGACGTAGTGACAAGTATGTATCCAGCTTGTGAACCCAAGCTCTAGTTGTCATCTTCCCACTTCCATCAAAGTGAGTCAAAGTCAATTTGTTGGTTGCTTGTTTTAAATCACTCTGTTTGGGCCTCTGTCTCATGTCAGGACCCGGTCTACCTCTGGAATGCTCTCTCTTCTGCGTAAAGAACCCGTCAAAGTTCAAATTTCTTTTGATTGCTTGAGGTAAAGCATCCCACTCTGCAAAGTGAGCCACCATGTCATCAACGAATGGCATTGGCTCTGTCTCAACACTAGCTATATCTACCTCAGGCCTCAAGAAAGTGGGACGTAAAGGCCTATCACAAGTGCCTATAGGATCAACTCTGAAATTTTGTCTATCCTCAATCCTAGACTTGTGAGAGCTGACTGATGCACTCATAGTGCCCCTATCTCTACGATGATCACCAAGTAAAGTCATGTGTTGTAAGGTGTCAGATAGCTGTTGCAAAACATTTGCAACATGATGTTGTCCTTCTGCTAAATTTTTGAAAGCATCTTTGGCCTCTCTGTCCACATCATTACCTATATTGTTAATACTCCTATCACCTGTATGACCAAGTTGTGGACCCTGTTCACTACCTTCTGGTGGTGGTGAAGCTCTACCCCTACGGGTATAGTGCATTCCTGGAACAAATCTATCTGCCATAAGTGGACACAAATTACCCGTAGGCTAGCAAGACTATTTCTTTGATACCACTATAAAGACCATCACTAGCTCTATGCTGAGACTTTGTTTTCTTTTGAATTGTTTTGCAATTTTTTTTGTTATTTTGAACATGCATAATTTTTTTGTAATTCTCAATATATGAATTAACATCAAACAACAAATTACTTTATTTCAAGTGCTCACCAAACTTATTTAATTCAAATGCTTGCAAATATTCAAGAAATAATATATCTATATTTCTATGCAAATAGGCACCTTGAATTAAATCGTTGTTGTGGATTAATTGCAGTCTCCATGTGATGAATCGTAGCCTCTATGAAACGAACGCAGCCTCTTAATATTAATTTGCAACCTCTATTATATCAGTTGCAGCCACAAAGGACGGTTCCCTTAGTGTTGTAGACGGCAACCACCAAGGATGGAAATGCCGGTAGCTTGAAGAATAGACGCAGCCATTAAGGGTTGCCGTGTTTTGCATATGAATGCTCGGTACCTTCAATCAAACCCCCAAAACTGATTACAATTGCAAACACTAACAATTCTGAACACAATTCATTGGCAATGAAGACCAATTCAAAGTTTATGCACCTCCAAGAAAATTTGCAGCACTCAAACCCTTAAAACTACACCCCAAATTCGATCTTTGTCAAATTGCATCATAATGAGATAATAAGATTTTTGAAATCCTTCAAGGCTATATATTGAAGCATTAAAAAAACAAAGCTTCTTCCACACACCAAGCCTCAAGGCTTCATGTTCACTCATTTCACTTAAAAGGTTTCAACAACACACCATCAATTTAAAACATTAAATCTCATAAGTTATTAATTAAGCCAAGCTTAATTTAATAACTCCATGTGCAAATGATTTAAATGAATGCTCTTGACACTTAGCACCCTGTGCCCACACTACCCTACCAAAAATAGAAACCATCCCAAAATAGACTTACTATAAATAGTAAATCCATCACAGAGACCCTCAAATCCAACTGTCAGCTCACGAGGTTCGCAACGATGAACTGACCAAAACATCCTCCTGCCTCTTGCTAAAACGGGGACATCACATTATGACTTGCTAAATTTTAACTTACAAGTTCTCTCATCCTCGAGAAAAAAGGATCTAGGTTATTCTATAATGGCGTCAATTGAATTTGTAATGTCCAACATTTACAAGATAGGATGCTTCCAATCCATCTCTCTCTAGTTATTCTCTTACTCTTAATTAACCAAAAAATAGAACTACTAATGAAGTATACACTTGTATATATAAAACATATGCATGAATATATGAAGACACGAAGCATACACATTAATGAATGAACGCATACACAGAGTATACACATAATTTATATATTGTTAGATTTCCTCTTATTGACTAGAAATAGTCCATCATATATTACAAGGAACGATAAATGTGTCTTTCTATCTATAACCAACCGTAGTTTAGTTAAGTATGAAAGCCTCGAGAGGGTGCCTATAAATTGCTCAACCCAACTAAGCCCAAGAGCACGCAATGTCCCACTATGACAACTCACCTCTTGGCCCACAAAAGCAATACCGTCCCACTATGAAAATTCCATCCCTTGGGATGTCCTACTTAGCTTGGGATAAAAGGTACATTGCGATTCCCTAACTCGCTTCCTCCATTCATTCTAATTGGTTATGACACCTTCACATATATCACGCTAATTTATTTATAATCTATTCATAATATTTATGATTTGTTTCTCATATGTACATATATATTATCTTATTGATATTATCTCAAGTATATATGTATGTTTAGATTCCCTTTCATTTACTAGAACGACTCCTTGTTTTATCCTATTACACTACAGGATGGCAAGATCATGCTCTGATACCATTTGTAATGACTCCTTCCTATCACTTGACCTAGAATCCATAAATTAGTACAAGTTAGGAATATTGAAGTAGGGATCTTTCTTATTAACCAAGTATATTCACATATTGCTCCATGTTTAACCATCATTTATTCATAGATGTAAAAGAAATGCAAACCAACTAACAATTTACTGAAGATAGACATAACCTAGATTTGACATTCGAATGATCTCTTCATATAGATTGCATGAATCCCTTTTCTTTCTTACTAACAACACCATAAGGTGGAAGACTTACTATGCCAAAGGCGCGTGAAACAGTCTACAAGCGGGCTCCCTCAAGGCTTAACCCCAATGTTGGGAACTACCCGCCACGTGACCGAAACTACTCTGCCTTTCCCTTCCACAAACTCCATAACTTAGGAAACCTTAGTAAGAGATAGGAGTCGTATTCATGTAATCTACAATCCAAGTATCTGCTTGGGAATTTAGTATTATATGTCTATTTGTTCATAATTTCATCATAATGTCTATGCATATGTGTCTTAGCAAATGCTTAGAATCTAAATTTTACATGCAAACGCAAGCATCAAAACCATGCTGAATTTCATAACAGATCTATTCCAAGCATATTTTTTGGGATGAGTCTTTAGTAGTTGCAATTCAGTGAGAGAATGAAAGTTGAAATGAAGTCGGACCGTCTTTAGTAGTGTGTAAGTTCCAATACAAATTGTGCCCCATGCACAGTTAATCAGATCCCACTTAAGGATGGATGCCACAAAGTAGTCCCTAGAGCCCAGGCTGGTGCAAAGGGAACTTCAATGGCCCCACTTGCTCAACCTACCAAAACACGGAGACCAAAACAATGCTCAACTTCTTGGTTGCCAAAGCTGTTGTTCCCACCGCCCTAACCCTAGAAGCTGCAGAGACCACTGTCTTAGTCTTTGAAGCTTTAGAACCTACGTCTTCCAAGCATTTGATGTTAAACCAGGTGATTTGTCCTAGACTGTAAAAACCAAATAATAAAGACCACTAGGGCGTCTAGGACGCCAAACCCCAAGATAATGGTTGGGAGTATGATAACTATCATCAAGAACCACTACTATAAACTAGGCTAGTGTTTGTTGGAGCCTTGTGGGTGACATGGTAATGGGGTTATATGTTCCATTCCTCCATTGGGTATTTTGGGCTTTGTGCAACAACTATTGCACTATTTTAATCTTTCTACACACAGTCCGATGAGATTCATGGATTTCTTTATGGATGTATATTTTTTATTGCAAAAATAAAGAATGTATAATTATGTGTTGTTGTTTTGAGCCAAGTCCCCTTCGGCATTTTCCAGGGGAATGATTTCGTGTTGCTTATATTTCTTCTCCACTAAGAAAATAATGAATATAAAGCTCGTGATTAATCAAAGCTTTTTCTCAAAAAAGACATTTGAAACAGATCTATGATAATGCATGCCATAAATGATTTCAGTTGAGGATTAGAAAAGAAGCCTTTCACACATGGAATTTTCAGCCAACATGTTGGTTACTCTACCAACTGAATGCCTGAATCTTCCTAAAGCTTCACAATGTATCATACTAGAAGGCTATAGATCAGTTGCCAACAAACAGGGAGTAACCATTAAACTACCTTCCTCCGCACTTTATGTTCTGCAAGACCTAGGGGCTAGCCTTTTGACAATACCAACTAATTCTTCAGTTAACAAGTAGGGTGTTGTAAGTCATAATTTCAATATAGGAACTCCATCTGAATTGGGGATGGTTTAGATTTTTTAGAGTTTTAACCATAGTTTACATCTCTCATTATCTCGGGGAAGATTCGGGTCTTTCTTTTGCTTTTACCCACTGCCTACATCTCGCATCCTAAGACAGTATGATTGGATAGATAGATTCGTTGTGGAAGATGATGTTGGAGCCAAGGAAAATGAGTTTGAGGTGAATACTGGAGGTTATGGAATCTTCCAGTTTGGACTCGATGGACATTCAAAATGACAGGGAGCCTCTTTTATGTCAGTAAGGTAACATAGGTTTATTATTGTTGTATTTTTATGTAACTAAGTTGTAAAACACCCTTCGGTGTAACAAACTGATAATTACGCTGCTTAGGATATGTTTTCTCGGCTGAGGAATGACTAATTCGCTCTATTAGATGTATTTTCTAATGATTTAGATGTATATTTTATTTTTGTTTAAGAAAATACTTTTATCTCTTTACATTTCATCTCTATGCCCTTTCTGTATTCATGGTTTCATGACTATTCAGAACTTTACCCTTAACATAAGTGCAAGATGTAGTGCTCAGATTATATACAAATCGTGATTGGAGGCAGAAGAAGAAGGGAAGGACAAGGAATGACCTAGAAGGAAGGTGGAAAAATGAAACTTGGGACTAAAAGCTGATTATCCGGATGTATCTATATACTTTATGATGTATCAAGGCTTAGGCTGTTTATCTATCAACAAAAAAAAACTAGGGTGTTGTATAACAGAGATCTTCCCATGCAAATGAACCAAGAAAACATGTGATATGCTCATACTTTGGCTCAATTCTTGGATACGATGCTTTCTGGTTTTGAGAACATATAAATTAAAGATAATTTAAAGAAAATACGTAAACATGTGTATGGATTTCAATTTTGAATATGCTTTTTTGAACAGCAGACATGGACATCTTGGACCAGAGCCTAACTAGGGCAACAAAGTCAATTCACAGCAAGTAAATAACATACATCTGGCAACTTAACTATTAATTAATTGGTTCCTGTTAGGCTTTTGCTGCTTCAATTATGGATCTATTCTTCCTTTCTGCTACTCCGTTCTGTTGAGGATTATACGGCACAGTATACTCCCTCTTAATCCCAACAGAATTACAAAATTCTTTAAATATGTCAGATTTGTATTCACCTCCATTATCTGATCTTAATACTTTTATTCTTTTATCTGTTTGATTTTCTACTAATGCTTTAAATTCTTTGAATTTAGATAGTACCTCACTTGATTCTTTAACCTTAAGAAAGTATATCCAAGTTTTCCGAGAATAGTCATCAACAAAAATAATATGGTATAGTGATCCTTAGATGTCCCAACCTCTTATGCCATAATTCATTGTGATTTGTGATTTCATGAGTTTGTGCAGATTTTTGATCATTACATATTTTATAAAGACTACCATCTCTTGTCCCTATGATTGTAGCATTCTTCATATTTGAATTCTTAGGCCATAATAGAACTTTGTCTTCATTAAAGGTGACACGAAATCCTTGGTCTGCTAGTCCTGATATAGAAACTAAGTTTCTTTTGATTCCAGGTACAAATAGAACGCCTTTTAGTTGTAGACATACTCCATTCTTTATCTTTATAGTACAGGTCCCTATTCCTTTCACTGGGTAGGTGGAGTTATCCCCAATAGTCACTTCTTTGGTTGAATAATTTTCAAGTGTCTCAAACTAATTTTTGAATCCGGTTATATGTCTTGATGCACCACTATCAATTATCCAAGTTCTATTATTGGAATTTAGTTCACTTGAGAGAGCTGTAAAGAAGAGTGGAATTTCTTTTGCTTCAGCTACGGTGGCTTGAGTCTTTTGCCTTTCAGGACAATGTCGATGAGTGTGCCCATATTTAGCACATTTGTAACATTGGATTTTAGAAAAATCTCTTTTGAATCCCCTCTTTCTTTTGAAGGATTTTCTCTTTTTGTTGTGGGACTTTGTGTTGAGTGCTTGTGTTTCTCCCTCTTTCTTTAGACCTATTCCTCTAGTAATAAGTCTTGATTCTTCCTGAGTACAGTCGTTCTTAAGTTGATCAAATTTTGGTAGAGGTGGACGTGTGCTTATGCATTGAATAAAATTCTCCCAGGATGTTGATAATCCCCTTAGTGCTATTAGAGATAATTCCATGTCTTCTATAGTGTTACCAATTGAGAATAGTTGATCTCGTATTTCAGCAATTCTTAGGAAATAAGATGTAACTGTTTCACCTTTATTCATCTTTATGGTCAATAATTGTTCCTTCAAGGTTAATATTTGACTTGTATGTTTATCTCATACGTTTCTTGAATTTTCTTGAAAACCTCATATGCTGTTGTTAATCTTGCTATACTTGGGAGAAAAGAATCTTTAACTGAATCAACAATTAATTTCTTGGCTTTATTGTTCCTCCTTTTCCAAGTCATTTTCTTTGCTTCGTCTATAGGCATTTCTTTTTCCGCTTCTATGAAAGATTCTAATTCCAGTTCTTGCAATAGTGTGGTGATTCTAATTTTCCATGATAGAAAATTTGATGCTCCTTCCAATCTGTCTTCCATCCTTATTCCAGTGGTCATTTTTAATGATTTGTGAATGAATCTTTTCTTTTAAATAATATCTTTCTTCTTTTCAATCAAATAATAATTCAGAATTTTATTCCCTTTAACTCCGCTCTAATACCATGTTAGGAAATCAGATCTTTGGGAATATATTCACTGTTAATATACTCTGTAATGTTATTTACTTTAATGCTGTTATATATATATTTATATATATATATATATATATATATATCTGTTTTAATTTGATTGTATATATGATTGTATGCAGTGAGGGGAGAACAGCAATACACGTTTTAATTGATTGTATTCGAACCCTCACTGCATCCAAAGGATCGTGACCCTTACAAATGAAACGCTGCATATAATAAACAATGAAACGGTGCATCAATAGTCATGGTCGCTGTGTTAATGTAAGCAACTGTTAACAACAGTCGCTTACATTAACATAGTGACCGTTAATGTAAGTCAACACCTTTAGTGATCGGCAGTGTATACCATTCGATAATGCAGTCCTTTGTTCATTTCGATAATGCAGTAATATTACCATTACTATATTAATAATATAGTAATGATAATATGATATAATATATGTCATGTATTATAATATTATCATTACTATATTAGTAATATAATAATGATAATAATATACTATAATACTCATTACAACTCTTCATTACAATAATGTATCAATATATATATATATATATATATATATATACGAATGAAGCTATATCTTAACAGTTCCAAGCATTAATGCATTACATTAACACCCCCTAATTAAGGAATTTGTCACGAATCTTCTTCAATAACCTTAACATATGACTCAAACTTTATACTCTGTTTAAAGCATTTAATCTCTTACTTAAAAGAAAGAAAGAACAGAGCACGCACTACAAAAGATTGCAAAGATGAAATAAAAGATACTTGCTCATTTTATTTCAAAAGATATTTTAAGTATAAATTTTGGAGACAATTGTAACAAAAACATTCATTATCCTTTATTGATTCTTACTATAGATTTTCTTTACAAACATTAACATTTGCAGACCATGTCCTGAAAACACCTAGTATTAACACTTTTACAAAAAACCTGACCCAACAATATTCAGAATCTTTGTACAATGGCTTGAAATTCCCTTTTATAGAAACTAGAGAGCAAACAAGCTTAAAGCCAAGGTACAGATGTCACATATTCATTTGACCATCACTTGACAAAAGGAATATGCCAAAAGGCATACCAGTTCCACTAGAAGACAAAATAGTGCTTTATGATTGCTGAAGAGAGTGTTCGAACCGTTGAAGCTGTTAAAGACACGCACTTGCCCCGAGGATGACACACTTGCATCAAAATTTATTTTGCACTAACACCTAAAACAGTTTGAAACTGCCTTTCCAAACCCATGACCTTTGATGTTGATGATCTGGCAAAACATTCATTGGCTTGGACCAATTGAGATGGAAATCAAATTCCATTTCACTTTGAGCCTTAAAAATGGCCCTTGAAAGAAACTGATTGACTTTAGCTATGTGATTAACATAATCATCTCACAAAAAAAGAATACATAGTCAATTCCGGAAAACAGCATTACTATTTGATGGACTCTAGAAAACTTACATCTTTAATAATCATCTCCCAATATCTTTCCTATCACTGATGTGATACTGATCATTCCATATTCTCACCTTAAAAGTGTGTCCAAAAATAAGCTTGATTACTCGAAATTTGTCTCTCAATCTTCACTTATTGCAGAGAATATTGGGGGGAAGATCTTAGAAAAATCAGCTATTTATTCTATGCAATCCTTCATATTTCCATCCCCTTTCCAGATGGGAGGCATTTGAAAGACCATCAATCCATCAAATGTTGGGAATTAGTGTTCACATGTTTAATTATGTGTAACAAATATTAAGTTGAGAAACAACTTAACATAATAGTAAATGTTTGATTGTATTATGAGTTGTTCTAACAACTCATATATTTAGGAGTTTGTTAGTCACGTAATTATCTGTGAGTTGTGGTAGGACGTTTTCTATATATAGGGAATACAAGTCCTATATATATCTAAAGTGTATGAAAATGATAGATTATCTTGTGTTTAATATTTTGTTGCATCTTTGACTCTGCCCATGAATTGCTCACATGGTATCAGAGCAGGATTCATGCCTATTATTTCGATGAGGATATCATTCTATCTATAGAGAAAAGATCAGGACTCGGCAAGAGAATATTGGCGTTGATAATGGAAAGGAGGATACAAATCTAATTTTCCTGCATAAAGCTTTTTCCTGCAAAATACAATTTTCTTTTTTATTTTTGTCGAAGTGTTGATTGATTGCAAGTGAGAAGGATGATCAGATAAGATTGTCTCACTCCAGTTCATCTGATTTGAAGTGGACTCATCCAATGCACATTCATACTTTACTAAGTGCAGTTCAAACCAATCAGCAGACTTGTTAAAGAACCCTTCATCATGTCCACGAAAATCTCAGTCAACACGCATTCACTACACGCATGCATGACGCTTCAATGGCTGTGAATGACAGTTTGACTTTGATTAAGAATTTGTGATTCTTGGGTGTGTTTTCTTTCTCAACAAAGAATGCATACTTGTCTGGTTGGTTCTATTCTCTGATCAGGTGAGGATTTCTCCTCATTGTAAGTTTTATATTTTATTCATCTTCTGCAGTGTTTTGGCTTATTTGATCTAGTGACTGACTGATTTTTTTGGCATCTCATGTCTAAAATACCATGCACTGGTGGCATTAGCAAGCAGAGGTTCATGTTAGAGTGGCATTAGCACTTGCCGTGGAATGCTAGTGATAGTAGTGGTAGGGGTCAGCCAATGTCAGAGGCAATGCATGAAGACCTAGACCTAGATTGATCGTGTGTTGCTAGTTTTTGACCGGTGATCTACTTTTATGGAGGTCATTCAAAGAAAAGGTTCAGCTTCTCAAGTTAAGTTTTATAATGGCAAATTGTTGTTATTAAAATTCTTGTTTAGTGTCTTGTTAGTTCTTGTAGATATTCTTATTTAGTTAGTCTAAAAGTCTAGTAAAAATATAGTAAGTTGTCAAAGTCAAGATGTAGAGGTTTCATCTTTAGAGATGTTATCATTGTGTCATAGTTTATTATTTTGGGTTAGTTATCTTATATAGAATTATTTATTTGTTAAAATAAAAGTTGGGTCTATATAAAATTGTAATGGTGTGCATGATTGACCATACCTGATGTTGGTTCCCAAAACCACAAATTGGAAATCCAAAATCCTGCCAATTCTCCAATACGATTCCAAATCAATTCTGGCCAACAAATGGGAATAATCCAAATTCCCCTGCACTTTAGGCTTCGCTACACCTAGGCGGGTAAACCTTCACCTCGAACTTGATCACTTTCTTCAAGGTTTTTCTATAGCGAATTTAAGCTTGTGAGTTTTCCGGCTTGCAAAATCCTCAAACTCGGTCAATATGAAATTGAATGCTGCATGTTTGAACTAAATGTTTTGTGTAATGAGTCTTAATAATGGATTTGAGATTTGTAGAAAGGAATTGATAGATTTTCTAACTTCACATATAAACCCAATACTTCAAAATAAAAAGACCAGTGCCTCTGCTCATTCGGGCAATAGAGTCAACTTCAGTGAAGATTACGTACAACTTTATAATATTCTACGCACTTATACTGCCAATCAATTAAATAATCAAGATGCGACAGATCAAATATTTATGCAATCTTAAATTAGTCCAGATTGAACTTTAACTCCTCGGAGACAAACTGGACACAAATTCGGAAACAATTAAATATTTCATGATATTTGTGATGATCGAGTTTAAGATGCTAAATGACCATGTCCACTTATTTGATATTTAAATTGTATAAAATATTCAAAAAATAATTACAAAGGACAGTTCATCTGCAGTTTAATTCTCCACACCTTTAATAATAAACAAAGGACATTTTATTTTATTATTAAAATAAAATAATTGAATAATAATAAAATAATTGAATTTATATTACAAAGTCATATTTTTACTCCTTATCCCTCCATACAATTAAATATATATGCTTCTCCCAATATTTATGCTTCTTTTTTGATCCTGTCCCTTTTTGAAAATAAGACTTCCACTATTTATATTATACGTATAAGAGCATATGACGTTTCAAAATTTAAAAGTCATAATTCTCAATCACACTGCTTCATGTCTTTAACAAATTATCCTTAAATTAACTTTCTTTTAATAATATTTATAGTATGCGATATCTGAAAGGCTTATTGTAATATACTTCAATAATCGTAGGTTTCCAAAGATTGATGTATATCGTCATAATTGATTTTGTGCTAAGTCATACGGTGATTTGTCAAACTGCTCATTTAACCAAATCACAATTCGCTTGTCTTTTATATTGATGCTGTCACAATACCTGTGTTTACCGTGGTATCTATACACCTCTATCTTTGCCTTTCACCACATCCCGATAAATATTTGAACTTATCATTTTCTTTGTATAACTCTCCAAACACCTTGACTCACTCTGTGTAGTTATCCTTGCGGAATACTTGAAGGTGCGTTGTAAGACTTTCAACGGCAACCTTTGTCCTCCTGTGTGACTTTGTCTAATCCGTGCATACGTGATTTTGATACATATTTGTCTTGTTTGATAATCACCATCTCCTACTTTGCGGTTAGCTGTCTTTTGCATATCACACTTTCTACACATAATCCTCTTCCACACGGGAGTCATCTTACATACCCTGGCAATATTCAACATTAGATGAATCTTCTAACAGCTTGAGTCAACCTTCAGGAAAAAGCGAATATTCCTGCCTTTGTTGATTTGTTTGTGACCTGACACCTTGGTATAGTATTTATTGGGTTTTTCTACACAACACATTCCGCTATGTATATCTGGCATCAACTAATTTATAGAATGTATAAGAGGTCATTGCTTCCTTCAGTGACTTGTGTTCCTTTTACAACTGTTGCCCCACATGCTTTGGCAATTCTATTATTATCTGTTTTCCTCAGCCTTCGAATTTCACTCAGTGATAACTAAATTTGGCTTGAAGCTTAATATTTGAAAATATATCTTTTCAATGAATTCTTCTTCCATCTTCAGCAGAAAATGTTTGTCTCTTGGGCACTAGTGATGCTTATAGTTTTGTTTGTGTTCGTGAGAATCTTTCGACATTAATTTCTAACACTATTTCTCTAATGGAGGTCCCAAAATTTTGCAGAAATTTGGACTCCATCACCCGATACTCCTGGTATAAAGATCACATCAAAGGAGTACAATATATTCTTTCCTCACAATTGATGAAGAGAGCCTCAAAGTTGGAGGTTGGAGGCATCGGAGGTTGGAGGACACTTAGTGTCCTCTTGTCAGTCACCAACGATGGGTTTGCTTATCAACTTTGGTGGTATTTTATGTTCTAGTATGCAACATGATATGATTTGTTTTTTAGTGTTCCTAGTTGTGTAAATAAGTGAAAATTTCACATTGTGGGGGGGATAATAACCAATGTTGCATTCCCATTTTATGCCAAAATGACTAAAGTCAAGGTCTGCTTCTAATGTCGAACAAAAGCACCAGCATAAGTTAGTTCATGTATCTTGAAAGGGTTTGTGCGAGGATCCAGAAAACCACACGAGGTGGACAATTGATGGCTTCTTGTTCACATCAAGGTTTATGGTAAGCTTGTATGAAACCATGGAAGGAGAGAGACTTTCATTTTCAAGATCATGAGCCACAAGAGTTGGCTTATTGTAGTTGGAAGTTCTAAGGTGGAGAATGTGGACATTGTCGATATTGTAAACAATTGTATAGGAAAGCAACTGGCTACAAAGATCCTCTAACTATTGAACTTCTTGGAAGTATGGTCGGCATGTGATAGGTTCACTCGAAGTGAAAGTAGGATAAATTCTTGTATGTAGGTGACCATATGCAGCAAGATCCAGATAGAAGTATGCAGACCTAAAAGTGTGCACAGCAAAGTTCCTAGACTTGCCACGAGTCCCCGAGTCTTGGTGAGTCGCGAGTCAAGTCAAGGTTGTCGGGTCAAAATGACTCTCACTTGGACTCGGACGAGTCAGGCATGTGACTCACCATGACTCACCGAGTCGCTAGTCACAGTCTAACTCACTGAGTCCGAGCCAGTTGACTTGATCGACGTTAATGTTTGGGCATTTAAAAAAATAAAAACTTTATTTTTTCTTACTTTTTTTTAACTTCTTTATTCCTTTCAGCCCTAAAAACATTCAATTTGAGATGTAAAAATCACATCTAGAATTCGAGTGGATCATTGAGTTTCAATAACATCATCAAATAAAAGCTAAATGAAAGCCACACTTCCCTACGACAACTGCAATTCCTTGAGTTCTTGTGCTTTGTTCGACAAGTAAGAGATTTGGCACAAAGAGACTTGGAAATTGCATTTTTGGGCTTTATCAATACTGTTTTTGGAAATTACCCTGGACCCCACAAGGGGCGTTGCCCCCAAACCCCCGCAAGGGGCACTGCGCCTTGACCCTACTGGGGGTGTTGTCCCAAAACCCGTGCAAGGGGCTCTTCCCCTTGACCCCTCTAGGGGTGCTACTCCCAGACCGCCACAAGGGGTGCTGGCCCCGGATCCTTGCAAAGGGCTTTCCCCTTGACCCCGCTAGGGGTGCTACCACTTAACCCCAATGGGGGTGTTGCCCCCAGACTCCCATTTTATTTTTGAAGTACACTACAACTTTGAGTTTGCGCAATATGAATCATTATCTGTGCTCTTGTCATTAGTCTTCCTGGATACTACTCGATGTATACTTATTGTTGAGAAGACTTTTTCTTTTGGGGGGATGATGTAGTCGGCATAAAATGCCTATTGTTGTGTTTGATAATATTGGTTATCTGTTAGTATATTAATTGTCGTCAATGTATTAATTTGCGTTTGTACTTATGTGATCAATGTATATTTATGTATGTGATCAAATTAGCTTCTATTTGATGATGTATGGTGTCTTTAAGCTTTATTCAATAATGAGTGCATGAAACAAGTTTTACATCCTTTAAAATCTTTAGATTTCAAGGGTTTTTTCTTTCACTTTTTTGAGTCTTTGGCTTGTCTTTTTGCCGAGTCACGAGCCAAGTCGGCCTTGCCGAGTCTGAGCCATGTTCGAGTATGGGAACTTTGGTGCATAGGCATACAATTTTGTTTCCAAGTTGTGTGATGATCTTTCTCTCCATGTTCACACTAAAGGGGGGTTGTTGGGAATTAGTGTTCACATGTTTGATTATGTGTAACAAACATTAAGTTGAGAAACAACTTAACATAATAATAAATGTTTGATTGTATTATGAGTTGAATTAACAACTCATATATTTAGGAGTTTGTTAGTCATGTTATTATCTATGAGTTGTTTGGTGAACCGAGAAAAAAAATATCTAGGAGTTCTTGTAGGATGTTTCCTAAAATATAGGAAATACAAGTCCTATATATATGTAAAGTGTATTGAATAAAAAAGATAGACTATCTTGTGTTTAATATTTTGTTGTATCTCAAAACTCTACCCATGAATTTCTCACATCAAAAGCATTCAATTCTCTAGTGATAAAACTATAAAAACTTTTGTGATGGCTTAACAAATCTTCCACAAACATATAATTAGCATAGATGTCAGAGAAGCAACAAAGACTACTGATGCCAAAACAAACATGGCTCAAAAAAATTTTGGAGTTAAGTTTTCAGATCCAAAAGTATTTGCCAACATCTTAATTGGATTCTTATCTTGGCATGGTTGATGAATGTGTCCCTTAATGTCATATAATTGTCTCATGCCTTGTCCCCATGACTAAGGATGCGAGCTAGCTTGTTGCCCATCAAGCCATCAATCATATCCCTTGTCAATTTATCTCCTTCCTCTTTGGCCTTCTTGTTGACTTAGTGGTCAGCACCTCCTTGGGGACACATGACATGGCTTAACCACCTCCCACGGATTGGGTTAAATCTGACATTTGTATCAGGCACTGATAGTTCGAGCTTTTGGTGCAACAACAAATGATTCCAACAATTGGTATCAAAGCCTTGGGTCACAGGTTCGAGTCTCCCGTTAGCGGGTATTGAGGACTCAGTCATGCTCAAGGGGAAATTACTGACTTTGTTGTCAGCACCTCCTTGGGGACTCATGACATGGCTTAACTGCCTCCCATAGGTTTAGCTAAATCTTGCATTTGTATTGGGCATTGATAGTTCGAGAATTTTGAGTTAAATCTGACATTTGTATCAGGCATTGATAGTTTGAGTTTTTGGTGCAACAACAAATGATTCCAACAATTGGTATCAAAGCCTTGGGTCACAGGTTCGAGTCTCCCATTAGCGGGTATTGAGGACTTAGTCATGCTCAAGGGGAAATTATTGACTTCGTTGTCAGCACCTCCTTGGGGACTCGTGACATGGCTTAACTGCCTCCCATAGGTTGAGCTAAATCTCGCATTTGTATTGGGCATTGATAGTTCTAGAATTTGGCACAACAACAAATGATTCCAATACTTCTTCCCTGCCCATTTTCTCTCATCAAGCTCCTTTTCCAAGTTTCTTACCCTGATCTTCAACTATTCCAATTCTTGAGAAGATCGGCTATCTATTGTTGCCTAAGGAGGTGACAACAATCATGTTAGCATGTTGCAGTGGTCTCTTAATTTCCAAAAAAAATCTCATTGAGTTTGGCAATGTTTGCCTCCATCTTTTCCACAACTACCTCTATAAACATTGAGTATTTACCACGAGAGTTGCAACCTGAAAAGCAATGTATTCCCCAATCTTCTACCAATCAAATTATCAATCAGCTCATTTAGATCCTTGAAAACTTGTGGTTTGTTTGTCCTAGGATACACAAACCAAATGGCTAAGGCTTCATGCTTGGGATCAAAGCAAGACCCAAAATACAAGTCTTGAGCATGTTCATTAGAGGCAAGGATTGGATTATCACTTTGTTGCCTTCTAATTGTGTCAATAGAATTTGCACAGGATGTATCAACCCTCTAGCAACAAGCATCCACTCTCCCTTACAATATCTCTTCCTTTTTCAGGAATCATGTATGTCGATTCCTTTTCCACTTCAGCCCAAATCTTTGCAACTACCTTTACCTTGTCCTCCATGAACATATTTTGTTGTTGCATCTCCCTCGGAAAATTTTCACCTTTATTGTTGAAGAGAAACTATTGAAACTCCTTTGTGGTGATGAATTTATCATCAGTCATAAATTTAGAGCAAGCCAATGCTCTTATATCATCCACCACCTAGCCACCAATCCTGAAATAGACTATAATCCTATCACTACAAGGGGGCAAAATGTCAACCCTGATTGGGAGATCTACCTCCCAACTAACTTCTTGACCACTTGATCCTGCAACAACACTCCCTACTAGATATTCTATTGTCAGATCCCTACCTAGTGGCAGTTGTTGCAAAGGCACAATTTGTTGAGGACTCTATTGTATAACCATGGGTGCATATGAAGAACATGGTCTGTCAACAACCTACCTTGAGACCCCTGCTAGAATCTTAGCAATGTCATCCTATAGCAATCTTATTTTGAATACGGGATATGTTAATACTGTGAATGATCCTTTGAAAGAGGGATCAAGCCCCTTCCTATTCTCGTTGGCCATCTTGATTTTGGCCCAATTTACTCTCTTATTACTTTGGCTTCCAAAGAGCAGTTTCTGATTAAATCTTCAAATTGATCATAATCATGCATATAAGCTAACAACCAATATGCAGTCCTCACATCATGGATGAAGTGTTTTGGATCACGGCTCCTTGTCCTATCAACCTTCATTTTATAGGGCTATAGTCTATTGGATATCAGCTCCAAACCCTCCTTTGCAGTTATCAAGAAATTAGAGAAGAAAATGGTAAGGGACGGAAAGGAACCCTTCTTCATATTCCTAAGATGTGTCTTATCAGTCTTATTCAACTGCCATATTATCTCCAAAAATGTGACCTTGTCAGTGAAAAAACTAGGCAGTAAATGTGGTGCCACTGGTGCACCATAAACTCTTATTATTGTGCAATCATAATAGAAAACCCAATCTCCCCAATTGTGGGCTATTCTCATTTCAGGAGCAGCTCTTTGGGCCTCAAATATCTTCTAACACTCTCAGGCAACCTCCAATCCACCAGCTCTCCCAAGTTGTTGAGCACTTTTTTAACAAAGAATTCTTCAAAAACACAATAATTGACCCTCTCACAGTGCTTATCCCATATATAAGGGTATTCCTAGACTGGAAATAGCTTGTTATTTGCATCATGTGTGGTCACTCTGAGAGGAGGCTTCCAAACCTTTGCTCCATTATATATCACGATGTGACACAAAATTGAATAGCACTTTGAAAAAATACAATGTTAGAATACTTCTTCAAAGAACTAACTTGAAATATACAATATTGCAATCCTTCTTCAAAGAACTAAGGACCTTATGAATCCCTTTAGCAACATAAGTTGCAAAATCATATACCTATATGGATCCCATTGTTCGACGTTTGCAGCTAATACTATGAAATGGATGGGCATTTGAACCTCTGAATCCACACCCAACACCCAATATAGGTCAAAATATGTCTTGATGAAGTAATCTTCAATAATGTCATAATTAAAGGGCTCCACATCAAGATCTGTGAATCTTCTCAGCTATCTATCCAAAGTCTTAGGCCTAAAATTAAGCAACCACTTTGACATGTAGCATCTTTCTAGTCTATCATATTCTCTTCTTAAATCACCAAAGTCAATAGTCACTTGGTCATTAAGGTTCAGACTAAAAACTTTGCAAATATATTGCATACCCAGGCTAGCAAGAAGGTGCCCTTTAGGGTTATATATTTCCCTTTGTCTAGGTCATAAGCTTTTACAACTGCCCTAATTTGATCCACGTTCAAAAACACATTTGGCACCACCAATTTGCCCAAACCTGTTGTGAGGTTTTCACACCATCGCCCCAAAGACTTTGGGGACCCCCTTTTTTCGAATAGGTTATGGCAATTTTCTCAGTCAAGAGTTTGAAAGTAAGGTTTGAGAGCAATTCAGGTACCTCGACCAAATTTGGAAGGATTCCATGGTGTCTTGAACTTGATGATTTTTTTTTTTACCTGGAACTCGTTTCCAAATGCTTTGCAAGTGAGCTTTTCCCATTCTCACCATACATACACTCTGGTTTTCCTGAAATAACAATTTTGCCTTGGGCTAGATAGGATATTGAACGAAGATGCTTTATTTTGGATCGAAGTATTTTGTGTGTAAAATCTACAAGTTTTAGACTTTAAAATCTTTGGCTTTGAAAATGATTAGAAATGTAAAATCTGTAGCCTTAGGTTAATTTTGAAAATTTTGTAGAAATTGTCTAACTTGAGAAATTTTCAAAAAAATAAAAAAAGAATTTTGGACTTAGATGAATTTTGAAAATTGATGTAATTGAAAAACTTGAACATTTTCAAAATTTAATTGTGAATTTGGATTTTTTTGGGAAAATCTTGTAATTTTTTGGTGATGAAAATGGAAATTAAATGATTTTAAATTGCCTAATTTGAATTATTTGCCAAGTGGAAGTTAAATTTGATTTAAATTGCCAAATGAAAATTAAATTGCAAAATAATTAAATGGCAAAATAAATGGAAATTAAATTGCAAAATGATTTTTGGATTGCAAAATAATAAAATATTAAATTGCCAAGTGGGATTTTCGAAATTTTAAATGGTGAAAAAGAGTAAATTGAAATTGGATTTTATTTGAATTTTAATTGGCTTAAAATTTTTTATTTTTGGTGACGTTGTTGTGATTAAATGCATTAAAATTAATTTTCTTGGGGAAATCCCAAAATTACTCCAAGGCAGCCCTATCTTATTTTCGAAATTTGCTTGTCATGGGCCTAATTAATTAATTATTTTTCACCTCCAAGGCAGCCCCAACTCTTTTCCCATCCCACTTGCGATTTTTTATTAATTAATTGGGTAATTTTTGAAATAAATTTAATATCCCCTAGGGCTCTGCAATTTACTTCATTCAATTCATGTTTTATTTTGGCAATTTAAAATTAATTTTTTTTTCCCTTTTAAAAAGTCAGCCCTGCTTTTTTGGGGGCAAAAATTGGATATGAAGTCTCTTGGCAGCCAAGGAGGAGCTCTTGGAGCAGCAAAAGAGCAAAATTTTGCGAGGAGTGCATTTACCAAAGGGTGATTTTCTTCTTTTGGTGGAGGAGTGCATTTTTGGTGTTGTCTTCTTCTCCTTTGGAGGAGAATTTATTGGTGTAGAGGAGGATCTTCATGCTTGAGGGTGAAGGCTGGTCTAAAAGGAAGATTTTCTCCTTGTTCTTGCTTGGTACATTTTCCCTATTTTCTTCTTGCACTATCCATCCATCACTTCATCATCTCATCTAGGGCTTAAAGTTGGGAGATATAAGTGTAGTTTCCGTTTAGGATTTGGAGAAAGGAGATATAAGTGGTAGTCCCACCCCTAGGAACGAAGTTGGGAGATATAAGTGTAGTCCATCTCATAAGTTTTCGACAAGGCAAAAATAAGTGGTAGTCCCACCCCTAGGTGGAGAGGCAGAGATAAGTGTAGTGTGATAAGCATTGCAGAGGCAGAAATATGTTAGTCCATCCCTAGGATTGGAGGGGCAGAGATAAGTGTAGTCCCACCTCACTGTAGAAAGAAGGGGCAGAAATAAGGGTTAGGATGGCGGATGCTAGTGCAAGCAAGAGCCAAAGGGAAATGCATACCAAGTAAGACAAGGAAGACATGACGCCAAGACCACCTTCTTCTCGAAATTGAAACAAGTGAGGGACACCAACATTGGTACAGTGAACATGATACAGTTGAGAGACAAGTTGATGGAGAGCTCCTCCCCCTTGGCCAGGAAGGATAAGGAGACAGGTTGCCACCACATTTTCATAGCTCCATCCTCCATCTCCATCTTTCACTTACATCCGTTTCACCCCCACCCTCCATTCCATATTTTCATTGCAGGTACAAGCGAGGAAGCAGGTTTCATTGCAAGTTGGAAGAGATTTGAAGATATTTAAGGCTAGGCAAGGCTTGGCTATTTGTGCAAGCTAGCTTGGTTAGATTTGAGAAGGTTCTAGCACCTAAGAGGGTCATGCATTTTGTTGTAATAGGCTAAGTAGGCAAGTTCTAAAGGTCAAGAGGTAGGTGTTGGAACATTACACCAATGTAATAGGAACTTAGACTTGGACTTTTTTATGTGGTTGGCCCTCCATGTTTAGGAGTCTGCCCTCGGTGGTAAGCTCCGTGGAGTGGAGTTATGTGTTTTCTTTCCTTGGCTAGTTGTTTTCTTTCATTGCAAATCAAACAAAGACAACTAGTAATTAGATTCAATCACATTAAGAGGAAAGATAGGAATGGACTACAAATTGATACAAACAAAGCAATCATAACTTGGATGATAAGATTGATCATCTATTATCTATTAGAAATGGGTGAATTATCTATTATCAATGGACTTGATGAACAATTCACATAATTTCGGATGTAAGATGAACTCCACATAGCTTAATTAGGTGGTGAAGGAACCAACTCACTAACTAGCTAAGAGGCAATTGATGAACTTAGTGATTATTTCAAATCAAGTAATGGGTGAATTGTGGACCTTGCAGGAGGTATGGCCAGGGCAGGTGCCCCAGAACCCAAGAGTATTGAAGCAAAGGGGGATGCATGCAAACCAAATTTGAGTGGGAAGGTTGGAGAAGATCAAGAAGGTTAGAGAAGACCAGGAAGGTTAAGGAAGGCAAGGATAATGAAGGAGGAAAGCAAGACCAAGAAGGTTGAAAGAGGTCAAGTTCGATTTCAAGGCGGTGGCCAAGAGCAAGGCTCTCAAATTGCAAGAAGGTTCACATCCAGGCAGGCCACCGAGTTATGGCCAAGGCAAGATTATCCCAAGTGCATAGAGACCTCACCCTTTCAAGGTCAGAACATCAAGTACAAGCAAGTTCAAGTGGTGATGAGAAAGTTTCTAAGGACGAGCTCAAGCATCTAAGGCTTCACCTCATCTCAAGGATTAAATAAATTTATAAGATAAGGTTGATAAGGTGGCAATTTCATGTGCATGCAATCAAATCATGCCAAGTGTCCTATGTTCTCATTGGTTGACAGATTATTGTAATTTTCTCATTGGCCCACAAAGTTGGTGCCCTCATGTAATTGGTTGAAAGATGGTAACCCTAATTAGGGTTTGTAAGGTTTAATCTTGGCCCTTGATTTTGCACCTTAATCTTGGCCACTCGTAATTTTGAGCCTCTATATAAGGCCATTTGTTCTCATTTGTAAAGGGGTTATGTTGGAGAATTGTTGCCAAAATACTATCAAAATTGTTCTCTATTCATTGTTGTGGTTTGCATGGTGGATATACATGATCATTTTGGTGTATTGCATGGCTCTTCTCATCTCTCAAATTAAAGTAGGATTTCATTTCATGTTGTTAGAGTAGAAGTAGATGGCTAGTTGTATGGTGATATTAGTGAATGTTTGATAGGGATCTATATACTAGGCCACTAGCATCCTAGCAGCTTGTTAGGAAGCCTTGTGTGGTAATCTAGTCCAATCGCTCCCAAGTTCTACTTGCATTTCATCTTTTCGCTTGTACTTCAAGTTGGGTTGGAAGATAGGTGTTAGTGTGAAAATCCTAAGAGTGTCCCTTTGAATCATTGCATCTATGGAGGTAGCGCCGCAAGCAAGCTTTCATTTGGTTGTATCCCCGTCCATTTGCTAATTTCTTCATTCATAGGAGTAGTATTAGAGCAGTAAGCAGTTAGTGGTAGTAGTTGAAAGTGAAAGTGATCAAGGACAAAAGAACAAGTCAAGCAAGCGAAGTACCACCAAGTTATCTTTGAATGAACAACGTAAGCCCGCCTACGTGATTAACCAGCAAATCACATTAATATAACTGAGTTAGTATCCATAGGTGTAAGGAACCTTGGAGTTTTTCTCATGTTCTTCGTGTGTAATTACTTTTCAAGAGAGGGTTGAGTGTTTGGTATTCTATATCAAGTATTCAATTGCTATATGTTATGTAGTGGTACAAAACTGACATCAACAAAACCCCTTTGCTATACACTTGTCAAATCTATATCTGAAAAGGGTAAAACCATGAATCAAGATGTTGGGGTCTCTATTGGAGGCATTTGTCCATGAGGCTATCAGAGAGGATTCCTACCTTGTGAGAACGTCTACTTTTCCTAGATGATCCAACTAATTCTACAACAATATCTTCATCTAGGGTTCTCTTAGCTCCTCTTGACGGTTTTGCCTTTTTGAATAAACCAAAGTTTTATGGACAGAAGGCAGGGTAGGGTCTCCTAGCAAACTTGAAAACTCAAATTTATTTCAACAAATTCACAGAGAATTAGGGCTTCTAATATTGTAATTCCTACTTAAAAGGCTCTAGGAAACACAAATATATTTTTTCAAAAGCAATAATAAGGTAGACTTTGGAGAATTGAACTAATTGATTTATGGCTTCCGAAAACCCCTAATGGTGCCAAAAAAACTTCTTAGGAACTTGAAACTTGCAAACATATAGCACAAGAGACTTATTCAAATCTTAGGAGATGAGGATGACTTCAATTGAATAAAAAATGAACAGCATGATTGTATAAGGAGCAATGAAGTTTTCCATTAACGCCATCCGAGTGAAACAAATGTCAGAAAATAGCCATTCTTCAAGTTTGAATCTCAATTGTTGATCTTCTTAATTTGACGGCTCTCATGACTTTCTTGTCGCCCTTTAAAATTTTGCATTTATCGGTGACAAGACATGCACTTTTTAAATGAATGAGCTCGATGTGTGACACATGGCAGAATCTTGCACATTTGCAAGAAGCAAAGCCTCCTTACAAATCTTTCCCCAATGCACCAAGGATGTGCGATATCCCATCACGTGGAAAAGGTAGTCCTTGTGGACATAAGAATCTCTGCTTGAAGTAAAATGAGGGCCCCAAGAATATATGGCACCACCGCATATGCATATCACGTTACTGTAGGCTCAAAAGGAAATGAATCCTCAAGCCACAATAGCACACTTAACTGTGATACCAATGAAATACCACCACCTATATGCTAACAAGATCAAAAACAAGATATCGGCCTTTCACAACTCCATAGATGGACCCCGTAGAGGAACCTAAAATAGAAGCATTAGTTGCAACAAAGAAGAATGTTAGTGACAGAGTGCCATGTCAACATATCAGGATTTCACAACTTTGAGACATGGTTGAGGACCATTGTTGTGACAAGGGATTTAGTTGCGATAAGAAGATGTGGCTAGTATGGGTGACGTTTGTCAACTTTTCGCAAATTCAAAAGTTGAGAGCAATGAGAGTTTGCAACAAGAAGCTAAGCACAATACAAGGACAATAGCATAAGGAGAGCTGACATGGAAAATGACTTGGGGGGCAATAGACTATATCGTGGTTTTGCAAGGACACTTTCGAATTGAACACACGATAAAAGAACTAGATGTGCTGCAGTCAAAAGACGCCATATAAGCATGGTTGGGGACCAAAATCCTTTAGCTCAACAATAAAAACTTAAGTTACACAAAATGCACACGCTTTAACTGGGAGTATTAGGACATCCGGGGAAAGGGGTCAATTAATACACAATAGACAGGCCTCAGCAATGCAACTTAAGTTGGGAGAAATCAGTCCAGCAGGTCAACTAAAAAATTAGAACAAAAGCAATAGAGCCATGCAAGGGTTTAGGGTTTAGGGCAAACGAGGACAAACAAGCCCTAGAATACTTGAAGAAAGCCTAAATTTTGCAAAAGCACTAGCACAACAAAGAAGAAAGTTGAAACAATTTCAAAGCAGGGAAATAACATACAGATTATCAAAATTCTATACACAAGCACTGATTGGGACTCAAAGGTTTCATCCAATAAAGCCAGACAACTCCCACAAAGAACTACATGAACATGCAGCCACTTCCAAATTCAAGAACCTCAGCATCCATTACCCAAAAATGAAAAATCCAATTAGACAAATAGAGATGGAATTTGTAAATTTTACTATGGCTTAGAAAAAATCTCTTCTGCCATGCAACTTTTGACTAGTTTGAGGGCTATTCCTATGATAAGTTCTCAGAACTTAAGGGGCTATTTTCTGAAATTACTGAGAAGACCATATTATCCAGATACTAATCCTCCTGTCCTTTTTTACACTCTATGGCAACGTTCAACTGAAAAAAATGGAGTGACATGTTGTACTTACAATTAACTAAAATTTTGATTAAAATAATATTGGATCTATTTGATTGATTCTACTAACTCATTTCCTTAAGATGGCAACCCTCATGCTTACTGGAAATAAAGCATATCAATTGGCATATAATATCATTTAAAAACCAGTACGTAACATATAAATTTATATTCCATTCATTTTGTAACGTACCAACCCAACCTCTTAAGAAATCAAGACACAATAAATGTAACTCATATTCTCACGAGTAAAAGGAGAAGATTACCACCAAAGCCAAACAAGCAATTTTATGGAACTTGCTACATTATCAAGAAAGCAAAATAGATGGGTTCCTTACCCTGCCCTTGGATCTCTTACTATCCGTTGAAGCCGTTTTACTGTTTCAACATTGTGGGCAAATACATCTAGCCCAGACTTAACAACCATTGCAACTGCATCTAGATCACCTCTGAAATCAGATGTTAAACACTCAATAAGAATCTCTGGCTTAAGTTCCTGCAACAAAAAAAAGAAAAGGATATTCAGTCTACCATTATAATAATTCAGAAATAAAGACAGTTAAAACTGCAAAAAACACTGAAATAAGATGAGAAGTTCAAAAACATTTTAAAAAGTATTAACATAAGTTTTCTAATATTGACAAATACAATAAGATCAGCTGCAGTGAGCTTACCTTCAGAGTGCTCACAGTACGAGCAAAATGGCTGCTGCCACCATCTGGGATGTCATCTCGATCTACACTTGTCAAAACAACATACCCAACCCTAGCAAGGAGAGAGGCTAGGTTAGCTAAATGTAAATAATATATTTATTCAAGCTAAGACTTATTTGTATTAGCATGGTCAAAAACAAAAAAAGACAAGTTTAGACACATGATTGGTCAGCTGAATAAAAATATGCCCAGTTTGGCTGATACAGGTGTCTTGGCATCAATCTGGCAGTGTCCAAATCAAAAAGATTGACCCAGGAGCATTGTGGTTTAAGAAACTGCCAAAAGCATTCTAGTGCTAGTAATTAGGAACTGTATTTTTTACATCCACTGGTAGGATACATATCCTTGTGTAGCAAAAATACAGTACAAGTGTACCATTTTCTATTCAATTGGATAGCTTAAAGATACTAAGGACAAAATCACCTTTAGGCATTGATAACAGAAATTTTCCATTGTCAAGTTCTTCAAGTTCAAACCACAAACATATTACACAATTCGAAATTCACATGTTTCATTTAGTAAAATTAAGACAGATTTCATACATGCAAATTGGTTATTGATAGTTCAAGTTTTTATATGACTGTATGGAGATCTTACAGTCAATTATGATCTATCATTGGTTACTGACTCTCTATTATTTAGATTCTACAAGTATTGTCTTGTGAAGCATGTCCACCCTCTCACACAGACATTGGTTGTGCCTATCAGTTATATAAGTAAATGAAAATGCAATTGAGGCATTAACTTCCAAGCTTGATTAAAATGAACAAAATGAACTTCATAATTTTCTATATACATCTATAATGTTAAAGAGAAAAAATAAAGAAAAAGAAATAGCGACAGAGTGAAGACAAATCCTTTCAGGTGACAGAAGAGGCATGTGGATTTCTGTTCTGATGTTAGTTTCTGCAAGTATGTCCAGCTTAATTGTATATGGATTTAACCCATGATTTAGTTTTCTTGAAAAAGATTGAATGCTCTTTTTCTTCCTTTCAAAAAATGACACAAAGTCTGCATTTCAAAAAAATTTATTACTATATTTTAAAGGAAATTATCTATATGACAGAACTACTTAACATAGGCTTACACACACACACACACACACAATATGAGCCATAGCAGCCAAAAGAGCAGACTGCATACACATTGCATAACCCATGGGACAAATGATAGACCACCAGGGCTTAACAACAGTTGGAAATTGGAATCAACAAAAACAAGTGAGATTCCCAGAAGCAGCAAAGTATCATATTCCACATTACATATTGTTCATAGTTACAATGATCAGCCGAACAAGCATTTAAACATCATCACAATCAGGAACCATTAAGAGTCCAAAACTCTTGTAACACCATCAGAGAACAACGCCCAAAATTTGCAATTTCACAAATCCAAAAATTGCTCATGAGAATAATAATGTTAGCCTTCTCACCTATTTCCGAAGGACAACACAAATTCTCAATAGTGGTTAGTGGATATCAATTGCCAACTTGAAGTGATTTTTTAGTCCCAAACTAATTTACTTGTGTATATTGTAAAGAAACATGGTCATTAACACTAATAATCAATAAGACTGACACAGCTTGAGGACTGAACTTTGTAAAAAAAGTCCTGGTTCTAGCAGATGCAGGTATCATACAAACTTAGATTTCCTTCCAGACTGTTCTAATGAGGAGTGAATACTGGGTATATCCAGGCTGCCTATGCTAATAATAGAATAATTGACATTTAGGAGGATAGTACTTAGAAATATCTAAAATCACTGAAGCATGTCCAAGATTTTTTGCCATCTATAAACTGCTTTTGTATATGAGAATCTTTCCCTCACTTTTGTAAATGTCTGATATCATAATATAAAGGGAGTGGTCCCCAAGACCAGAATCTACTGATTAACAACAAACACTAATAATCAATAAAAAGGGTATCTAAGTCTCACAAGTCTGAGTGAAAATCCAATGTACAATGATAAATATTTTATAGTATTATACTTAAACATGAAGGAACATGCCCATACAGCTGTTGTTTAGTCATAAATCTGGCAGAGATTCATAATACCCAAAAGGGATTCACGCCAAATGCCTTCGCCAACTGAATGACATGTGAATAAAAGTAATGAGACCAGATGAAAGTCCCAGGTGGCCTTGGCAGAACACATATCCTAAAGCGAAAAAGAAGTGAAAAGCTCCTCAAGGGGTGTGTTTCAAGAAAGGAAAAAGACATAAGACAAAAACAGATAAAGACTAACCCCCAGCTAGCTATTTCTTTTGCAGTATTCTCAGGTTCCATTGGATCCGGTGGAGAAGGATTTCTACTAGTTTTCACTGCACAAAATCGGCAACCTCGAGTGCATGTATCTCCAAGAAGCATTATGGTTGCAGTACCAATGCCATCTCCCTCCCCCCCTGCTCCTCCTCCTCCATTCCAGCACTGTCAGTCATAACCACAAGCAGTTTTTTTAAACCCTCCACACAAAGTCATCAAATCACAAGTCTTCAAACAAAAGTTGTGCTTTTCTGTAAAATAAAAAAAATTCAATGACACATCATATTTTTCCAAATTGACATTTTCTTCTCAACCCCAAATAAATTACATTGATTAAGCTTGCATTAATTTAAAAGCAATCCTGCCTCACTGGAACTCTAACATCTATCAAAACTACAGAATTGTGCTCTCCAAAACTAATCAAATAGAAAGCATGGATCAGGTCCAAAGGGATTGTGATCTAACAGAATTGAGTGTGAAATTATAAGGGTGTGAACTGGATTCAAATATGCTTCACCACCCTAAAACAGCCTAAATGTCAACTAATCAAATAGCGAGCATTGACTAATTCCATGAAATAGTGATCTAAAACAATTTAGGGCACACCTGTGAGAGCACCACCCAGATTCATATCTCTCTTACTGTTTTCAAGTGACCAATTAGCATTAATTGGGAACCTGTTTACCTAAAAAAGTTCAGTTTGCTGGAGTTTGAGTTATCTAGCGAAAAAATTAAATAGTAAGCATTGATTGGGTCCAAGGGGCTGTATCTAACAAAATTAGGGGTGAAATTGTAAAAATGATGCTAGTGCAAATCCTCCTCACCACATTAAGGCGACCTAATCTATAGAGCTGTGCTTTTCAAACCTAATCAAGTAACAAGCATTGATCAGGTCCAAAGGGTGACAGTCTAACAGAATTAGGGGGTGGTCTCAAGAGCACAATCCAAGTTTAAATTCCCATTACCTTTCTGAATTGAAGTGGCATAGATCTATGAAATTGTACTTCATAAAACTAATTAAGTAACAAGTAAAGATCAGGTAAAGGGATTGTAATTAAATAAGAAACTGAGTTGCACTCATTAGAGCTGTGATCAAGGTTCAAATCTCCCTCACCACATAAAACAAGTCTGAATCGATAGAATTACACCTTTTAAAACTAATCAAATAACAAGGACTGATCAAGCGCAAGCCACTGCTGTCAACCATAATTAGGGGTGCACTCACAAAAAACGTGACTCAAGTTCAAAACTCCCTTTTCTAAACTCCGTATCAAATTAAAGTGGGCCTATGACACAAATGGACATGCCTGCGCCAAGGCAGTCCACATAATGATAAGGCAGGTTTGCAAAGGTAGGCACAGTGCAGACAGGCGGCCACATTGATGAGGCTTAAATTAAAGCAGGCATAGGCATCATGAGATAGAACATAAAATGTTAAGTCAGGCGGGCCTAGGCATCAAAAGATAGGGCATTAAATTCAAGGCAAGCAGGCACCTTGATCGTGTGCCTCTGTTGAGAAAGGCACCTTAATAATGCGCTTCTGTTAAGGAACCTATGATAAGGCAGCTATGTTCAAGTGTCTGGTGAATAAGATTGTACATATGTAGAACTCTATATCTCAACAAAAGACAAATTACAAACTTCAAAACAAAAAATTAAAAAAAGTCAACCAAAAACATAGAAAAATCAAACATTGATAAGCATATGTTTGGGATCCTAATTCAAACATAGCCAATTCAAAATTGCAGAAGTAAAATTTAAATTGAAAAAAAAAATAGTTCCACAAATTTCCGGATACCATACCTCTCCAATATTAGGGCACTGTGCCTCCTCACAGACGGTGTTGAGCTTCAATGAAGACAAGGAGCTCTTCAGTTCCTGGTATCTTGATCCTTGTGGGGCTTTTTGTCTCAGCCACTCTGGCTTCTTCACTGTAGGATCACGCCCGGTATAGGGACCCATTCCTCCAGGATAAGGAGGGCTAGCCTTGGACTCAAACAACTCTGAAGACTTTAATGTGGGAACAGAAGGGTTCTTTTGAACATAATTAGATGTGTCCACAGCTTCCATTCTTACAACAAGAGAGAATTGTTTTAGAGAAATTCTTTTATGGGTGTTGCAGGGACGAATGGCGGAGAGGCCTGTGGAAGAAAAAAATGCCACAGAAGAAGCCATTTTGATAGATGGATCTTCGCGTTGCAATACTTCTTAGTACACGTAAATGCACTGTAATTTCAATTCAAGCTTGATAATTGGAATGGAGGAAAAGCGTGGTAGTTGATGAGTGTTGGGCCAACGTAAATAACAACTCCAACTACACTAGCGGCCCGCTCTCAATTGCAATTAACGACTCTCCCTCGGTGGCATCGATTTTTGGTTTGGTTTCTTGAAATTGATTTTAAAACTGTTTTTAAAAAAATTCAGTTTGAGTTGCGTTTTCTAAAAATTGAATAAAGCAAAAATTTAAAACTTATAATTAAAATGTTGTCAAAATAGGATCTGCTGACTATAATACCTCACTCATCAAAAATCATGATAATTCAATTAGAATGACAATTATCAAAACCACAAAGCTTCACATTGTCAAAACCTTAGGATTTCTCTCGTGATCCTTATAATTGGAAAAAACAGCCATGCATCTTCATATGATTTGCCAATATTTTTTTAAAGATTCAGTCCTAAAATTGCTTCTTTCAACAAATCTTATTTGTAAAAAATTAAAATTTCAAAAGGATGATGTCATAATAGTGTTTCAAGTAAATTTGATAGAATAAATATTCTTCAATTTTATATTTTAATTTTAATTTTATTTATTTTCATATTTTGAATAAAGATTGTTATTGTGAATTTATTTTTTTCTTTTTTCATTTTTTAAATTAATTTAATATAATTTTAATCAATTAATTAAAATATGTAATTTTTGAATTAAATATCTAGGATATTTATTTATAGGCTATTTTTATAGTACTTTCACAAGATCGTATATCATTTATACTCACCTCTCTTAGCAATTATTCAAGAGTAATCAAGTAACATGAATTCATATTACAAGAATCATTGCAATCATTATCACTTATATGATATAGTTTATCTTACAATTACTCATCGTGAAAAATCACAAATGGATATGTTTAAGACACAAAGGAGAAGTTAGAAAACTTCTACATGTTAATATAGCAAGTTCCTTAAAGTTGTCCATAAGCATTGGCTTAACCCAACGTGGTTTGGAAACTGAAGGAGTAAATTCAAGGCAATGGAAAATGCAAAAAAATATAATATTGTATTTAAAAAGGTCACTTTTTATTAAAAAATCATAATTTTGGGAATAGATATAATCACACTTGTGGTTTCATTAAGTCGATTAGCCAATTGCAAAGACATATTTGTTCGCAAAGATATAAAGATCAAACTTAAAACTCAATTTCAAGGATGTGATTGTAGCATTGTAAATTGTAACCTTGTACAATTTATAACTGTTGGAAGTCTTATTGGGAAAGTAAGATACTGAGAGGGGGGGTGAATCGGGATCTATAAAACTTTTACTCTTTGAAACAAATTCAATATGTATATCATGAATGACATAAACATAAACTTCAATGCTGAAATAGATCTAAGTGCTAATCACATCCATGAACATGAAAGAAAATGATCAACACAATAAGACAAAGATTTGGTAACCCAGAAACCCTTCAAAGGTAAAACTAGGGTGGGGATGACACCCACAAATCTTCACTACTACAACAATAAAGTGTGCATGTTAGGGCTACAAATTTTTATTCACTTTTGGTGATCTACCCTATGAGGGGTTTGCCCTAATAAGAGCTTATAGACTTATACAATCTATCTTGATTAAAGGATTTAAACTTGCAACTAAGTAAGCACTATGTTAGAAGATTTACAAAGGTCTATTAGGACCACTCTGTTAAGATATTTACCCCGATTCACTTGATAAAATATATTAGTACCTGATCCTTCAGTTTGCACTTCAAATGCTGATAACAGATCTCATCTTTCCAATTCTTATCTGATCTCAAAATTAAATATAACTCTATTTTGTCCTTCACTGCTCTGCTCGGTCACTTTGCTTGATCTTAGCTTTTGACATCCAAAACACTGCTTCTTTCGCGTACATGTGAGATCTTCTGATAATGAATATAATTAGGGTTTTGATGTCACCTTAAATAGACAACTAATCAAGTTTATGGATCAAGATCAACAATCTAGATTCATCACTTTTTCTGCTTAAGTATCCATTTTCCTAATTGGTTACATTGCTTGCATAGGAATTAATGATCATAATCATAATATGTAATCAACTCCTTAATTATCTCAATGATTATTACAATATACATAGAGGTCAGCCAAAATGGTTTACCTAAGTGTTTGTGCCATCCCAAACACATATACAAAAACTAGCTCACTCAGCATATGAATTCTCTGGTACTCGATCAAAACTATTCTCCATATAATGTCACTCAACACTAATTGTTCTATACATCTCGGTATTCATACTACTCGATAACTACTGGGGTGCTCGGCAACCACTGACTTGCTCGACAGTAACTATTGCTCGGTACATGATATTTATACAAGTCTAGTATCTTACTCGGCCTTAGTAGGATGGCTCGATCGCAGTGATGACCGACCAACTCTGGCTTGATAATGACTAAGTATTTGACACTAACAAACAACATAACTTGGAGATCAACAATCCCCCTTTGACATTAGTGGAAAAAACACTTTACTGTGACTTTACATTACATAAACAAAATACTACCTAGTACTTCAGTACTCCCCCTAAGATTGTGACTCAGTCTTCATAAAGACTTCACTATATGTACATGATATATACATGACTCTGGCATACTCATGACTACAAAAATAAGTATACATTACATTCAAAATAGTATGCCATGCCTTTATGCATTTCCCCCTTTATCTCCATCTATTCCCCTTTTCTCTTCATCTACTTCCCCCTTGTTTTTGTCACTCTGAGTTGTTGGGGTGTTGGGGTTAGATAATACTTGACCAAAAATGGTTTGTGGAGTTGTATAATCATTGCCAATGCATTGTCCCAAACGGATCTAACATACTCCAAAACTTGTAATTTGATTTCTAGCTGAGCATCTAGATCAACTAAGCTTTCTGCAATAGAGAGATGAGGATCTCTCTATACTAACTCTTTTGTTGTCGTCAATTCTCTCTGCATGACCTCCAAATGAGGTATCAACATTCTCTGTATAGAGATCAATTTGGCCCTTATTTTTCTATCATTAGCCATCAGCTCGACTAATCTTCCTTGGGCGTGAGTCAAACTAGTAAAATGAATAGAGCTAGAACTTGTATCCATGCTCAATGAATGTCCTATTGACTTCAAATCTAATTGTAGCTTCTCAAAAAGCTGTTGATTGTCCTTTGTAAAGGTTTCTACATTAAAAAATTATTTGTACAAAGAATGAACATTTTGTACAACTTCTTCCAAATTACTTACAAGGTTAGAAAGTTCAACCTGTTTGACTATAATCTCTATTGAAACCTTCTCAAGTACCTTGGTCTCAAACTTTCTCTTAGGCCATTGCATCCACTTTTCATTTTCTTCAATATCATCACTATTCACCTTTTTAACAATATTGACCAATTGCTCAAAACTAGGTGTAGTCTCATTTATATTTTATAATTTGAGAGCATGAACAAACATATCTTTAATCTCATGTAGTACCTGCTTTTGTTGATGTTCTCTTCTTAATTCCTCTTGCTTGCTCTTTCTCTTCAATAAATCCTGCAACATTTGCATCTGCTCATAGGTTAAGTTATTAGTGTCCCATTTTGGAATCATTATAACTTCATCTAGTGTTACTTGTGTTATAGGAGACTTCTCCTTCTTATGTAACTTCTTTTTCTTAGGCTCAGTTGTGTTGCTACTTAACAACTGTACTAAGGCTTGAATAGCCTCTTGTTCCTTAGGCTCTTGACTCTCCTCGGTTCCTTTATGCACTGTCTCCTTTGTTCCCTCAACATGAGGTCATGAGACTTCTATTGAAGACTTATCTGCTTGATCGTTCATACTCTCATCTCCTTCTTTTGTATTAAGTTCAATGCTAATCTCGGTAGGTGGATTGACTTCTATTGTTGGCTTACCCTATTCCTCGACACTTATACCTTGTGTATCTTTTTCTTCAACTGTGACTGTGTTAGAGCTAACAGGTGTTAAATCCACTGTTGGTGCACCCTCAATCTTTGGATAATCATGAATTTGGATTAGAACTGGATCAGTGCTTGGTAAAGGTATATCTGAGGCTACCTTGGTAAGAATTTGATCTTGATTTATTCCTCGGTTAAGGCATTGATATTCACTTGTGTGTCCTCAGGCACATCTTCAATAGTGATCACATCTTGTTGTTCACTTTCCTCTACCTTCTTTCTTATTTCTTCCTCAAGATTTTGTGGCTCATCAATATCTTTGGTATTATCAAGCTCAACTTGCCTAGATGTGCCTTCATCTTTATTTGCACTCTTGTCAACTATCAGTTAAAAATTTGTCTTCTACATTAGTGTGATCTATTTAACAACCTCTTCAACATTCTTCTTCAATAGAGAGTATTCTCTCAGTTTAGGGATAAACTTGTTCATGTATTGTTCTATGAATTTTGCTCTTTGCTTTGTTGTTAATTCAAACAATATTTGTGCTAGAGTACCTTATCTTATCTACCTTTCAGTCATAATGGCATGCTGCCATCCCTCATCAATCTTGCTAAAAATTTCATCAAGGATAAGATTCCTGATCTCCAATGGTGTCATCTTGAATGTTCCCAACATCTCTATCATCTTCTATCTTTATTTTATCATTTTTACTTAACTTTTCAAATTTGATAAATTTAAATCCTACCAAACCTGCAACACTCTTTATGTTTTGGAAAATCTCATCCACATTGGTTAGATGCTTATGTGTGGCTACCTTGAATTTACTGATATCTTTTATGTTTGTCATCTCCTCATCATCATCATCCTTTTGCAATACTAATTTTCTTCTTGGCTTCTTCTTAGGGTGGCTTGGCTCAACCTTAGTTTGGACTTGTTTTCTTTTCCCTGAGCTCTCCCCTTCAGTATTCTTTACCAAAGTTCTCTTTTGTGGCTCGGTTGTTGTTGCAGTTGAAGATGCCCTTTTTTTCAATCTTGTTTTTTTTATTAAGGTAACAACAAGTTTTGAAGGGACCCCGAAACCCTTTACAATCCTAGGATGAAAGGTAAATCTATTGAAGTTCCATTAAAGCAATAGTCTAGCCAAAAATAAAGGACCAGACACCTCAAGAGCACACAAAAGATAAATCGTTACAAGCACCCATGACGAAACAGTCCAACCAAAAAGAGGAGGGACACTAAAACCAAAACACGCAGAGAAGCCTTAGAGCAAGGCCTAAATCCCCTTTTTATGAGATCAGAGGGTCATGTTGAAAGATGAGGCAGATTTCTTTAAATTTTTCCCTTTGACAATAATCTAGCCATCTTCGACATTCACTGCCTTCTTCTACCAGCAAACTGAATCCAAAGAAACAGCCCCCAACAAAGAACCCACAAAGCTCCCAAAAAGAGGGACAATGACAACATTTCCAGTAGCAAAAATCATACCAGCAAGTGTGGTAGGAAAAACAAACTCAGGAACATGGCTTGTTGGGCTTCCAGCAATAGAAGTGATAGCACCAAAAACCACACCAACAAGGCTGGTAGGAACAACGTCCACTGATCCACCAACAGAGCTAGCAAGAACCACTGAACCACAAGTAGAAGAAGAGATAGAACCCTGCAAAGGCACAACATGGCTAGCAAGAACATCATCCACAGAGCCACCGACAGGGGACTTAAGAATATCTGAATCCAGCGAAGACTCAGGAGAGCTTTTGAGAACAATATAATGTTCAGTGGAGGCATCCTTCCACCAAGTTTTAGGGCCTAACTTCACTTTGAAGTCAAAACTGCATTTTGAAGCATGATGACCTATTTTAAAACATTTTATGCATCTAAAAGGGATACCCTCATAATCCAATTGTTGCAACCATGAACCTTTAGATGATTGAATATTAATTTCAAAAGGAAGACCCTGTGAAATATCAATATCTACCAGAATGAGGGCATAGGTAGAATGGAACATATTGGAAGTATTCTCATCAATAATCAAAAAATCTCTTAGAGCCTCCCCCACCTCCTCCAAGACAACACCTTGCCAAAGATGAAGAGGAAGATTAGGAAGCCTCACCCAAATAGGCATATTGTTGAAAACATCAGAAGAAGGATTAAAATCCGGGTGCCATGGTTTTAACATAAGCAAGAATTTATCCTCCTCCCAGGAAAAGAAATGTTCACATAAAATTTTATTTATATCCTTAGAACTATCAAATTTAGCAATGAAAAAACCTTTAGCTAAAGGGATTATATGAACATTATCTGAGAGTATTGGTTCCTATTTTCAAGAGATCCAATCATGAAGTTGTGACAACGTCGGCCAGAACCCCCAAAACTGACAGATCAGAGCTAGAACCGTAAGGATCTTAGAGTAAGACTCTAGCTCCCCAACAACAATAACAGAGAGCTAGATGGAGAGGACTCCAGAGGTAGAAATAGGCACAAAAGAAGGCACCCCATGGGAGGAACCCCCATACCGAGACCGAGCTGAAGTAACTACTTAGCATAGGATCCCTTCACGCCACGAGCTGAGGCATCAGTCGTAGGCCTGGAGGAAGCATTGAATTTAAGGGCATTCACAAGATCCAAAGCCACACCCACAGGAATAGGCCCTTGTGCTGAAATAGCAACAAAATCCAAGCCACCAGACACCATATTTTAAAAAGAGTTTGGGTGAGAAGGAGGAGGTTCTTTCAAACCAAGACCCACACCTGTCAAAGGTGACAAGGGCATAGCCGAGGGAAGACTCACTGGTAGAGCGGCGCCAGAATGCACAACAGCAACGGGATCTCTCATACTCAATTCGAACATTAAATTTTTTATTTTTTCTTGGTCTTGTTACTGCAGGAGGAGTAGGCTTTTTCTTTAAGTTCTTCTTCACAGTGGGCTTGGAAACCATTATTTCTTTGCCCTTCTTTTGTGTATCTACTTCCTCATCCTGACTTTCTTCTAACTCACTGGATTGGTTCTAACCCTGACCTTGTGTGATTGCTAGTGGTGCATCCTCCTCTTCTCCTTGACCTATTATTTTCTCAAGGTTCTTCACTAACTTCTTTCTTTTTCTCTCTAGGGTTGTAGATTTTAAGCCCATGGTTATCTTAGATTTAGCTTCCTCATACCTTCCAAAAATATTTGCACTACTGTCAATTTCCACTGCTAGTAAAGTTGTAATAGTTGTAGATGTTTCATCTATATTCACCTCATATGGCAATGGTCTCAACCATGCTACCCTTGGTACAACAGCTTGTACAAATGTGTGATCAGTATCAACAAGAAAAAATATATCATCATAATGTTTCTCAACTAGGGATACATGGATTCCGCTTCTTTTCCTCATTTTCTTCTTAAACTCAACAAATTAGTTTTCCATTACACTGTCAAATTTTTCTCCTAATTTCTAAATAAATTCACTTATTTGTTGTGTCATTGGTTGGTCTTGACTCCAGACAACATCTCCTATAGTAGGAAAAGTATTTTGAACATAGAAAAATATGCAGACTATTAGGGATCTGAACTTACACATTGAGTTCTTTGCCTTCCTGATTGATGAAAAATTTTCTACTAATTGTGTCATTTGCAGCTCGGCAAGATCATATGTATGATCCTTCTTGAATATTTTTCATACCTGGTCCACTACAATGCAAGGAACACTATCCATCATGCTTGATTAGTAGAACTTGTGTGTAATTACCCTCACTACAAAGTCGATCTCAGGATCAATGATTGTGGAAATTGTCATTCCTCGCTTGTTCCACACTCCCTTAGTATTTTCTTGAATCACTTCCTTGCTTTGGCATCGCATAGTCTTCTTCTCATGAAGAATAGGGTATCTAGTGACTCAGTGTATGATCTCCTTGGTGATCTTCATCAGCCCATTCTCCAACCATAATTGTATATCATGAACTCTACTCAAAACTATCTTAATCCATTCCATTTTGAAATTGTGAGGGAAGTCTAGGGAATGAACTAACCCTTTGTCAGCAATGTGTTGATTCTCAGCCTTCAACACTCCATTCTCACATAGTTTATTGTATGCCTCACTCATCTCATAATCTCCAATTTCACTAATCTTACACATGTAGCATGATCTTACATCATGGATCATCAAAAATTTTGGTGGGATCAATGACAGGGCTCCCGAGAGATCTCCCTTCACCGCACTCTCAGGTACTGCTCATAAATTTGGTGGTTTGCATGCATCACTCCTAACTAATTGAACATTATGTACCTCCTTTCCTTTCTTCCGTACTCCAACAAATGAACTTGAAGCTATTTTTCCAAATTAGGGTTCATAAAATGGATTCTGTGTAGCTCGGTAATAACTAGTTTTATCAACACTTCTCAATGTTTTTCAACGATGCGTTGTTGAATATTTAAAAACTTCTTACAAATCACTCTCACAATCACCTTTGAATCACTCTACAAATTCTCAAATAGCTTGGTGAAGTGAAAATGAATGGTAAAATTCATTATATAAATTTAAATGGTCGAATTAGGTCTTCAATAAATGCTTCGTACACTTAGTGAGTGTAATACATTTTTCTAGGTCATTGTATAATAGCTTGATTAACTCATTTCCATACACCATCACTCGATCACAACCATGACTCGATCATTACTGACACTTCCACACTTAGCTCGGTCAATATATCAGCTCAGTCATTGTGGGAGCTCGACACATACTAAGAGACTCGGTCACCATAGACATAAATACTGATGCTTGACACCAATTGTGCATATTAACTCTTTTCTTAGTTCTTGCCTCAAATCTATCCTAATACATCTTAACTTATGCATATATGGACTTTAACACATCTAATGTTAGGAACTAGTGTTAAATATAGCATTTGAAAATATAGTTCCTTACATACCTTCTTTTCTTAGTTAGAAGTAGTGTAATCACCTGATCCATAGGATTAGGTGATCTCAAGTTCACCGGTTCTACTACTGCTTGCTTCCTCTTTCTTTCTCCATGTTTGATTCATCTAGTTCTTTATTTGATCAATAGTCTCCTCACCTTTGCTTTGTTTACTATTAGGTGTTGGTTCTCTGGTCCTATAGTCTCTTTTTATATGACCAATCTTGTGACAATTATAACAGGCCAAACTTCCATTCATCCAAGGCTTGGATTTACCTCTAAAGCATTTCCTTATACAGTTTTCTCCAATATGACCATATTCTCCATAATAATGACAACTATACCATGTATTGTAATCCGAATTGAAAGTGTTACCTTTCATAGGTGCATTGTCTTGCTTCTTGGATGTCCATTTAGGTTTTTCATTGGATCTTCATTCTTGTGCTCTATGACCATACTTATAACAATTATAGAAATGTCCTTGAAATATAGGTGTAGTGGGTGTAGTGCTAGCCTTTGACATGCATTCATGTTCCTAATGTCCATGCTTTTTACAGTTAAAGCAATATCCATTGAATTTAGGCTTAGGATTGGACTTACCATTCTTGCTTATGCAAATTTTTGTTGTGTTTCCTAGTTTCCCACAGTGATGACATGTAGGTTTGTTGTTCTTTGGCTTTGCATTCCTCTATTCTCCACTCTTTGATGATTCTCCTTCTTCAGTAGATGATATGTGCTTGGTATGGCCTAGTCTAGAAGTGTCATTGGATCTTCTTGGTGATCTCATCAGTTCCTCAAAATATCTCACAGCTTCATTAGGTTTGTTCATCCTCTCAATGATTTCCCTTTCAAATCTTAACTCATTTTTCAATTGATTGTTCTCTGATCTCATATTTGTAATTTCCATGTCTTTTATGTTTAAGTCTTGATTTGCAAGTAACAATTGATTTACCATGTCCAACTGATTATTTGTAAGCTTCTGCACATCACATGTCCTTTCATCAAGTCCACTGGCCATTTGTCTCTTATCTTCTTCTACCATTATATTGTCTTCCCCATCTTTATTTTTTTTGTTCAATCACTTCACATATTCTTACTAATTGAATTTCTTGTTCTCTCTTCAAATTTATGATTTCTTCATTCAGTGAATTGTTTCTCTGCAATAGATCTTCTATTGCTGCATCACTTTCACTTAGATTTCCATTATCAAATAGACCTTTAGTGTATTCTTCTTGATATTGAGTGTCCTTTAGTTGGATTGCCAATTCTTTCCTTCTCTTTAAGGATTTCTTCAATTCTTCTCTTGTTGTTTCAAGCTAGTGCAATACAAGTTGGATGTCACTCTTCTGATTCTCTATGATCTTTCCCAACTTATAATCCTCCATCTCCACTTGATCTTAACTCTCAAGTGGTTAGACTTCTTCTAAGAGAACAAAGCTTTGATACCAATTGTTGGAAGTCTTATTGGGAAAGTAAGATACCGAGAGGGGGGTGAATCAGGATCTATAAAACTTTTACTCTTTGAAACAAATTCAATATGTATATCATGAATGACATAAACATAAACTTCAATGCTAAAATAGATCTAACTGCTAATCACATCCATGAACATGAAAGAAAATTATCAACACAATAACACAAAGATTTGGTAACCCATAAACCCTTGAAAGGTAAGATTGGGGTGGGGATGACACCCACAAATCTTCACTACTATAGCAATAAAGTGTGTATGTTAGGGCTACAAATTTTTTATCACTCCTGGTGATCTACCCTGTGAGGGGTCTGCCCTGCTAAGAGCTTATAGACTTATACAATCTACCTTTATTAAAGTATTTAAACTTACAACTAAGTAAGCACTCTACTAGGATATTTACAAAGGTTTGTTAGGACCACTCTGTTAAGAGATTTACCTTAATTCACTTGCTAGAATGTATCAATACTTGATCCTTCGATTTGCACTTCAAATGCTGATAACGAATCTCCTCTTTCCAATTCTTAGCTGATCTCAAAATCAAATATAACTTTGTTCTATCCTTCATTGCTTTGCTTGGTCACTCTACCTAATCTTAGCTTCTAACATCTAAAACACTTCTTCTGCATACATGTGAGATCTTCTGATAATGAATATAATTAGGGTTTTGATGTCACCTTAAATAGACAACTGATCAAGCTTCTAGATAAATATCAACGATCTAGATTCATCACTTTTGCTGCTTAAGTATCTATTTTCCTAATTGGTTGCATTTCTTGCATATGGATTAATGATCATAATCATAACACGTAATCAACTCCTTAATTATCTCAATGATCATTAAAATATACATAGAAGTTGGCCAAAATGGTTTACCTAAGTATTTGTGCCATTCCAAACACATATACAAAAACTGGCTCACTCGGCATATGAAGTCTTTGGTGCTTAATCAAAACTGTTCTCCATATACTGGCACTCAACACTAATTGTTCTATACATCTCAACATTCATACTTCTCGGTAGTTGTTGGGGTGCTCAGCGACCACTAACTTGCTCGATAGTAACTACTGCTTCGTACATGATATTTATACAAGTCTAGTATATTACTCGGCCTTAGTAGGATGGCTCAGTCGCAGTGATGACTGACCAACTCTGCCTTGATAATGACTAAGTATTTGACACTAATAGACAACATAACTTGGAGATCAACATTAACACATTTTGTGCCCTTTCCTTGTAAGAAAATTAAGGTAGAAAAATAACTTCCTACACTAACCTTCAGAGGAGGGTTATGCAAACACTTTCTAAGCTCTTTACAACTATATCAAAATCTTAACAAAAATAAATATTAATAGCATACATACAACAATATAGTGATTTATGTGGGGAAAACCCTTATGGGAGAAAAACCCCACACTTGAAACCAACAATAGATTACAATATACTTGTAGTGAAAGATTCTCATGGAAGTATCACCAACTAGAGATCTAGAGGTAACTCAACAACTAACATTTTTATACACTAAAGCTCTATCTCATGTACCTAATATATAGGAGATACAATACATGAAACCATCAAATAGTATTACAAAATCATGGGCTAAAATCCACCTAGAAATTGGTGCTCATCCTATCTTCAACTTAAGATGCCCTATGTTGTGTCAAAACAAACATCAACAGATTTAAGTCCCTTTAACAACTTATTTATGTGTACTAACATGTTTTTATTTTCCCTATTTTAAGTGCTCGTCAACTTTTGGAGACCACAACTTTTGAACAGGGTGTCTGATTAACAAATCATTTGAAGTGTAATAAATCTTGTGACATGATCTATCAAGATATAACCTTTTATGGAGGTTACAAACACTTTTGGGCAATTTAGGAGCCTCTAAGGCCTTCAAAATTGGATTTATAAAATTCTTCAGCAACTTAAAAAATATAAACTTTAATATCTTCAAATCTAGACATGATCATGCAACAAAAATTTATTGGCATGCTTACCTAGCTCATTCAAAGATTTTGGAAAGGTTTAGGAAAAATTTGACCTCAAATGTAAACATACCTTAAATAGTAACCATATTAAATGCAAGGTTAAGAATATTTCTCTAACAATCTCCCACTTGTCAAACACCTTGCAAGAGAAAAGGGAGTACTGATAGCATAATTTAATTAATAGGGGTCATGAGACCCATAAACTCCAAACACCATTTGAACTTCTTTGTCCCCACTACCTTAGTTAACAAATCCACATCATTCATCAAAATATCTACCTTAACCAGCTTCACCTTACCATCCTCCACCATATCTCTATGAAAATTATACTAAACATCGATGTGATTGGTCCTGACATAAAAACTTAAATTTTTTGCTAGGCAAGTTGTTCTATGCTCCTTGTTTTCTTCCAATATTTGAACATGGTCTCTTAAGCCAAATGACTTCTTTGCAAGCATAAGTAGTTGTCTTATACTTAATTTTAGTTGTGGACAAAGTAACCACAACCTATCACTAAATCATTCAATTGATTGCATGATGAAGGGTGCTCCCCTTAATACCACAAACACATAATAGAAATAGAGAAACAACAACAATTTGCAAGAACCGAAAATGGGCTTCTTATTATCTCCACAAATGTGGAATTAAAAATTTCAAAATTACAACATGCAAAGCCACATGGGCATTTTCCCTTACAATATTCCGTAGGAAAAAGCCTCGAATCATTACCCAAATCCCCCCGAACTCCCTAGACAACACTACAAACCTTTCTTATATAGGCAATTTCCACCGCCCGAGAAGGTTCCATAAATTTAGCCCTTAAGGCCGACTATCCTAAGAATTATTTTATTTTCATTTTATTTTACATAGGGTCGGCTCCAAATAATTACAAAATATGTTTTTAGGTACCCCAACTTCCAGAGGCCATAACTTTCTAACCATAGCTCTCTTTTTCTATTATAACCACTTTTCAAAAATGGCAAGACCTGATCTACAGTGTCTAACTCCCGCAATCTATAATCAGCCGAGGGTCGATTGCAATCCGAAGCCTCTAAGGCCTTCAAAATTGAGCTCAAAGATTTCATACCCAAAAACCTCAATAACTTCACTGATACAGATGATATGACAATGAAACTCAACTGGTAGGTTGATATGACTAAGATGAACCTCCACCTATGAAATCAAAACATTTTGAGATCGTATGACCAACTTACTAAAAATAGTAAGTTTCCATAAATAGCAGCTCTGCACAAGATAGCCCTTATTGAAAAGAAACCAGAAATATTTTTGGGTGATGCAAGATTGCTCTTACACCCAAGATGCTCATGCATCATTGCATAACCAAATAAAGTAAATACATAAGCATAGGTAGATATTTTGCTATCAATATCACCTACCTAGTCTGAATCCGCATAGCCATGAATATCAAGAGAAATCATGGATCTTATCAAATTACCATGACAACATAGGATACTTTGAGGTACACTTCAATTATCTAAAGACTCTTTTAACTACATCCCAATGAACTTTACCATAATTAGTCATAAATCTAGAAAGAACTCCCACTACTTGGGCAAGGTCCATTCCAGTACAAACCATAACATACACTAAATTTCCAACTACACTCTGGTAAGGTACTCTTCTTATGTCTTCTATATTTGATTGGGATGTAGGACAATCTAAAACAAATAACTTTGTTTCAATTGTAAAAGGCACACATAATGGTCTAGAATCCTACATGTTAAACCTTCGTCAAACTGAGTTCACATACTTACTTTTTCCTAGCCATAGCTTTATGTTCACTCTATCTCTTCTACTTTTTGTCCCAAGAATTTTTTTTCGTTGCACAAAGATATTTTATTTCAAATTTAGTATTAAGTTGAGACTTAAGTTATATGATCATACCTTTCCCTTTTCTAGTAAAATTCATATCATCAACATATAATAAATTGTACATGAAATAATCATGGATAGATTTATAATAAATATGGTGATCTAATTTAGAATGCTCAAATCCCAAAATCAGCACATATGTATCAAATTTTTGGCACCGTATCTTAGGACTCTTCTTAAGGCTATACAAAACTTTCTTCAATTTACAAACCAAATTACTTGTTCCTTTTTACCATGTAGTTCTCTATATGTGTCATGTAAATATTCTCCTCCAAACCATCATGAAGGAAATAAGTTTTCACATCCATTTGCTCAACCTCTAAATCATATGAAGTAGCAATAGAAAGAAAAATCTAATGAATGTCATTTTTACAACAAAATAAAACATTTCACCATAATCAACACCCTCACTTGAGAGTAGCCTTCCACAAAAAAACCTTGTTTTATATTTCTCAATACCTCCATCTAACCCAATCTTTTTCTTGAACACCCATTTGCAAGGCACATTTTTTGTCCTCAAGGAAATGGTACAAGATCCCATGTATCATTCTTTTCCAAAGCTATCATGTCTTCATCCATAACAATTTTCCAAGATTTTGCATCATTCATACCTAATGCCTCTTATACAAATATAGGTTCATCCATGCTAGTATTCAAACAAAAAATACATCTCTAATCATCAGGTGAATACCTATCAGGTGATCAACCCTCGAAAAAGTTGACTTTGAGGTTCTTCCTCATAACCTGAAGATTCAAAGCTATATAGGCTCTCCTTAACTTCTTGTCTATCTAAGGGCCTTGATTCAAATTTTTTGGGCATAGAAGTAAGTTCAATCACATCTTCCTTTTTCTTTTGTTCATCCTACAATGTAACATAAAGGGTATTATTTTCTCTAAAAAAAACACTTCTAGTATGTATCACCTTCTATATAGTTCAAACATTTTACTTTCCTTCTACTGTGCAATTCAACATTTTATTTTCCTTCTAGCTTGCAATTCAACTAGTGCTTTAATTTTTTAAATCGACTAAAAATACCATATTTACTCTATAATATACCCATTTTCTTCTCTTATAGTCATCAATTTAAATAAAATATTTTATGTGGAATTCCCAATGGAAGGAACATCTACAAAACCAAATATATTAGAATGAACCAGATCTAACACACCTAAAGATTTATGAGAATTCAAGTAGAAGTGAATGTAGTTTTATTTTCCATAAATGCAATTCTTATAAAAATAAAAATACAAATTACAACCATTCAAACCTTCAACAATATTTTTTTCAAGGTCCTTCTACCCTTCTTTCTAATGTGGCCAAGTCATTGGTGTCATAACATAGTCTTATCTGCAAGTAACTTCAAGATTTAGAAGAAAAAGTGCCCTTAGATACCCAAAATCCATGACCAGATAACAAATTTCATTTTAGACAAGGAAGATGTAACACACCATTAATCCTTGTTATTCTACCATTAGAGAATCTGATTCTAACTTTGCTACAACCAACATTATTTATATGAGAATTATCACCAAAGTACAACTTACCTCCATCAACTTCTTGATATTTAGAAAATTAATATTTATTATATGTCATATAAAAAGATGTACATGAGTCAATTAACCATGCATCATAAAATCCATGAGTGGAAAAAATTACAATAAATGCATCACCATCTTCTTTCTCAAACTCATAATCATAATCAAATTTATTCTTTTCTTCTTTATAGTCCTTACAGATGTGTCTAGGCTTACCACAATTCCAACAAATAACTTTGGACTTTCCAAGAGATTTGGATCTCCCCTAGATTTGTAATTATTATGCTTCTCATTATTATTGCCTCTTTGATTAGATCGTCTACAAAAAATTAAGGCCTCCTTTGTACCGATGGATACCTTCCTCTTCATCTCTTTAGAAAGAAAAGAACCTACCACATCTTCAATCTTCAAAATAGAAAAAGTGATATTGATGGCCATAACAAGAGAATCCCACAAATTATGCAAAGAACAAAGAAATATCTAACATTTCTCCTCCTCATCCATCTTGACACCAAATGATGTCAATTGATCCACAACATATTGAATGCATCTAGGTGGTCTATAATTTGTCTACCCTCTTACATTCTTAAGGAATATAGTTTCTTTCTTGATAAACTTTTATTTAATAAATATTTGGCTTGATACATCACACCAAGCTTCTTCTATTGTTTACTTGCAATAGTCTCTTCATGGACATCAGTCAAAATAGAGTATGTCGAGCATAATCTGATTAGACCCTTGTCTTTATAGTTGATAACATCATATTTGGTAGCCTCGGCGGGATCTATAACTTTCATGACATTCTTATCAACATAATCTCACAAATCTTGATCTATTAAAACATCCTTTATCTTTAGATTTCACATTTCAAAATTTATTTTCAAAAAAATATCCATGATAAACTTTCCATCTAAAAATTTTGCAACAAGATCACAAAGTAAATTCTATAGAAGCTCCAATACAAATCAGGATTAGTTCAAAAAACCCAACAATCCACAACTAAAGCCAAAGTGATTAGGCACTGATACTACTTGTAAGGAAATTAAATTAGCCTAACAACTTCCTAGACACTAACCTTGATGACAAGAGGGTTATGTGAAAAAAATTTAAGATCTTTGTAACATATATAAAAACTTAACAGAAATAAGAATAAATAACATGTATACCACAACATAGTGATTTATGTGTGGAAAACCCTTTTAGGTGAAAACCAAAAACACACTCGAAAATTTGACCAATATATTATTTAGAAATCAACAACATATTACAATATACTTATAAATAAAATTGTCAAAGGAGCATCACCAACCAAAGATCAAGAGGTAACTCAGTAGTTAAAGATAATAGATTTTCACAATCCATGAAATGTTGCAGTTATGCTTCGAGGAATGATTGTGTGCAAGGTTTTAACATCAACATTTTGGATCATAATCCATGATCCATCATTGAGATATAAGAGGACAAGAATGAAAAAATATGATGATGGATCTTGGAGCATAACTACAACTAAACAATTATTAGACTCTTACACTAAACCTCTATCTCACTCACCTAATATATAGGAGATACACTACATGAAACTATCAAACAATATTAGAAAAATAGGCTAAATATCACTTGAAAAGTGGTGCCCATCTTATCTCCCACTAAAGATTCCTTATCATGTTTCCAAACACACATCAACACATGTAACTCCCCTGTACACCTCATTTATGTGTTCAGTTCATGTTTTTTATATTTTCTATTTTAGGAGACCCAACTTCTAGAGACCATAACTTTTAAATTGGGTATCCAACAATGAACCATTTAAAGAGTCAAAAATCTCATAACATGCTCTATCAAGCCATAATTTTCTATGTCAATTATGTACATTTTTACACCATTTAGGAGCCTTTAAGGCATTCAAATTTTGAATTTGTAAAATTTCTTCGGCAAATAAAAAAATGGAAACTTTAGTATCTTCAAACATAGATATGATCTTGCAACATAAATTTATCTGCATGCTTATCTATCCCATCCAAATCTTTTGGGAAAGTTTAGGAAAAATAAATTCTCAAATATAAATTTATACTTATAAATAATAACTTTATGTAAATGCAAGGTTGAGACACATTTTCCTAACATTGTCTTAGTATATTATGTCCCATCTCTTATCCAAGCTCATTTTGGCCAAAGAATAAAATATTTATGTCATGCTCACATGGTGTTCAAATAGCTACCCTGGACTTAAAAAAATTCACCTCCGACAATGTTGGCCCAATTTTCTATGTCAATGGTGCTTCGGGGCACCTTGACTATTAAATGGATTCAAGAGTGCCCTTGACTTAGTCAATGGTGCTTGGGACACCCTTGATCCTCCAATTTGGGTCCAAATTCAAGTGTGTCGGTGTGAGGTTCTTGTTGAATTGTCAATCAATCATATTCTTCAGATCTAAGCATTGTGGCAAGTTACAACAACCTTCATGCAAGCATGTTGTTATGATTGATTTATTTTATGTCATGTCAGTTATTGCAACAACCCTCATGATTATATTCAAAGAGCATCAAATCAACAAGGTATAAGATTCAAATATTTTAATTCTAGATCTAGCCCCTACTACACTACAACACACTATCAATTCAAGCATATTTCAATTCTACTTCATGGTTAATTCTAAAATCATGGTTTGGCCTAGGCAAACTCCCATCAACCTTTTTCTCTCTTTGTGTGTGCACGTGATAGGTTTTAGAGACATGAATCCAGGAAAAGATTGAGTAGATGGTGACCTATTTATTGGACTTTCACATATCCAAAAAAGAAGGGTTGACATTGCCCGAAGTGACATAATTGTGAACATTGTTTATGAAATATTTAGGTAAAGATCTAAGCAGCTTATTAGTCCTAGAAACACTAATTTTATCTGCATCTAGTCTTCCTAGGTCAAGGGCTGCCCAAGCAACATATTCCACCTGATTTAGCTCATATTTCAAACACAAGGTCCTTTTTTTTTCTTCTTCTTATATCTATAGCTATTGTATGCATATCTATTTTGTAATTTCTTGTACATGTCAAGAACCCTCAATTCTCCACCTTTAGCCCTTGATCCAACATCCAACTCACATCATTTGTAGTATCATTTTCAACTCATTCATAATGAAAGTTGAATTCACTTGTGTCTAATTCCTCGAGCCAAATGAATTCATTCTCTTTCAAAAGTAATTAAAGAAGAAACAGGTCTAGTTACTAGCTTGCATGCATAAGCTAGTGTAACCTATTTCCCCATATTATAGTCACTTTAAATAGAACACATTTATCTCACATATCAATTGATTGGCACATATTTATTTTCTTGTATTTATTTATTTACTTTATTACATTAGTGTGCACTTCAGATAAGCTTAGATGAATATCTACTTGGGTAGCTAATATCTCTGTTGCACATTAGTAGGCATCTACTGAGGGATATAATATACATATGTGACTACATCTTCTATTATTCTACATTAGTTATACATTTGAATTTCTTAGGTGGTGTGTGTGTGTGTGTGTGTGTGTGTGTGTGTGAGAGAGAGAGAGAGAGAGAGAGAGAGAGAGAGAGAGAGAGAGAGATTACCAACATGTAGCTCACACGTAAGCATTCTTGTAAACATATTTGTATCCATAATGGAATAGTAATTATAATACATTTGTGTAGTCTTTAGTTATGCTTTATCTATTATGACTTGATTGTGTCATCAAATTCTAGAAGGTTTACACGATTAATAAATAGTACATGATATTAGAGAAATTGGAACCAACTCATTTATGGTAAACGAGTGGTTGGTGACTCCAAAATTACTTGTCTCCATTGAGTATTGTAAATCCTTTTGAAAAATTATCATGTTCCACTCTTCCATCCTTAGATCTAAATAATATTTTTTAAAAAGAGAGATTAAGATCATGGCTATTTGTGGCATTATTTTATAGGTACATTTGGTGAATGGTGGAGTAGCTAATAAAGCACATCAACTAGAGAATTTAACTTCATTGGTTCTACCTCTAATTCCATCTAGATTGGGCTCTAGAGGTGAGATTGATAAGGTTTAAAGAAATATTTTTCAATTGAGAATCTATAAATAATATACCATCTAGAGAGTTTAGGTCAAATCTAACACTATATCATGACATCTAAAGAAATAAAAAAACTTAATATTGCCTACTAGGAGCTTTTACAAAAGATGTTATTTTTCTTAAAAAAACTTTTAATTAAAGGTTGTACACCTCACATGAGTCCAAAAAAAATTAATTTTAGATTTGTTGGAAAGAGAAATTTATGAGCTTTCCAACAAGTTGTCACAATAAGAGTTTGTAGAACATTGAGTGAAATTTAGCTTTGGATTTTATTTTTGACAAATATTTCTTACATATTTTTTTCATTTCATTAAATCATATAAAATATTATAGGTTGAAGTGAATATTTGTGTTTGGCATTCTATCCTTATTTTGGCATCTTAAACACATCATGATCAAGACCTTTCTACACTTTTTGGTGAGTGGCAATCATATATACACTACTATAAAGTGCTACCATCATATTTAGTCTGGAAATATTCTTAGGTTTTTACATTATTTTATTGGTTGTCTATATTAAACTCATTTAAGGAGTCTATCATATTTTATAATGGATTTTGAATTCATTAGAATCTATAATCACCTCACAAAAAGAAAAATATGAGCCTTGGAGAGATAAAATTTTAAAGCATTTTATGTGACTATTTCTTGTCTCATATCTCTAAACTTATTCTTTAACTAGGTACTCATTGCAAAAAGTAATTTGTTGGCTAAAAATTTTGCAAGTCACTAACCACAACTTGCAAAATTGTGACTTTAGGAAACATTTTATGAGATTTCTCTCTCCTCTCAACAATAGGGGAGGATCCCTTCTTACCGTAGGTTGCTTCAATAAGAACTTAACTGAAATTACAAAAGGGGGGGGGGGGAGGGGTCTTTTAATTAATTCCTCTTTTTTAGGAATGATTTACAAATAACAATAACTTTAAAACTTAATAAAAAGTTCTTATTTCTATGATAATATCAATGGATCAGGGTTGACGTAAGAACAACTCCAAAGACATCAATCTACTTTATACTAGGTAGAATAGATACATGAACCTAAAGTCTCCTACACTTATTCTGAATAAAGATTCAATAATCTGAACAAATGGTAAGGCACAAAGTATCTTATCAAATGCTCACTAAATTTCTATGAAACTACTTAACACTAAAGCACAAAGTCTTGCATCCCTAAGCGTTTGAAGCCACTATCAACTATAACAATTTGTTTTCCTGAAGCACAAAGTTTGCAAAAGCTCAAATTGAACTATAACTCTAAATGCAATAGGCAACTCAAAGTCTGCACAATTGAATTCAAATCCCTCTTGAACAAAGCACCAAAACTCACAATCAAATCAAGAAAATGTCGTCACATAACAGCTTGGATTGGCACAAAGTCTCAAAAAAACTTGCCTCTTTTATTTAAAGCAATTCAAATTTTCATATAAGCTCAAAGTCTTAGAGTGCATGTACAAATTGGTAGAGTTTTATTGCATTGTCAAAAGATGATATTACAATGAGCAACCTCCTTTATTTATAGGTGAGGGGCTAAGAGCGAAAAGTGGGATAAACCCAACCAATTGAGAATTATTCAACTAACTAACTACCTACAATTTCCTTATTCAACATTGCAACTCCTAACGTCTTGCAATGCGATGACATGTTACAGCTTTGTTGGTGATACTATCACATGCAATTACATCTTGTTTTTACATTACATGTAGTTTGTCAATAACAAATTTTTTTTTTTAATCAAAGTGGTATAACCACTTAATATATTTTTATAATATATATAATTTTTATTTTTTTACATGCTAGTTCGTGAGAGCTCCCAAAGAAAAGAACCAGAAAGAAAAACTCTGTTCATAACCCATATCATAAGCAAGTGGAAGAGAGAGAGAGCATGCAAGCTCGATTAAGAAGTTTATACAATAATAGATTCCAGCTAGGAGAGCATGCAAGCTCATACTGAGAATAAAGATAGACAAAAAAATTGACTAAAGGAGCATGCAAGATCATTCAGATGTATACAATATTAGAATAGATGGAAAGATTCATAGAGATTTCAAAGCCGCCAATTGAAGAGTAGCAAAAAGAAGGAAGCATCAACAAGAAGCCATCCACAAGGAGTTCAACAAATCTGGAATGACCATACCTGCAATCGAGATACCAAAAACTAAAAACTATGCAATGCATATCTATTCTTCCATAGAAGGAGCCGAGGGAGCCAAATGTAAATTCAGGGGACCCGAACCACCAAGAATGGATTTATTAATATCAAGGGCCTAATGACGGGAAGGAGATAATGATATTCCCATACTGCTTGGCTTGGAATCAGAACAATGAACTAGATGCATTTCCAATAAATCCAATAATTAAAGTTAAACATGAATGTTCAATATAAGAAACGTAAAGTATCACCATCCATGCCATATTAAGGGAGGCACATCTCAAGTTGAGCAATCCTAAATACATTTGGGTAACTCTTTAAATCACATCCCTTCCGAGAAGAATCTAAAACAACTTTATCGCATCCAATATTCACAAGGCAATTAGCTAGCGCATTTCCTTCCCGATAGACATGTGATATAAAAAGGTATTCAAATGTATCTAAGAGAACCCAAATTTGTTCAAGAATATATCTAAAGTGTCAATTATCACAATTTCTTGATTTGCATGCATTAATAATAAAAGAAGAGTCACCTTCAATATGCAAACACTAAAAATTCAAATTTTTTGCCATCACAATACCTTCCAAAAGAACACATGCCTCTACCATGTTATTCGTGCCAGGGGGAATTGGCCTAGCTTTAAAAGCAAGAATATGACCCGAACTGTCACGAAAAACTATCCCTATTCCCGACTCTGTTGGGTTACCACGAGAAGAGCCATCAAAATTTATTTTGTACGTACCAACCATAGGAGGTTGCCATTTAATAACACTTCTATCTACCATGCTCTTTCTAACCCGTGGGAGAACATGAGAGATAGGAATAATGATACCTTTTCATGAAGAGGAAATCAAATAATCCCATGAGGAAAAAATTGAGTTATAAAATTACAAAATGCTTAAGTTAATAAAAAAATTACAAAATGCATAATGAAAATAAAGTAAGTGTCTGACAAGACATGACTCTTATTACATCATCCTTTATCAGTCTACCTGACACTAGATTTCCAGATGCCAAAAATCTTCAAATTTGTACATGAGTAAGAACATCTTAAATAGAAATCTGCATTTGCATCCTTGATTGGTGGTTACTCGGAAGGCATCTTTATTTCTTTCCATCTCTATCTTGAAAGCATTCTATGCCTGCAATCCTTCCATCATTCATCACTTTCTTTGTATGGTTTCAAAATGATTCAAAAAGTGAATAGCGAAACTTGGGAAGTACATTGTGAGTGAAGAAGAACATTCACAAATGGGAGAACTTATTGTACTTTGTGTACATGGGGAAAGTATTCTATATTTTACAAGTGTAAAATATGCCTCTTAAGGCTAAGTTCGGGTCTTGGAAGACCCATTACCGATTTGGGAAAATCATGGAAAGTTCATACATGTCATGGGAAGAATCAAACTTGGGAAGGTCAACTGCAAATTGCAACCTCATGGGAAGATCACTTAGCTCCAACCATAACTGAATTTGGAACAATAGCATATGAATGATTACATGAAATTCTTGCAAAATGTTTTGACTACCACTGCCCTCTACTAGTATGTTGTACTGTAATTTTCCTCCTCTCTAGAATGTCGGTGATCTTTTCACAATCTTGTGTACCTATTTCTTTTTATGCACAAAATGTTGAAGAAGGCGGTGACGGGTTTCTATTATATCAAAACGTTGCTTTATAATATACATAATTCATTTAAAACACCACCCATGGATAATGACAAACTTTTGGTATGAATTTGCAAGACCATAACATATTAAAAAGCCGTCATGGACTTTTAAAAAGTCTCTGCAAGTCATAAAATGCTCACAAAACATTAAAAAAATGGGCTTTAAGAAGTAATGACGGGCTTTCTACTTGATAAAACATCCAAAACTGCCGCCCATAAGAAACAAAAACAGGCTTTTGTGATTGTGTTGGAAGCCAAAATCGATGCTTTGAACAAGCACACGCATTTGAGAATGAAGAGTCTAAAATGCCACTCTAATAATAACAAGTGCTATATAGTGGTCAGTACTTGTTTTTAATTTTATTTATATAATAATATTATTAATAAGTATAATATTACATATTAAATAATTTGTAATAGAATGAACATTCTACTGTTATTTAATTTTTAGATTTTTATTATATTTTTAATTTAACAATTAAAATCTTATTTTAAAAATAGTTTAAAAATTTTTATTTTATACTTTAAATTAATTAAATATATGTTAAAGAATTTTATTTTATTTTATTTTTAAATAAATTAAAAAAATAATATTTTTTTTCAAAACTTTATTTCAATAGTCATAATTGTAAAAATAAAAAATATAATTATTAAATATAAATTTCTAAAATTGTATAATCTATAATAAAAAAATATGTGAATAATTTATATTAAAATAAATATTCATTAATAATAATTCTATTTTTAACATAAAAAAATTTGATATCGTTGTGGTGGAGCCTAGTAGGGTAGGGTATTTAACTATATAATATATTGGATTATTAAAAATAAAAATAAAGAAACTATTCAAAATAGTTTTAAATGAGAATAAAAATAATGTGTGACCCATATAACACCATAACTCTCGAGTAGGCAGTTGGAAGAATTCCGCAAATTTCGTGTATAATACTTCAAATTATTTAGCCAATCAAGTTTTTAATAAATAATTTTTATATATGATGAAGTTAAAAATTTATCATTTTTACTATACAAAATATAAAATATATAATACAATAACAAATATAGTAGTTTTTTATTGGTCCAGAGAAATTGTTTTAATCACTAGTTAAATAAGGAAATCCAAAACTCATTACAACAGTACTTGCTTAGCCTATCGAAAAGTACTAATAATAGGCTTTATCATATGTTTTGCATAAGTCATTTTAACACATGTAATAGCTACTAAGTTCTTGGCCTATACCTTATAGTCTAATGACGGGATTTAGAAAACCAAGCGCAAGTCATTTAGAACATAGACTAGAGCTTTAAAACATGTAACATATATTAAAAATGATGTCTTATACTTGGCAATGGACTTTGGATAAGCATTTGCATTTCTCATAATCATTTAAAGACATGTTTTTCTTTATGTAATACACACAAAAATGCCACCTTTGCCTTATGGAGCATAATGACACATTTTTATATTGCATATGCAAGTCAAAACATGTATATTAACTAATATTTTGCAAGTGAACTTGAAAAGTTCACCAATAAACATAAGTTTAAAAATATCTCTTTTTAAAAATGGGTTTCTTATGTGCATTTACATGCATTTAAATCTTTTAAAGATAAAACATGTAATAAGACTTTAAAATCCCACTAACATTTTAAAATCTTTATAAATGTTCACATATTTCCTTGCAAACATGGATGGTGGAGTTTTAAGTCCAAATTGCATGTAAATAATACCCAAGATGTCATGTAAAGACTGACAAAAAGTCCACGTATGCAAGATTTTAAACATGGAATGAAGATATCCAGCCAGGCTTAAAAATCTCACATGTTGTGTTCTTAATTCCTCATTATCTCATGAAATATATTTCTGTTTTAAGCCCAAGATAGCTCGAAACGAACGAAATTCAAAATGCAACAAAACTAGGGTGAAAAAGAAACCAAAAACAAAGTAAAAAACTAAGAAATTACCCTGGAGAGTTTAAACTATGAAATTTTATGTAGGGTGGTCCAATTTTGCGAATACAAATTGAGGACAACACAATTGTGGGATAATACAAATGGTCATATCCTAGGATTGATCAGTTTTAATATTGATGTAGGGTAGAAAATTGTTTATCCCATTTTCAATTTAGACTATAGTTTTGTTATTACTTTAGTGTGAATCCCCCTAATATTTGTGTCAGTCCATTTCACCCCTTGCATCAACCTTTTCCTTCTCATGATGCTCAAAGTTCCTTTCAATAGCTATATTCCAGCATAGGTCTTGCATTAGCCATGTGTTTCCAAGTCTACTTGTCATTCTTGAGCATGATTTGCATGGACACTAGCATGTTGTGTGGGCATCTATGCATCGTACATTCATCCTATGACACCTTGATGTTCATATTTTGGTTTCATGTGTTTCAACACTTATCATTTGCCTTGGTCAGTGAAAACAACTCAAAATCTTCTAGAATAACTCAAAAGCCTCTTTTTCCCACATCTTCTCTCCTTTAAATCCATCTTATCACTTCATTCAAGCTCTCTAAGTTCTCTCTCTCACTTGCTACAACAATCTCTTGCAATGATATCATAGTTGTCTTTAATTTCTTAAGTATGTTTGGTAATAGCCTTCTATCTCTCTCATAGCTTTGAGCATATTGTGATTTATCACATCCTTATCTACCATTTATCTTATGCAATAGGGGTTTTCCTACATTAAGCAGTGTTTATTTTTATTTGCATATCTCAAATAATATGGTTTATCCTCCATTAAGTGGGGTTTGTTTCTATTTGCGTATCTCACGTAATAGAGGTTTTCCTCCAGTAAGAAAGGTTTGTTTCTATTATGTTATTATGTTATCATTTATTTATTTTTTCATTCTATCTATCTAGTTTTTGTGGAGACGGAAACACCAAAATAGTGACTTGATTGAGGGAAGTCTCCAAACAGCCCCAAACATTTTTTCTCTTTTGTGTGCGTGCAGGTTTTATTAGAGACATTCAACTGCACCAAGGTTTGCATGTATTTAGTTATCGTATTTATTCTTATCTTTTTATATAGCATTTGCCACTATATTATAAATTTTAGGTTTTGCAGGCTATCTGGAACATAGATTTGGGTTTCTGCCATATTTTGAGCCCTCTCTATTCTGATTCGTATAAGGATACAATGTGCCTCACATGCATCCTTGGCTAACATACTCATATTTGGAATGAAGACTCTCTATCATCTGGTTCTCCCATTTATGTAACCAAAATCTTATTTGTATGTATCTATAATTAGGTATCGTCACTTGTTTAGTCTATGGGAGATATTTAAATGTGTGTTATGAAACTAGGTCTCAAAGGAACATATTTTCCTTTCTGAAGGGTCAAATTTACTATGCTATAGTTGATAATGATTACTTCATCTCAAATTTGAAGTCCCCTCACATACTTTGGAATATAATTTTGGAGATGCATGAAGATCCCATGAAAGTTCTAATTCAAAATAATTCTATTATACATTATCTTCAAACCCTCGATAATTATGATAACCTATCATATGAAAATGATAAATTAGAAGATCTTATTTATGATTAAATTATTGAGTGTTATGAAGTTAAGAAACTTCTATTAATTTTACTCCTCATACAAAAACATATGCTTATTCTTTGATTTTGTGACTCATATTACAAATTTAGGTCCATTTTTAATCTTTGAGTCAACATATTAAGATTGAGTCCACTCTCATATTTTTTCATTAGCAAAAAATATACATCAATTATTCATACTCAAGTATTTAGTGTGGAGAATATTTTTGATATTAAATAAATTCATATGAACCTTTAAGTATTTTCATTATTTAATGATATAGGGACATGTGTTGTAATTCTCACATCATCATTTTTCATTGCTAATAAGTTATAATTCATTTCTTCCAAGACTTTCAATGATCCAATAAATCAATAACGTCTAAGTCTTCCAGAGATAATTTTTTTGGGATGAGAACTTGATAAAAAAATGGTTTATTTTCATAATCCATTCTTCTAGAATTGGAGGATACTCGATATTCCTCTCCAATAGTAATTCCACGGTGTATTTTGTGTCTTCATCTTTGGTTTTTTATAGTAATTTCCAAATCATTATGGATTGTCACTTTCTTCAGTTAGGTCTAGGAATCTTTGTTAAACATTGACAACTTTTGACATCGATAAAGGATTATATTCTCAATAGAGAGAGTGGTTCATTTTTTTACTTCCTAGAGGTTATGTAGATTTGTATGTAGCAAATGTTGACTTGAACTTTATGATGAATCTTAGGTTGCATAGCCTTTTGGGCATGGTAATTATATCAAGAAAGGTATGTCGTACACCTATAATAATAATTCAAATAATATAAAAATAAATATATCATTGTGTTAAATACATATATATGATTGTGGGACATTTTAGATATGTTGATATCAAATGGGTTAGTCATTTTGGAGACACTCTTAAGTTGTATGAGACATTGAAATAAATATTCAACGTGGGTATGACATTGGGAAAATATTTAATATTAGGAAAAATTAGTACAACATATTTAACTTGGATCCATGATTTGGTGACCTCATGGTGATGGTTTGAGGAACATGATTTATGTAATTCAACCAAGAGGTTTTGTGTAAGCTTGTTATATAAAAGTAATCACATGAGTAGTTGTTGATGTTACCCTAATTCCCATGTACATGCAAATTTGGCTAAAACCTATACCAAAATCTCTATTTTTATCCTGCCAAGCATCCCTGAAAATTTCATGAAGTTGTGCCTTGTCCTCTGGCCTCTGCAAATTGTTTTATCCCCTGGTCTACAGTTAAAAAATTCATAAAACTAGCTGTTATAAGCAAAAACCCTACAAACCCTAGGGGCTTTGTTCTAATTTGTAGTTAACTTTATTGGCAACTTAAAGGTCCCAATTCCCATGTGCGTAATTCTTCCTTCAGTCGCCAAATCTCTGATTCCCTGCAGTCAAAGCCCTAACACTTAGCAATCCCACGAGCGATTACCGTTTTGGTTGGCGGTCTCGGTTTAGTGTCCAAGTCAAGATTCTAGATCTGATGGTTGTCACATGATCTCATGGCCTCGAAAGATTCCATGAGATCTTGCAACAATCGTCGATCTTCCTGCCTGCAGAGTTCATTTGTTAGTGGGTCCTACCACGTAGTCTGAGCTATGCATTTGTGATTGGTCAAGGTTGGTGATGTGGTGCCATGTCAGCATGGGCCCAGTGGTTTTTCAGTCGACTGAAGATCTAACGGCTGGCGCATGATCTAAAGGAGATTTTTTGACACATGAGATCATGCGCCCACCGTTGATCTTGCTTTATCTCCGGCCTCTATTAGGTGGGTCCTCAGTTTCTGACGTGCTCGTTCTTCATTGGTCAGTCAGACAACAGCTGGGCTCTATTGGTAGGACTGTGTCAGAGTATCTGCAGGGATGTCAGTAGACTAAAGATCTATGGTTGTCACTTGATCGCAAGGGATCTTCCAGGCCCTTGCGATCTTGCGACAACCGTCCAATGCTCTTTCTACAGGCCATTGGTCCGTGTTGTCAAATGGGCTGATGTGTGAAGCATTTGATTGGTCCGCGTAGTGATGACTATATTTTCAATGGGTCCATTTGTCAGAAGGGTCTCGGTCTAATAAAGATCTATGACTGGCGTAAAAGTGCAAGGAATCTTTCTAACATTTAAGATCATCTGCCCGCAGTTAGATTGGAATCTAAGCTGCTGTGGGACCGTGTCAGAACTTGCCAAGGTGTATGCCTACAGAGTAGTCAAGGGAAAATAAAAGAATGACATGTGGCTGTTCTGGGCCCAGGGTTAAGAGTATTATGTGAATCTGCGACTAAAGAGCTTTTTCGTGTTCGCCAGACTTAACCGGGGTCAACTAAAGGTTTAACAAATCTATGATTGAAGGGAAAAGGTAACCCGAGGTGAACTTGAGGTTAATTCTGTAGATGAATGGTTCCCAGGTAAATAAGGAGATCTGACAGTCATGTTTTAAAAGGAGATTGAGATTTAAACATTGGTCGTCGATGGAGGAAAAGTATAATGCCACCTGCTAGTCGTTAATATTTAAATTCAAATTTATTCTTTTATAGGGTTTTGGCTAGGTTTTGATCCAATAGTCATTTGCGACAGAGTGGGTAGATAGAATTTATGTCTTCAGGACATCTGCAGTTGAAAGAAGATGATGAGGAGGTTTGGGCGGCCGTCTTGGGTCATTTCTCATTTCAGAAAGGTACCAATTATGCATTCATGGCAAGACTTTGTGCAGGAGGTAGATGAGTCCGGGTTGCTTGTCTACAGGTTGATTGTAGTACAAGGATGGGCATGCAAACTTGGGGTCTGATCAGCCATAATGTTGTAGAGATATATTCATGATCAGACTTAGCTAAGTTAGGGTTAGTTATTATTGCAGATTTTTGTAAACCCTAGTTAGGTTTTGACTCTTGCCTACATGCAAGAGGGGATGTATATATATATATTTTTTTGGAGCCTTAGGGCTCAGAGTTGGATAATTGTAAAAGAATTTCACTTTTCTTCAGGGTCATCTATGGTATCATTTCTACCCTCTGGCTTATACAGTTGTAAATCTTTCATTGATGATTCAGATATTGCAGAGGTATTTTGTGACAATCCTTCATGTCCCTATGCTTCCTTGTCTAAATTATCTCTTATTGGATGAAAGTATATGATGTTTTTGATGGTATCTTAGGGTTCTTGATCCCTCTTACTTTCTGTAATTGTATGTTTTATTGTGTTTGGTCTGATTTAGATGTTTTTTGTAGGTATATTTCAGCCCCCTAACAGTCTTGTCTCAATCCTACACTGAGTTGCAGAAGTGAATGTCTACTTGCAGGTCATAAGTTGTGTCTTATGCTTAGGCCCTCCTATGAAACATGTATGCAAGCCTATTCAGTAAGTTGTGACCTAATAGATCTAAGCCTTTCATTGATTCCATTCCTCTATACTAAGATCCAAACCCTAATTTTAGTGTATCACCTAGTAGGTAGTTTGCTTTCAGTCATTTCCCTTTCCAAGCATTCCTTCTATCCCTTTCCCTCAAAAGATTTACTTTTCATGTCTAGAAGCAAATTAAGGTGATTATCCAAGAGGAACCAACCTAGAACCTGGAGGTCTCATCTCAGTTAGCATAGGTCCCACAACCTAGAGATGATTCCCATGTTATACTAGGTTATCAAGACTACGAGAGCTTGAAACAAGGGTGCAAACTTAGTGTATAACAATTCTGGCACACCTGGTGGGACAAAAGAAGTTCATTGTTGAAGATTATGTTATATCTGATATACAGATTGCATAATACAAACTTGAAGAAGTTGTTTCATTAGGTATATCTGGTGACTCCATTGATTTCAAAGATCTAGGCCAAGCTTGTTCAAGGTTTATGAGAAAGATTGAGACTAGAAGCTCAAAGCCTACCAAATTTTCAGAGTTGCCCTCAAGATGAAGTCACAAAGGTAGGTCAACTCAAAGAACATCCCCTGCAAGGAGATTTCAATCAACACCACCTGATACCTCAGAAGGAAGACCTTTGTCCTTTCATTCTAGAAGAAGAGGTAGATCTCTAACTAGAGATCTAGAAGAGGATTCAAATCCAGCAGCAAATACAACTCATATAGTTGTCAATCTTCAAATCACAGCTCCTACAATGGCTAGACAGTTTGCCTTTGCACCATTCAACCAAGGGAGTCCATTAGCCTTTTCTCAACATCATGATGTGCCCTTGGTGGCACTTAAGAGTATACCTAATTTCACAGGTGAAGGGCAGACCACTGCTTTTGAGCACATAAGAGATGTGACCACCATATGTAGCATACACAACATAACTCAAGAAGATGTGGCCACAAAATTATTAGCAACCTCTCTAAAAGGTAAGGCTCTCAAATGGTTTAGAACTCTAACTGTTGGTTCTATTACTTCATGGGATGAGTTAGGAAATGCATTAAGTAAGCATTTTGAGGATAAATCAAATAACTTGTCTCTAGTTGAGCAGTTAACAACTATTAAGAGAGACCCTCAAGAGAAAATGACAGATTACAATAGTAGATTCCTCAAAACATGGAATAGAATTCCAGTCTCAGTAAGACCATCAGTGGACCATGCTTTCCTTTACTACTTGCAAAGCCTGAATGGTCAAATTTATGTCATGATCCAATCTATGGGCGGTACTTCTTTACCCCAAGCTTTTGACATAGCTGTCAGGGCTGAAAATAATTTAATCCAAGTAGGCATGATTGCTAGAAGGCCACCAATGCCCATTTTCCCTAGCCTCCAACCCATTGCACCTGCACAAGTACCCCCATTTACCCCTATTCCCACCATATTAGCACCTCAGGCCAGTACCAGTGGTCAGGACCTAACAGCTAGTTTCTCTCAAGAGCTACAAGAGATAAAGAATAGCCAACAAAGCAGTCAGCAAGAAATGACAAATTTGCTGCAGACCTTGACTAAAGAGGTCACAAATTTGAAGAAACAAGGTCAAGGAATCAGACCACCATTTCAATCACAAGGCCAAGGTCCTAATCAGCAATATCAAAATCAGGGACAACCTTATCAACAAAATAGGCCACCATACCAAGGAGGGTATCAAGGACAAAGACAAAGTTTTAATCAAAGACCATTCCAACCATATAACCCTGCACCCCTCAATTCTACAAATCCAGTGAGGGATATGGTTCCTAGTCAAAATAATATGGCCATGGATAATGAATGGTGTTTTCCTTGTAATCAGCCTCATAATTAGGCTACATGTTCAAATGGATGGATGAACCAAGCTCTAATGGTTCAAAATGCCTCACAAGCTCAATCAGAGGCTTCATCTAGTGGGTTAGTGCCTCAACAAGAATCACAAGAGCATGAGACTGCTCTCTTTAATTGGGAGCAACCAGAATTCAATGGAGTCAATGATGAAGTTGCTTTTGTTTCTTATACAAGAGCAAAAAGGAGAGCTCAAGACATGGAAAGAGCAGATTCTAATGCCAAAGCCACCACATCTACAAAGCCACTACAGAAAGCTACTCCCATCACACCTAAGGAGGCTCCTGTCATTACAAGCAAGGAAGACCAACATTCCAAAGAGGTGGAGCCCATCATAGTGAAAGCCCAACAAAGAGTACACACTGTGACACCTTTCAATATTGTAGACAACATGAAGAAGGTGAATGTCACCATGTCCATGTGGGACTCTTTGGCTCTTCCAGGACAGTCTGAAATCTTGAAGAAGGCCATGACCGAGGCAACAACTCCTCAACCTACAAAAGAAGCTGCAAAGCCAGTGTTGGTTAGCACTAATCAAGAAAAGGAGGCTCCAAGTAGCAACTCCAAAGGCAATGCCACATAAGGTAGGAACTCAAAACCACCTCCCTTTTATGTATCCTTAATCATTGGAATCTTTAGTACATAATTGTATGGTAGATAGTGGAGCTACTAGCACTATAATGCCCAAGAAAGTAACTGACCAATTAGGACTAAAATATGAACCCTTCCAAAAGAAGGTTACACAACTTGATGGATCCTCAGTCAATACTATAGGTGTGGCCAAGGATACCAGTCTAATCCTTCATGCTAGTCCTAATTTCTCCATCCTCCTTGATATATATATTATAGATCTCCCTGCATTATTTGCCATACATGTCTTTCAAGGGAGTTTATAGCTAAGATAGGAGGTTACCTATCTTCTGATTGGTCTCACATGTTATTTCATACAAGGTATGGGACCAAGGTCACCATTAAGTTAGAACCATTGGCAACACACCATATAGAGCCATATGTATCCAATTCCATCAATGTAAACTGCCCTATATTTGATAACAGTGACTTCCAAACCATTAGTGAAGCAGACACAAAGATAGAGAGTATCCCTGATATTCTTCTAGATGAAAGAGCTTTAGAGGCCCAAGAAAACCTTGTTTAGGATTTTGGTTTGGGAAGTTATTTGATACAAGAGAGTGGAGTCATAGAGCCAAGCCTTTTCAAAGAGGACACTGATTCAGAGGATCAGAATAGTCAGGTTTGGGAACTATTTTTTGATGGAGCTAGAAGTAGGCATGGTTCGGGTGGTGGTGCTATGCTAGTGTCCCCAAAAGGAGAAAGGTATTATATTTCCTTTAGATTCAGTTTCTCCTGCACTAGCAACACTATAGAGTATGAAAGTCTAGTCAATGGACTAGAGTGGGCTAGAAAAAGAGGGCTTAAGGCCTTAAAAGTTTATGGTGATAGCGAGTTAGTTGTCAGCCAAGTAAGAGGGATAAATGAAACCAAAAATAACACCTTGAGAGTGTACAAGCATAGATTTTGGGATGCAATTGAAGATTTTTGTGCTTTCAATATTGTTGCTATCCCTAGGAAGCTAATCAGAATGCAGATAGGTTAGCTGCTGTTGGATCTTAGTATGACATTCCAAATAGCATTTCAAAAGAAATGGATCAACAACATATCAAGGTGATTGTCAGACCTTCTGTTCTTGATAATGATGTCAATTGGCAAGTGTTTGACAATGATGAACAAATTTTGCAATTCTTGTTTGAAGAAGATGTTTTTTCAGAGCATAATCAAGATAGGCTATCACAAAACTATGGTGATCAAGTGATAAAACTTAAGTCTAATAAGATGCCTAGAGGTCTTGTCACCTTAGAGACTATCTTCAACAAAGATGATGAAATTAAGAAGAACAAAGCTGGCCTGGTAGTTCAACAAGAACATTGTGTTGAATTAGAGTTGGAACTAGGTAAGAGCTTACAACTTGGAAAAATAAACACTGATTTGGAAAAGCAGGATTACATCCAATTATTCAAAGAATTCAGTGATGTGTTTGCATGGCAGTATGAAGACCTCAAAGGTTTTGATCCTGCCCTTGCTCAACACACTTTTGAGTTAGAACCAAATGCCAAACCAGTGAGGTAGAAGAAAAGGCCTGTTAATCCCAAACTTGAGCCACTTATGCATAAAGAAGTACTCAAACTAATAGAGAGTGGTATCATCTACCCCATTAAGCATACTAGTTGGGTTTCCAACCTTGTTCCTGTCAGGAAGAAGAATGGGGAGTTGAGGTTATGTGTTGACTTTAGGGATCTTAACAGGGCCTCTCCAAAGGACCACCATCCACTACCCTCTATGGAACAAATCCTACAATGTGTCTCTAGATCTGAGAGATTTTCATTATTGGATGGCTATTCAGGATACAATCAGATCTTGGTGAATGAAGAGGATCAATACAAGACTACATTTACAACCAAGTGGGGAACCATGGCTTATCAAAAGATGCCCTTTGGTTTGTCAAATGCAGGTGCTACATTTCAAAATGCAATGGATATGGCCTTTAAAAGCCTCATGTACAAATTTGTACTGGTCTACTTGGATGACATAACTGTCTATTCAAAACATGTAGTAGATCACATCAAACATTTGAGGAAGATCTTTGAAAGGTGTAGAGAATTTGGGATATCTCTTAATCCCAAGAAATGTGTGTTTGCAGTCCATGAAGGAAAATTGTTGGGATATGTAGTATCCAAAGAAGGGATCATAGTAGATCCTGAGAGAATTGCAGCTATCCTAGAGCTACCATTGCCACATCATAAGAAAAGTCTCCAATCTTTCATAGGAAAGATTAACTTTGTTAGGAGGTTCTTGCCTAACATTGCAGATTTACTAAAGCCTTTAACAGCCATGTTGAAAAGGAATTTAGCTTTTAGTTGGACCAAAGAAGGGAGAGTCAATTTCCAAGCTATTAAAGAGGCCTTAATAGAAGCCCCTGCTCTCCTAAACCCAAATTTTAGTAAGGATTTTATCCTTTATGCTTATGGAGGTCATGATGCTATATCTACAATGTTGACTCAAGAAAATTCAAATGGATTGGAACAGCCCATTGCTTTCTTTAGCAAGGGTTTAGAAGAATATGAATAGAGATACTCTTTTGTAGAGAAACATGTACTTGTTGTGGTAAAGAGCCTTAAAAAGTTTAGATATTTGTTGACTCATAGCAAGGTGCACTTGAAGGCTACTCATCCAAGTGTCAAAGAATTTCTGATTCCAAAGACCTAAATGAGAAAAGAGCTGGTTGGATCACCAAGGTGATGGAATATGACATAGATATTCAAACTACCAAGCTGGTTAGAGGAAGAGGTCTTTGTGAGCATCTGGCAAAGGATGAAAGTTCAAAGAAATCAGAAACAATAGATGCATCTCTGGTGGTGCATTCTATAGAAGAACAAGCCAAGGCAACAAGCTGGTTGCCTAATATGATCAATTATTTGAAGACGGGACAATGTCCTGCAAGTTTGGATTCAACAAAGAGAAGATATTATAAATTACAATCTATTCCTTTTGTGTTGATAAATGAGGTTCTTTTCAAAAAAGATCACAATGGTGTCCTTTTAAGATGCATAGATTCAGAAAAGATAGCCGATGTCCTATTTGAGTTTCATGATGGACCTTCTGGAGGTCACTTTTCTCCTAGGACTACTACTTTTAAAATCATGAGGGCTAGATACTATTGGCCATCTGTCTTTAAGGATAGTCATGATTATGTGAGAAAATGCATCAAGTGTGCCATGTTTTCAAGAAAATAGAGGCTTGCAGCCTTGCCCCTATAGCCAGTCAGAACAGAGCAACCTTTCATGAAGTGGGGTATAGACTTCATTGGCATGATCAATCCTCCATCTAGTGTAGGACATAAGTGGATGATCACTGCAACAGATTATTTCACTAGATGGATAGAAGCAATTGCTTTAAAAGAATCAAATGAGAGTGTTGTATTAAGTTTTTATGATGATTTAATTCATAGATTTGGCACTCCTGATTCCATCATATCAGATAATGCATTGGCATTCATAGGCTTCAAAGTCTCAGAGTGGGCAGTCAAAAATGACATCTATCTGAATACCAGTTCCAATTACTACCCCCAAGGCAATGGCTTGGTTGAATCAACAAACAAGAACTTGATTAGGATAATCAAGAAGACTCTGCAAGACAATCAGAGGGATTGGCATACCAAACTCAGGTCTACCTTATGGCTGGACAGAATTACCCCAAAGAAGATCATTGGTAATTCCCCTTACATGCTAGTATATGGTAGAGAGGCCAAGTTGTCCATTTCAACTGAATTACCAGCTCTGGACTTGGCCACTCAATATGCTCTATTTGAAGAAGGAGATCCCTTGCAGATCATATATGCTCAGTTGATGGAGTTGGAAGAATTTAGAAACAAGTCAATGCAGGATATGGAATTCCATTAGATCCAAAAAAAGAAAAGCTTTGATAAAAGAGCCGAGAACAAAAATTTCAAAGTTGGGGATGTAGTCCTCAAATGGGATGAGTTCAGATCCAAGCCTGGCAGACATGCCAAATTTGATTCATTTTGGGGTGGACCATTTGTTATAATAGAGTGCAAGGGATCCAATGCTTTCCAGCTATCAAATCTTGAAGGAGTTGCCTTGCCAATCTCAGTAAATGGATTCCACTTGAAGCCCTGCTTTGAGGTTAATCCCTCTCTGTAAATTCTTGTAATTATGTGTTTTTTCTGCTTTCTTTCCCTATTTTTTAGGTTAGTTTCCTGCTTTTCAAGAAGTGCCCTAAGCACAGCTTTAGTCCTGTCTCCCTGTGAGAAATTTTGATCTTTGATGACCCCATGCCTAATGAATTGTATCAATGCCACTGGTTTTCCATGTCTAGCAAGCTGACATCCAACAGAAATCACCAAAATGTTACCCCAATTCCCATGTACATGCAAATTTGGCTAAAACCTATCCCAAAATCTCTATTTTTATCCTGCCAAGCATCCCTAAAAATTTTATGAAGTTGTGCCTTGTCCTCTGGCCTTTGCAAATTGTTTTATCCCCTGGTCTGCAGTTGAAAAATTCATAAAACTAGTTGTTATAAGTAAAAACCCTAAAAACCCTAGGGATCTGTTCTAATTTGTAGTTAACTTTATCGACAACTTAAAGGTCCCAATTCCCATGTGTGTAATTCTTCCTTCAGTCACCAAATCTTTGATTCCTGGCAGTCAAAGCCCTAACACTTAGCGATCCCGCGAGTGGTTACCATTTTGGTTGGCGGTCTCGGTTCAGTGGCCAAGTCAAGATTCTAGATCTGACGGTTGTGGCATGATCTCATGGCCTCAAAAGATTCCATGAGATCTTGCGATGATCATCGATCTTCCTACCTGAAAAGTTCATTTGTCAGTGGGTCCTGCCATGTAGTCCGAGCTGTGCATTTGTGATTGGTCAGGGTTGGTGATGTGGTGCCATGTCAGCGCAGGCCTGGCGGGTTGTTAGTCGATTGAAGATCTAATGGTTGGTGCATGATCTGAAGGAGCTTTTTTGACACATGAGATCATGTGCCCACCGTTGATCTTGCTTTATCTCTGGGCTCTGTCAGGTGGGTCCTTGGTTTCTAACGTGCTCGTTCTTCATTGGTCAGTCAGACGACAGCTGGGCTCTATTGGTAGGACCGTGTCAGAGTATTTGCAAGGATGTCAGTAGACTGAAGATCTACGGTTGGTGCTTGATTGCAAGGGATCTTCCAAGCCCTTGTGATCTTGTGACAACCATCCGATGCTCTTTCTGTAGGTCGTGGGTCCGTGTTGTCAGATGGGCTAATGTGTGAAGCATTTGATTGGTTCGCGTAGTGATGACTGGATTTTCAGTGGGTCTATTTGTCAGAAGGGTCCTGATCTAATAAAGATCTACGACTGGCATAAAAGAACAAGGAATCTTTCTAACATATAAGATCATGCGCCCACCGTTAGATTGGAATCTAAGCTGTAGTGGGACCATGTCAGAACTTGCCGAGGTGTATGCCTACAGAGCAGTCAAGGGCAAATAAAAGAATGACATGTGGGGGTTCTAGGCCCAGGGTTAAGGGTATTCCATGAATCTGTGACTAAAGAGCTTATTTGTGTTTTCCAGACTTAACCGAGGTCAACTAAAGGTTTAAATGACTTTGCAACTGAAGGGAAAAGGTAACCCAAGGTGAACTTGAGGTTAATTCTGCAGACGAACGGTTCCCGGGTAAATAAGGAGATCTGACAGTCATGTTTTAAAAGGAGATTGAGATTTAAATGTCAGTCGTCGATGGAGGAAAAGTATGGCGCCAACTGCTATCCATTAATATTTAAATTCAAATTTATTCTTTTACAGGGTTTTGGCTAGGTTTTGATCCAATAGTCGTTTGCAACAAAGTGGGTAGATAGAATTTATGTCTTCAGGACATCTACAGTTGAAAGAAGATGATGAGGAGGTCTGGGCGGCCATCTTGGGTCATTTCTCATTTCAGAAAGGTACCAATTATGCATTCATGGCAAGACTTTATGCAGGAGGTAGATGAGTTCGGGTTGCTTGTCTGCAGGTTGATTGTAGTACAAGGATGGGCACGCAAACTTGGGGTCTGATCAGCCATAATGTTGCAAAGATATATTCATGATCAGACTTAGCTGAGTTAGGGTTAGTTATTATTGCAAATTTTTGTAAACCCTAGTTAAGTTTTGACTCTTGCCTGCATGCAAGAGGGGATGTATATATTGTTTTTTTTTTAGCCTTAGGGCTCAGAGTTGGATAATTGTAAAAGAATTTCACTTTTCTTAAGGGTCATCTATGGTATCATTTCTACCCTCTGGCTTATACAATTATAAATCTTTCATTGATGATTCAGATATTGCAAAGGTATTTTGTGACAATCCTTCATGTCCCTATTCTTCCTTGTCTAAATTATCTCTTATTGGATCAAAGTATATGGTGTTTTTTATGGTATCTTAGGGTTCCTAATCCCTCTTAATTTCTGTAATTGTGTGTGTTATTGTGTTTGATCTGATTTAGATGTTTTTTGTGGGTATATTTCAGCCCCCTAACAGTCTTGTCTCAATCCTACACCGAGTTGCAGAAGTGAATGTCTGCTTGTAGGTCATAAGTTGTGTCTTATGCTCAGGCCCTCCTATGAAACACTTATGCAAGCCTATTCAGTAAGTTGTGACCTACTAGACCTAAGCCTTTCATTGATTCCATTCCTCTATACTAAGATCCAAACCCTAATTTCGGTGTATCACTTGTTAGATTAGGTGAAATACTAATCTCCCAAGAACACCTGCATGCATAACCCTGTCACATGGAAGAAGCAAAGCACAGAAGCAAGAAAAATCATGGAGGCCAAAAAACCAGAGACATCTTATGGACATGCAAAGAGCAATCTCTATTATGATCCAATAAGTGAATTAATGAAATACAAAGAGGGAATCCTTATAAAAGGATACCAAAACCCTAAAGGTGAAAACCCTAAAGAATAATGAGATGCCTAAGTCTAACTTAAGTGTAGAGAATAATAGACTAATAATTAAATAAATTAATTATTAGCTATAATATGACTACTCTAACACCCCCCCTTAAGTGTAACTTAGGGAGAAGCTAAACAACTAAGGACTAAAAGAAGCATGAAAACAAAAATGCATGAAAGAGCAATGGGTCCCGACAACAAGGCCTGATCAGGTACCCAAGTACAAGAAATAAACTAGATGAAGGAAACAAAGCCTCCAATCTAGGGAATGTCCCAAAGAAAGGAACAAGAAAGAGCATGAAGCATCTCCGAAGCATGAAGCTGCAAACACTATCAGAAGAATACTGCTGGAACCCCCACTGAAATAGTGCATGACCAGGTAGAGAAGACAAAGTCTGAAGAGCTGATCAATCAAAGAGGTGACCTCCAAAATAGGAATGAATGGGTGTCTATATAGTAGATGAACCATCTCACCGAAATGCATAGGTGCCTAGCCACTGCATCCACCTAGTACATAGGAACAAAAACTGTATACGTAGATCACTCAACCGAACCAAGGAAGCAATAGAGCCAACAGGTGAACCCCCCCATAATGCTGAACGGGGTGACAGGAACACTAAAATGCAATGCCAGAAACATCTGCAAGAAGAAGAAACAGGAACACCAACAGTGCAACAGAAGTACACGCACAGGATAAAGGGCGGTGTCGAAGAAGAAGAAGAATAGATCTTCTAGACACACAGCATGGGCTAATGTCATGGAAGGTACACTCACTTGACAAAGGTGGATGAGCACAAAAGGCAAAACATCATAACCCCCCATGGCACTTTATAACTGAGTGCGAGTACAAACAAACACAAGGTGTACAAGATCCCAGATATGCAAAAGTAGGCACTTTATCTCAGTGCGTTTACAGAAAAAAGAATGCAACAGTGGAGATATATACAATACTCAAAAGAAGAAGGAAAGAAGAACAGTGAGAACAGAAGCAGAAGTCATCCCAAGAATGGAGATCCGTGGACTTGTAAAAGCCAAGTAGTCCATCTGAGTGCAGAAAAGCAAAACTCAATGGAGGAAGAACCTGGTATAGAATCTGGAAATAAGACCTCTGAAACTAAAAAGTACACTGAACAAGCTTTCCGAAAATACCAAGTTTGCTGAAAACTGAGACCGAATGTGAGAGATATAGTGTCCGGAATGCAAAAAGTACCTGTGACTTTGACTGGCAGAAAACCCCTGCAAACGGCAAAATCAAACAACCAAACTGAAAAAAATAGAACGGTCTTGGAACCAGCTTTCCGTCAATATCTTGTTTGGCAAAAAACGCCATCGTATGCTCAAGTTACGGCAAAAACAGTGACAGGTGCTCTGGCAGGCACCTGAAAAAGAAAACCTCTGAATTCAACAGCCTGGTGCAAAAAATGGAAGAAGAATTTGGAAAAAAGCTCTCGTATAAAATGACCGTCTCAGAATCATCTTTCTGATGATGTCTCGTTCGCCCACTAACTCCTTCGTATGAGCAAGTTATGCCAAAAAAAGCATCAGGTGCTCCAGGAAGGCAAAAAAGTAGTCCTGCCTTCGAAGGCATGGTACAAAAAATGAAGCAAAAAACTCGAAAAGAAACCTCCATAATTGCATTCGTCTCGGAAAGAGCTTTCTGATGATATAAAAAACTTCCAAATACGCCTCCAGATGAAGAAGATATGGCAAAAAAAGCCCAGGTACCCTAAAAAGGCTTCAAAATAAATTTTTAAGCCCCTGGGGCTGGAAAAAATAGAGCCCCTGGGCGCATGGCGCGCACAGGGGGCTGGAGCTAGAGCTCCCGGTCACCCATGTGACCGCCGCTAGGGCCCGCAGGGCTTAAAAAACCCGCCGGGCGGCCGGCAGAGCGGTGGGCGGAGCGGGGCCAGCGGAGGAGGCCAGCGGGGCGGCGGAGGACGCTGCGGGCGGTGGCGGAGCTGAGCGGGGCCGTCGGACAACGGGTGGCGGAGGGCGGCGGGGTCGCGGGCGAGCAGAGCTGGGCCGGCGGGCAGCAGGCGGCGGAGGGCGGCGGAGCTGGGCCGCGGCTCTGTGGTGGCCGCTTGGCGGTGTGCCGGTGGCTGCTGGGCGGCCGCCCAAAACATTATTATTTTTTTAAATTTATCGCTGACTGTACTCACCTCGGAGTGCGTGCCAGGGCCGTACGACCCTGGTATGCAAAATTTTTTTGCCTCAGATGCCACTGTGTCCAAAATGGACAAGTTTTATATGGATTTAGGGGTTCTTGGGCCTTCCGGACACAATGGTGGTGTCCGTTTTTGCCCAAGGTGAGCCAAATTTTGGCTCCCCCCCAGATCCACAAAAAAAACTTCTGAAACCCTTGAAAACCTCCTGCTTCTGAAACACTTCAACAAAACACGAACAGCGAGCAGCAAGATGGCTCTGATACCATGTTAGATTAGGTGAAATACTAATCTCCCAAGAACACCTGCATGCATAACCCTGTCACATGGAAGAAGCAAAGCACAGAAGCAAGAAAAATCATGGAGGCCAAAAAACCAAAGACATCTTATGGACATGCAAAGAGCAATCTCTATTATGATCCAATAAGTGAATTAATGAAATACAAAGAGGGAATCCTTATAAAAGGATACCAAAACCCTAAAGGTGAAAACCCTAAAGAATAATGAGATGCCTAAGTCTAACTTAAGTGTAGAGAATAATAGACTAATAATTAAATAAATTAATTATTAGCTATAATATGACTACTCTAACATCACCTAGTAGGTAGTTTGCTTTTAGTCATTTCCCTTTCCAAGCATTCCTTCTATCCCTTTCCCTCAAAAGATTTACTTTTCATGTCTAGAAGCAAATTAAGGTGATTATCCAAGAGGAACCAACCTAGAACCTGGAAGTCTCATCTCAGTTAGCATAGGTCCCACAACCTGGAGATGATTCCCATGTTATACTAGGTTATCAAAACTACGAGAGCTTGAAACAAGGGTGCAAACTTAGTGTATAACAGTTGATATTGGTTTTTGTAATCTTTTACTTGTTTTCTAAGGTTGCATGAAAATCACATTTAAGTTACATATGTGACTAGAGGAAACATAGATCAAGATGTGTGGCTACATATCTCCCATTTGTTAGTTTGCATGGTGAAATGCACCTAGTGTCTTTAATACTTTAGATGCTTTGTCGAGAGGCTCTACAAGTGTATAGTACTCATACTCTTAAGATGATACATTGATTTCTATAGGTGTTACTAGAGGTTGTAATTTTCCTTTGAGAGGGTTTTCTTAGGATAAATCTAGTTATCTTGATATTTGTTTATTTTGCATGTTCTATATTTTGAATAATTATTAGGAATTTATTTTTATCATAAAGGTTGTGTAAATGTTATATTTTTCTATAATTTATTTTCTTTTGGAACAAAGTTTGGTTGTTAGGCTAGATGGGGTGGTATCTTTTTGGCATTTTAAACCCTTCTTGTGAGTATATTTTGTACATAGTTGAATACATTGCCATGCAAGAAAATAATGATTGAAAATATTCAAGGTTTTAAATGTGTTGTATATTTATGTTGTTTTTTATCTAGAGCTTGTACTTGATTTGGCAAATGGGTTTTTGTTTGGGATTATTTTGTAAGTATTTTGGAGATGATTATTTTAGATGGGCTCTTAGTCTAAAGTAAGCCTCTTCATCAAATCAAAAAGGCCCAAAAACCTCTAGATCAACATAAAACTTAATAGGGTTTATAGGTCTAAAATCTTGGTTTTTGGGGGGCACGATAATTTTTGGCAATCAAATTATGCATCATCTATATGGTTGGAGAGCTCCATATATGCTCTTGTGATTTAGGTCAATATAACTAGCTTTCATGACTCGTGGATTAATTATCCAATGTGGAGAAATCCCTGATGGACTATCAATCACTTATAGTCTTTTCAACCTAGGGATGTATACTTTAAATAGGTTAGTATTGTATGTAAACTATGACCCAACCTATTTTTTTGTCCTCATTTTTTAGAAAGAACATTGCAGTAAGTTAATTGTAGAAAAGGAACTAACTTGTAGTGATAAAAAAAATGATAACAATAACAATAAAACAATAACAAGTACATTCATTAATAATACAATGTTATGCTTAACAAGGAAAATTTTGCTACTACAAGGCTATCATTGAATTAATCAAAATAATAGAAACAAAACACCTAACTAATATGTAAAAATAAAACAAAGAAAGAGAGATATTACCTCAAGTGGACCTTGCCTTGGGTAATACACACTCCTCAGATTAACATCAAGATGGAATAGCTAACTCGATAGGACGTATTATCACAATAATTCAAAAAAACATTCAACATATTAATATTAATAATCATAACTTGCACTAAAAAGAGACATTTCCATCAACTACGTCTAGTTTGGGTTGGACTCATTTATAGACTACATTCAACTAACTACCTACTTCTATTTTTCACTCATTCCTTTCATTTAGAAAGAGGATTATTAATAACTCAAGAAACATAAACAACTTTAGAGTCATAATAGGACTATTCAACATAACCATTTCAAAAACATAAATAACCATATTGTTGTTACAAGTAGTAGTTGTCGTTGCACCAAAAGATTGACTTGTTAATTCTTGATACAACCACTAGACTTATGGAAGACATAGGAAGCGGTTAAGCCATGTCACAAATCTCGAGGGGAGCGCTAACCATTTTTCCAACAATCTCCCCCTTAGCGTTACCCAAGGGGATTCGAACCTGTGACCAAGCTCTAATACCACTTGTTACAAGTAGTAGCCATCATTGCACCAAGAGATTGACCTGTTAATGCCCCATACAACCACTAGACTTATAGAAGACACAGGATGCGGTTAAGCCATGTCATGAATCCTGAGGGGAGCGCTGACCATTTTTCCAACAATTGCAATATCTTAAATGGAAATATTTAAGGAAAATAGTTGTGTGATGAAGAGGTATTCAAGTAGTAGGACTTCTTAAAATGGTTTTGGATAAAAAGACCAACGTTGACTTGTTTAGACTACATTTTTCCTTGTACTTACTATAGGAACTTGCACACGTTTTATCTTTGGTTATAGGAATTACTTCAGGAAGTTCAATTTAAGTGTTTCACATCACATTAGTACACAAGAACATTCCATATGATACTAATTACACAAATATATATCATTTTACATATAACTTAAACATTTATTTATCATCATCATTCATTAAACAAACATATTATAGTGCTCATAATTAACCTTAGTGATGGAAAGTATCAGGTTTAGGATTAAAATTTACAACATGTTTAAACATAAAAGTCTAATACCTGGCATGTCTGGACAAGGATGTGGAGTATGTTAAACTTTTTGATGCCTTCAAGCTGGGCATATCTTGCAGGGATAAGGTGGGTTTTAGAACTTCCATGTCCAGTCTGGTGGATTACATTCCTGTCTCTGTTCGGGCACATGCTCTCAACATTTTTGACAATATGGAGGTAATTTTGGCATATGTTCACAACAATGAGATCATGGATTCATCTTCTTCCATCTGTGTTTCCCCTCAGGACCCGTCGGTTTCATCCAAGGACACAACCTCTGCTTCTCACTCTTGTGGTTGCATTTTCCATTGCCATTGTAGGGTCCTTCGGTGATGGTTTTTTCTTCAAATGAATTTTGATGTATATGTCAGTTTTTGGATCCTCCTTTTGGCTTGGGGTTTATAGTCTGCTACCTTCTTTCACCTTTGAATGTGTGCCACTTAGATGTTGTTCTTAGGTTCTTTTGGTGATGTGGCACTTATATGTAACCCATATTTTGTAATTTCTTGTATATATGTTGGCTGAGAAGGGAGGTTTTCTTACTACTTATTTCCTCCTGCAACCTCACTGAAGTAGGTATATATTAAAAAAATTTAATGGCTTTGTCCATTTTTGCCAAAAAAAATAATAATCCAATAAAAGACCAAAAGTTGAGTCAAAATATGGACTTGTCACTCCCCCTAGATTATCTCTTTCCTTATCCCCAAGTAGGCATGTGTAACTAATTCTTCATAAATGTAAGCTCTGTGAAATTAAAATGTGTTTTCATATTGAGATGTTGGTTGAGTGGGTCCACTAAAATCCATTTGCATGTCTGTTCTCTACCATTTGGATTCCATTGCCTCTATGCTATTTTATTTAGTCCCTCTCCACCTTGACATTGGCCACCAAATTGATGGTGGCTCGAAGATAAGAGTTAACAAAGTGAGTTCTTGGTCCCTGGCTGATTGCATATGCTTTATAATTCTCCTAATAGAAGCATGATATTTTTTTAAGGAGTTTGCATCCTTCTTCAAATTATCATTAAGATCCCCCCACCTTTTTGCAAAAATCCCCAATACATGTCTACCAATAATTTGTGCTAAATTTTTAAATATGTCATTACACCTAGCCCTTATTACTTGATGTAGAATAGTAAGTATGCTCATTAGGATGACCCAATTATTTAATATAGCATTAGGATTTTTAGACTTTGTCCTTAATGCCAAGACAACTAATTTTTCTATCACCTCATAGCTACTCATTTTCATGTAACAGAAAAATGTACGTACCAGGCATGCATATAACAAGGGATTTCAATCAATATCATAGGAGGTAACTAGGTTATGAAAATACAACTCAAAGGCAATTTTTCAAATTGGGAATAAATGAGCTATAAATGTTGAAATTTTATTTAGGAGTCACCATAGAGAAGGGTGGGTCACAATAATTCTGCATGAATTAAAAATTAGATATGTTATCTTGCAACTCCTCAAACCTTTGTTGCTATTGTTTCTTTCTACATGCCAACTTTTTTTTTCCTACAGTTGTAAGTATTGAAACTTGTTCCAAAGTTGTAGTGCAATGGCAAGCCAAGATGGAATATTGTAGGCTTGAGGAACACTAGTAACATGGGGGACTCTATAATATTCTCAATAACTTTCACAAATCCTTTTGTAAGCATTTATATCGGTCTATCTGAATTAGTGTTTTGTTTCTTATCCAAACCTTGAACTTATGTTATTGGCATTTAAAATTCTTGTCCCATCTCTTGTTGTTGCATTGTTTCAACTAAGGCTTCTAATTATTTTCCCTTCGACCATTCTGGTATATATTTTTCAAAGAATTCCATGTTTGGGTCTAAGCAGATGTTATATCCTCATAAAGGTTATATTTCCTTAAATAGGTGTTCCCTTTCACTATTGGTTTTATATTCAATCTCTAGCACTTGTTTGGCCTTGGTTTGAAACTTTTTGGTGCCAATTTGTGATTTCAACATGTGAGATTTTCTAGGGGTTTTACTAGTAGGCTTATGTTGCTTACTTCTTTGTCCTAGTTGCAACATGAATATCTTCTTCTTAACTGGTCTTGGAAGGAGAAAAGATAGGTGGCGATGTGTCAAGTACATTAGCACTGGTAATCCTTGTATTCTTTTGTAGATCAGAATTTTCTTAATACTAGTGGGAAAATCAATTTCCATTTTTCCTAATCAAACACAAGGGGTGACTCAAGCTTTCATTTCCTCCTTGAAACCATAAATGGTTGTTTTTATTTCTTCTTGGCTGCAAATTTGTCTGTTGTTTTCTTCTCATTGTCATGTGAAGGTTTTTCCTTTTCTTAGAAGAATAAGGAGAAGGATTTTCTCTTGCCTCTTTTTCTTTCTATAAGAAAATCTTAAAATATTCATGCATGCATTTTTTTGTCGGTGAATAGTTTATTTTATTAATGTTAAGTGTAAACTAGGATTGAACTTGGCTCATACCAAGGGTAGAACAAGGGGTACTACCATGTAATGTCCCCAAATTAATGAAGAGTAAATTAATCAAATTAATTAATTAGGTAGTCCCAAAATTTAAATAATATTATGAAGGGCTTCTTTAATTAATTAATTTAGTTATAAATTAAAAAGGGGCCAAAATAATAAAATAATAAATAAAGTTATGTCAACCCATTGTAACTTTCCAGAAACTTCTTGGAGGAGGCGTTGGTTGGTACCATAAGTAATCATCATGGAGTTTATATTTCTTATTTATTTGTGATTCCAGATTAAATTGATTCTTTGTTAATAGTTTCAGAGGTGCAAGACCCTCCCTATTCTATATTCATAGTTTCAGTGGGAGTCATTCCTCACCCTAGTCTGTCATTGGAGATATCACTTTAGATATTTCACCTTTTACTTCATTGTAAAATTTGTGTAATCAAAGATCTATCCATTTATTAGTATTTGTGTACGATCTGTCAGAATTCATTTTGTATATCTATAATATTTATATGTGTTGTATCGAAGACCAAAACTTCTTGTAGATTATGAAGGCCTGAACATAGATAATCTTAATTTCAATACATTATCGACAAGTTTTTTCCTTCAGTTAATTACATTATTGTCGGGTGTTTTCCATTAGGTACATTATTGTCAAATACTTGTCGTTGCGTGCTTGTTGTTAGGTACATTTCCCTTAGGTACATTGCCATTGGCTACTTGTCATCAGGTACATTATCGTTGGGTACTTTTCATCAGGTACATTATCATTAGGTATTTTACCTTGGGTGGCTTTCATCATTCAATATGTTATAGTAGTATCAGAGTTGGTGATCTTGCTAACCTATTAAGAGAATCATTGCACCTAGTGATGGAATGGGAAATGCACATTTGGATATGACAACCATGTTGAGGGAGTTGGCAAGAATTCAACAAAAACTTAGTAAGACTCTCAAAAGAGGGTACCAATAGATGGAGGAGATGCTCAATCACTTGACAAAAACAAGGGTGAAGGGAGACACACAAGACTTCAACACAAGGCTGACAATACCAACCTTCCTTCTCAAAATTAAGCAACAAGAAATGGACGCACATATTTTGGTTGACTCACTAAAGCAATTCAAGCATGATTGGGTTGATGATGGATGGAAAATGTTCATATTTCTCAAAAACTACATATACCTAAAAATGAAGACATAGGGCATATCGCCTATCCTCCTGCCACTTCTCATAATCTAGATATGGTCTCTCGATAGCTACAGTTAGATCATCCATCACTCATCTCTAGTACTCCAACTTTCCCAACCGGGGATACACTACAAAACTATTGTACATGTATAAGTAGGGCTGACCGAACTACCTCACCCTTTGAACAATGGGCCCAATCATAGGGATGTGCTCCCATGCCTAGATTTGTAATAAGAAAACTTTGATCAATACAATCTTATTGTATTGATACACCACTTGGTGTAACTCATGGTACAAATGAGTGAGTATACATGAACCCAAAGAGAATTTATGGGGCCTCTGAAGTAAATCCTCCAATAGATGACCCCAACCACACAAAAATCCACTAACACTCCTATTAGGCATAAAAAATCCTCCAATTAATCCAGCTAGTACTAATGGTAGAGGAGCATAAAAGACCTTCATGTGCTCCTTGCAAGTGATCATTTGTCACACAATTCTCTCATCATCAAACACTTGACAAAGATCCTAGATTCCATCGTCAGCGTCTTGATCACAATACACTATATCACCCATCACCATAATCCTATAGACATCCTCAGGCATTATAGTGATCTCGCTTGTAGGAAGGTGGAAAGTGTTGTTTTATGAGTGTCACCTCTCTGCAAGGGCAGTCAAAAAAATCTTGTTAACCTGATACTCTGGCATATCAAGTAGGTGACTCAAACCACAACATCAAATAACAGTATGATCAACATCAAATAAGGCCCCAATCAAATTAAACACTCTTGAACACTAGCCTTGAAATGCCACTACATCCATATCAATCTGCATCCAAACAACATTCAACATCACCCATCTGTACAAAAACATTTTTATCATATGATCATCATAGTATCAAAATCATCATCATACATCATTGGTGAATAAATGAAAACACCTAAAAGTCCTCAAAATCAAATCATGGAGGCAAAATACCCAAAACAACGTTATGTAGCCAAGTACGACAATTCATAGTTAGGAAATGACATGTATCCTTAAAATGACAATGCACAAATGGGATACAACTCAGGACCTTGGAAATGACAATATGAGGACTAGAAATAATATTTCTTGGAAACAACATTGAACATACTGGAAATGAATCAAGAATCATTGAAAATGACATAACAAATTCTTGGACACGACTCCAAATTGATAGTATATGACAAAATAGGGAAAATGTAAAAACTGAATGGATTTCAACCAAAACCAAATAAAAAATTATATCATTTCAACAAAAAAGAGGTCCAGAAGATTGGCATACGAGTGTCGAATAGTGGGCAGGTCTCTGATGTCGTCGAATGAGCTTGAATCTATGCTTTTCAACTGAAATTGCCATGTCAATTGTCATAAAGTTTTCTAGATTTACTAAGGGTAAATGTGCAAATAAATATTAAAAATTCTATTTTTTCCCTATTTTAACCTATTTTACCTTATTTCAATCTATTTTAGTCATATTTTTTACACAATTAATCCCAAAATCAATTTTACCCACCATTGTTGAGCAAATTCTTCATGATATCATTATCAGGAGCTTAATCTAAAACCAATTTAACATCATTCAAATTCATTCAAATAAGTTCAAAGTCATTTAAATTACCCAACACCATTGAATTTGTGAAAGGAATTTTTGATTTCGCTCGCAAGGGGGCATCATCAACACATTCTCGCATCTGGTTCAAAATTTCGTAATCGAGGTACCAGATTTTCATTTTCGTAATCAGGGAATTTGTTCATCATAATCAAAAAAAAATTCAAATGTGGAACATCAAAGCGGGTCAAAATATAATACCCATCCGTCTACTACCATTTCAATTTATGATGTTAAACTCTTCTAGACCACTTTTCATGTGTATGTTAGATCTTCAGTTGTATTTAATAATTGAATACTTTGATACTTTGATTATTTGATTTATATCATGTTAGTTATATTGATGGTTATTTATATATGATGATGCTAGGTATATATATGGTTGTTACTGACCACTGACCCCATACTTGCATGTGTATGGATTGCATGCATATTTTATATTTATGTTTGATGTGCTTGATGTGGTGAGGGATAGAGTTATAGTTGCTTGCGAGATCCACATGATGTACCGATCCCTAGCATTGCATGTTATATATACATGTATGTACATGCTTGACTTTGTGATGTAGGTTTGCAAGTACCAGACATCGACTTCCCTGAATTTTTAGAATGAGTGTGCCCTATCGCATTATCTCAATAGTAAGAGAGGGGAGATACCATTTAGGTCTAAATCTTATCCTAAGCCTACATTTTCTTGTGAAAGAGTGGACAAGTATCTGGTTGACTAGCTTAGGTGAATTGGTCAAGGTGACGTGAATTTGTGAACCTTTGTTTGAGCATGCTTGTGTTGCATTTTTAGTACATTATGATTGGTCAATTTTCAATGTGCATAAATGCATGTGAGTTAGTGATGCATTTTGTCATGATGTTGTTAGCTTGTGGTGACTAATCAGGAAAGTACTATCTAGGAAAGTACTACTTATAACTCATTCTAACCCTAAAGCGGAAAAATATTGTATAATATGGCTTAGGGTTAGGGATTTTCATTATGTATGATTTTAGTACTTGCGGTAGAATTGGGCTGTAAGGGATTACGGATTGTAATCAGGTTGTAATCACTGGATAATAATAATATTGGACTCGCTGTTGGTGGACGTAGCCCAGGGATTGGGTGAACCACGTTAAATCTGTGTGTCTTGTGTTCTATTCTGTGTGGTTTATTATTTTTTGATATTAGTTATATTTGCACATAATTGTTATTTTTGCCTTGTTAATCCTAACAAGTGGTATCAGAGCGAGGTTATTTCATTCGTTCTTTCATCTATTCTCTGAAGCAGGTCTCACGAGTTAGTGGGAGAGTCTCTCGGTTAAGTGGGAGAAATGGCAGACGAGGGTAGGCTGAAGGTTGATAAGTTTAATGGGCAGAACTTCCAGTTATGGAAGATGCAAATGGAGGATTATCTCTATCAGAAGGATCTATGGCGGCCATTAGAGGGAGTAGCCAAGAAAGAGCAATCAATGTCTCAGGATGATTGGGATATTTTGGATAGGAAGGCACTGGGGAGTATTTGTCTATGCCTGGCACAATCAGTGGCATTCAATATTACTGAAGCAAAGACAGCTAAAGATCTGATGGAAACCCTAGCGAAGTTGTATGAAAAGCCTTCAGCTTCAAACAAGGTATTTCTTATGAAGCATTTATTTAATATGAAAATGGTAGAAGGTGGATCAGTTACTGATCATTTGAATGAGTTTAATACAGTTACAAGTCAATTAACCTCAGTTAAAATTACTTTTGATGAAGAGGTTAGGGCTCTCTTGATTTTGTGTTCTTTGCCAGAAAGCTGGAATGGCTTGGTAATGGCTGTTAGTAATTCTATTTCTGGTTCTAATACCCTAAAGTATGATGATGTTATTGGTGTTATATTGAGTGAGGAAATTCGTAGGAAAAGCTCAGGGGCATCCACATCGGGTAGTGTATTGAACACAGAAAGCAGAGGCAGAACAAGAGATAAAGGAAACAACTCTGGAAATCGTGGGAAATCAAGAGGAAAATCAAAGGGAAAGAGGTCTGAATCTAAAGGGCCAAATGATTGCTGGTACTATGGAAAACCAGGTCATAAGAAGAAAGATTGTTGGTCTTGGAAGAAAGATCAAGGAGACAAAAATGATGGAAACAAGGAGGCAAATGTGGTAAGTAACAAATCCGAGGAGGATGCTTTGCTCTTGTCCTTAGAAAGTATTGATGATTCATGGGTTTTAGATTCTGGGGCTTCATTTCATGCTACACCCCATAGAAGTTATTTTGTTGATTATGTCCAAGGGGATTTTGGGCTAGTTTATTTGGGAGATAATGAACCCTGTCAGATTGCTGGAAAGGGAAAAATTAAGATTAAATTGCAGAATGGGAATCATTGGCTACTACAAGAGGTAAGACATGTTCCAAGGTTGAGTAGGAATTTAATTTCAGCAGGGCAACTGGGTGATGAGGGTTGCACAGTTACTTTTAATGATAAAAATTGGAAGGTTTCAAAAGGTTCCTTAGTAGTAGAAAAAGGTGTGAAAGTAGGCACCTTATATCTATGTACAGGTCATATTGTTCCTTCTACTTTAATTGTTTCAGAAGATAATGAATGTTCAGGAACAGTGGTTGCAGTTGAGCAGGAAGAACATCAAACTGTTGCTGTAGATTCTGACACAGCACTGTGGCACAACAGACTCGGGCACATGAGTGAAAAATGTATGAAATTACTTCATTCAAAGAAATTTTTACCTGGTCTGAAATGTGTCAATATGGATTTCTGTGAAAGTTGTGTTTATGGAAAACAAAAGAGAGTTAGTTTTGTGAAGAGTGGGAAGGAAAAGAAAAATGAGAGATTAGAGCTAGTGCATACAGATGTATGGGGACCAACTCAGGTATCTTCCCTTGGTGGCTCTCTGTATTATGTTACATTTATAGATGATGCAACAAGAAAAGTATGGATTTATTTCCTTAGACAGAAGTCTGATGTATTTCAAACTTTTAAGAAATGGAAATGCTTGGTTGAGAATGAGATTGGTAAAAAGTTAAAATGTCTCAGATCTGATAATGGTGGTGAGTATTGTAGCACAGAATTTGAAGAATATTATTCCTCTAATGGTATTCGTAGGCAAAAAACTGTACCAAGGACTCCACAAGAAAATGGAGTGGCTGAACGCATGAACAGGACAATAATGGAGCATGCAAGGAGTATGAGGTTGCATGCTAGGCTGCCCAAAAATATGTGGGTAGAGGCAGTGAACACTGCTGTTTATTTAATCAATAGAGGCCCCTCTACTCCTTTGGACTGTGGTATTCCAGAGGAAGCATGGAGTGGTAAGAAGGTGAGTTATTCTTTTCTCAAAACCTTTGGTTGTGAAGCTTTTGCACTTATAGATTCTGAAAATAGAACCAAGCTGGAAGCTAAGTCAAAGAAATGTGTATTTGTTGGGTATGGCATTGATAAATTTGGTTATAGGCTTTGGGATTTTGAAAATCATAAAATTGTAAGAAGCAGGGATGTCATATTCAATGAGAAAGTATTGTACAAAGATCTATTGCTGCAGCATGAGAAGAAAGAAAATGACTATGTAGTACTGGATGATACTCCACAAGTTCATGTTCCAGTAGTTCCTTATGCTCCGCAACAACAGCAACAACAAATACCACACACCCCAGTGAGTGTTAAACGTCAACAAGGCTAAGTAGACCTCTAGAAAGATTTACTCCATCTTTGTATTCTATTTTGTTAACAGATGCTGGTGAACCTGAATGTTATAATGAAGCTGTGCAGGTGGATACAAAGCTTCAGTGGGAGTCTGCAATGACAGATGAAATGGACTCTTTGCTGAAAAATCAGACATGGGATTTATGTAAGTTACCTGCAGGTAAAAAGGCTTTACAGAATAAATGGGTTTACAGGATAAAAGAAGAGGATGGAGGTACGAAAAGATTTAAAGCCAGATTAGTCGTAAAAGGATTTGCACAGAAACATGGTATTGATTTTGATGAGATATTTTCTCCAGTTGTTAAAATGACTTCTATTCGTACTGTTTTAAGTATTGTGGCTACTGAAGATTTACATTTAGAGCAGCTTGATGTTAAAACAACCTTTCTTCATGGTGATTTGGATGAAGAAATATATATGGTTTAGCCACAAGGATTTGAGGTCAAGGGTAAGGAGAATTTGGTGTGCAGATTGTAGAAAAGTTTATATGGCTTGAAGCAAGCACCTTGGCAATGGTATATTAAATTTGACACTTTTATGAATGGGCATGGATATAGTCGGTGTCATTCTGACCATTGTGTTTATTTTAAGAGGTTGGATGATGACAACTAGATTATTTTATGTTTATATGTTGATGATATGCTTGTAGCTGGGTCTAACATGGATCACATTAAGGGGTTGAAACAACAGTTAGCAAAATCTTTTGCTATGAAGGATTTGGGGGCAGCAAAACAAATCCTTGGTATGAAAATTTGTAGAGATAGGAAAAATAGGAAATTGTCTCTATCTCAGGCTGATTATATTGAGAAGGTGTTGCAACGTTTCTCTATGGAAAATGCCAAAGCTGTTAGCACACCTTTGCCTGGTCATTTGAAATTGATTAAAGATATGTGTCCCAAGACACCAGAAGAAGAGACTAAAATGTCTAAGGTACCTTATGCTTCAGCTATAGGGAGCTTAATGTATGCTATGGTATGTACTAGGCCAAATATTGCACACGCAGTGGGAGTCGTTAGCCGTTATATGAGTAACCCTGGTATTGAGCATTGGAATGAAGTCAAATGGATTCTCAGATATTTGAGAGGCACATCCAGTAAGTGTTTACACTTTGGGGGTTCTACTACTACTGTACAAGGCTATGTTGACTCAGACTTGGCAGGAGATATAGATAGCAGGCGGAGTACTACAGGTTATATATTTACTGTTGGTGGGATAGCAGTGAGTTAGATTTCTCGACTACAAAAGGTGGTTGCTTTATCCACTACAGAGGCGGAGTATGTTGCTGCTACAGAGGCAGCCAAGGAGATGATATGGCTTCAATTCTTCATGGAAGAATTGGGACATCCACAAAAGGATAATTTTCTACATACAGATAGCCAAAGTACCATTCATCTTGCAAAGAATTCTGCTTTGCACTCAAAGATAAAACACATACAGTTGCGGTACCATTTCATTCGATCAATTTTGGATGATGGACAGTTAAGGTTGGAAAAGATTCATACTGATGATAATCTAGCAGATATGTTTACAAAGGTAGTAACAAGGGAGAAGTTGAACTCATGTTCAGCTTCAGTTGGTCTTCTAGACTGAACAAATTAAAGGAACAACTGAGTCCAAGGTGGTTCAATCCAGTGGGAGCCTCATGTGGGTAGCGGTATTGCTACAGGATCAGTCTCCAAGTGGGAGGTTTTTTAGTATAGTGTGGATACTGATCAGTCACCAAGTGGGAGATTTTTTTGAGGCCGACTACTTTTCGATTATTTGGGCCGACTACTTATAACTCATTCTAACCCTAAAGCAGGAAAATATTGTATAATATGGCTTAGGGTTAGGGATTTTCATTATGTATAATTTTAGTACTTGCAGCAGAATTGGGCTGTAAGGGATTACGGATTGTAATCAAGTTGTAATCACTGGATAATAATAATATTGGACTCACTGTTGGTGGACGTAGCCTAGGGATTGGGTGAACCACGTTAAATCTGTGTGTCTTGTGTTCTATTCTGTGTGGTTTATTATTTTTTGATATTAGTTATATTTGCACATAATTGTTATTTCTGCCTTGTTAATCCTAACAGATGTCAGTAAAAGATTAATTAAGGGTTAACTATGAAGGTTAAATAATTATACCCCTTTGAATGCAAAAATTAATGTATGGTTAATTAATTAATAGAGTATTAATTAATTATATATATTTTATTAAATAATTATACCTTTTAAATACTAAAATATAGGGTTATTTGGTTATTAAATATTAATTAAAAGCTATATTTATTAGATTATTTAATTATTAAATTTTAAATATAATAATTAAATATTAAATTAATATATATTAAATTTAAATTTAAATTTAAATGCTTAATTGAGTAATGAATTACTTTAACTTGGACTTTTAATTTCAAAATTGCATGTTTGAAAATCATGCTTCAATTATTTATTTAATTAAATCATGCACTTTTGAATGTATAAAGTTTTGATAAAAATAAAGTTGAGCTCAAATTAAGAGTTCAGTTTGTATACACCTAAAAATGGTCACCTAGAGTATTAGCCCCCATTTGCTAAATCATAAATTGCTTGTTCTTGATCAAATCCTAGCTCTATCATTTATTCGATTATTTTCTATGGGCTAACTATTTTATCCTAAGTTTTTATTTATTTAAAAGGAATATTTCCTCCCCTTTTAATAAATAAAAAGCCCCCACTTTTCCTCTTATCCTAAATTGCACAAATAAAGCATTATTCTTATTTTATAAAAAGGGAAAAAAACACTTTTTGTCTCATATGGACACAAAAGTCAACTCTTATTTTCTCATTGAAGGATATTTGTGCACATGGATTGCTCCTCTTTTAAGCTCCACCATTGATTAAATCTTTTGCCTCTTAATCTCCATGGTCCATTCCTCCTCATTTCCTTTAAAAGGAGAGCTCTCTTCTTCATTCCTAACTTTATGCTGCAGGTTTTCTAGGTCACTTTGGAGCTTTTGAAGATTTGGAGCATTCTTAGCATCTACATCTCATTCTTGCATTCTACATCTCATTCTTGCATTTTTAGCTTAGCTTCATATTTATGCTTTCTTAGATTAGCTTCATTTCCATGCTCTAGATTAGCTCACATAGATTAATGAGCTTGGGTTGTAACACTTGCATATTTCCTTTTATAGCTTAGCTTGCATTTCCATTTCTAGTATAGTTGCATTGCATTTTCATTCTTGATTCTTGAGGATATTGGCATTCTTGCCCTTGTCTTCATTGAATCTCTCATTGCATGGTTTACTAGCAAGGTTATAGGCTAAATAGCTCTAGCTGAGAGCATTCTTAAAAGCCCTTGCACTCCATGCCTAGGGAGCTATGGATCGATTTTTGAGACCTCATTCTTGAGTGTTCTTGAATGTAATGATTCATAGAAGTGTGACACAATTATAGCACACATTTTTGGCGCCCACCGTGGGGTTGAGTAGATAGGCTTTGCCCTTTAGTTTCTTGCATTTTCGTCATTTTTCAAAAAAAATTTCAAAAATTTTACGGTTCTGGTTCTCTGTCTCAGAGTATCGCGTGATACTTCTCAGGTACATCACGCGATATACCTTACTATACGCGTGCGACACTTCACGCCAGAGAAGAATCGCACGGTAGTATTGAGGTATATCGCCTAGTGTCAAAAGTTTAAGTGTGATATATCGTTGGAAAGGTCTTTCTGAGCCTAATCCAACCATGATGGTTTCATTTTCAGATTTTATCATTTGATCAGTTATTTTTGTAGATTATCTAATTTTTCATGTACTAATCATTGTTAGATTTTGGATTTTGATTCTCCTAACTCTTGTTGGTCTAACAAGTTGTGGTTGTAGGTGCTTCTTGCTTGAAATTTGTTAAAATCACATGTCAAAGAGGGCTACTAATAGTTTTTGCAGGGCTGCCCTAAGCATAAAAACCAAATCAAGTGCTTGTTTAATTGCTTTCTTTATTAAGTGTGGCATATACTAGTTGTTTCCTTTCATAGGCACTTAATACCTTTTAGAAATTTTGAGGTGGTAGGAGAGTATGCTCTTCACCCTTGTGGTGAAACAAAAATCTTGACCCATCTTGGGATTTTGAAAGCAAGGGGGTAATTGAATCTTTGCTTGGTGTGTTTGGGAGAGATTCTTGAGATAGGGGAGTATGCTCTTCACCCTTGTGGTGAACCAAAAACCTTGAACCTCAAGAGTTAATCCACTTTTTGTTTAGTATAAGGATCCTTTAGCGGGCCTGCTCTTGAGCAATCAAGAGGAACGACCCAAGTGGGGACAACCTTGTCATCATTTTCCTTGGTGGCAAGTGATTCCAACTCACTATAATCTCAAGGCTATCGAGGACACAAAACCTTGGTAGACATAACACTTGTCTTCGCTTGATGTTAGTAGCTCATGGGATTGTGACCATGGAGAAAGCATTGACCAAGAATGCTTAAGGTACTCTTGAGGCCGCGAGGTCCTAGTCCTTTATGAGAAGCGAGAGGGGTGTTATGAACAAAAATCCTTACTACGAACCATTGGTTAGAGGCCACCCTATTTTAGCCGCTTAACTTCTTGGTGCAAGGATTGATCCAAGTGGACTTACCCGGATCACCCCAAGACACTCACCATATGTGTTCCTCTGGTTGGGTTTTTTGACACTTCCATGACAAGGCCAATATCTCTTGTGGGCAACCACTTGGTGTGAGGCAAGGGAGCATCAAGTTGTGGGCCACATTACTAAGTAATGAGCCTTGTCCTTCTATGTAGTAATTGCTTGAATTGTCTTTGATTGTGCTATACCAGTGTAAACATCCTCAACATTCAAACAAACGGTAGCATTCATAAGGTTCTCTATTTTGATATCACACGTGCTTGTCTTGGCAAGGTTGCTTTTGCCCTTGTTTCAAGTGTTCTATGACATGTTTGATCCTATATTGTTTGCAAACCTATTTTTTATCTGCTGTTACTACTTGTCAAACTGAGAAATTGCACTATCCAACCTTCGAACTTGATCAAAACGCTTCAAAACTAAGATTTTTATGTTCACTGGTCAAAGAATCGCCCAAGTCTGCAACAGTATCGCACGCCTTCCTGAGAAATATCACGCGATAGTTCGCGCTTGCTGTCTATCACTTGCTTTGCTTGAAGTCTATCGCTCTGGTATATTGAGGTCTATCGCCTGGCTTAAGGCGAAGTATCACCCGACTGAGAAGTATCGCCCTATCTACCTAGAAAGTATCGCCCAAAACCCTTTTGCTGTCTTGTTGCTGTTGCAATCCAGAGTTTCTAAACTTGCACTTTAACCTATCGTAGAGTGTCTTTTTCTGTTCTTACCTGAAACTATTTTGTTACCTACATGCTTAGATTTGTTCTAGACTGAAAAAAAAAATGGGCTAAAACTATTGGATTTGAGCTTAACAAATGCTACTCTTGATCACATGTTGCATCACGGTTACCTCTCTAGCTACTTGCTTATTGAGCTTCTTGCTCGTTGCTCGGCTTTAGTCAATTGATTGCTGTAAGTGCTTGAGCACTTTTGATGAGCCATCTCTCTATTGTTCTACTTTGACAAGTGATCTTTATTAGCTTTGCTTATCTCAAATCTGAGAAACTTTGTCTCATTCTATTAGTCAACCAACATCTCTTTTCATGTTGGTTACAACTCGGTCTCAATTTGAACAGGAGAGTCATCCTCCATTCAATTATACACAGTTACCTTCTCCAACTAGACACTCACGAGCGCCCATTAGCAACAACAGTTCTAGTTCTAACCAATCTGAGGATTCTAAGGCTACCCCATGGTACAAAGGAGGTTTCCTCTTTTTCGCATTCAAGACCCCCAACAACACAGATAGTGTCTCACTCACTTTGACTGAACAAGAAAAATTTCAACGCTTGCAAGAACATTTTGAGCATAAAGATAATCAAGCGCGCTTAGACAAAGAACATAATCAACAAAGGATGGATGCTGCTAGACGTATGACTTATAGAGGAATGTCTTATGAGCAACCCGAGACTAGTAACTATGAGCATAGACCTCTTTTTAATGGCAACAATGGCAACAACATGCCACCAAGATATCCTCCAAGAACCACTTTTGGTATGCCTTCTTCACCTCCTAGATCTCCTCCCTCTCAACATGAGGCAGAGGCTGATGATGAGATTTCTAGTGAGGATCTTATGAGATTTGAACAAGATGTGGTCTCCCAACGCATGATGCATAAGCTTTTAGAGCGTAACGGTGATCAATATTTTCAATATATTACTTCAAGAGGATACAAGCTTCCTCCCGGCTATGATGTCAGACAAATTGTCCAACAAAGAGTACCAACTAAATTGGAAGTCCTTCAGGAAGAACTGCGTCAGACAAATCAACGCCTTACCCAAATGGCATTAGAAAGAGAGCCTCCAAAGGTCTCTTTTGTAGAATCAATTTGTGCTCTTCCTTTTGATAAAAGTCTATACATGGCCCCGTTTCCTAGGGATATTAAGGTTCCCAAATATGACAAGTATGATGGAAATGGTGACCCCCATGACCATGTGCGTCACTTTTACACTCTTAGCATGGACTTTCTTCATGAAGACACATTTCTACTATGATTATTCCCTCGAAGCTTAAGAGGACAAGCTTTAGAATGGTTTGCAAAGTTGACACCTCCTTTGAAGACTTTTGATGAGTTGGCTATGCGCTAATAACCTGTCACCATGATAGATCTTAGTAATTTAAGACAACATCAAGGTGAGCCATTTGCAACTTACTTACAATGTTGGAGGTCATTGTATTCTAGATATCCTCGTCCGCTACCTAAAAGAGAAAAGATTGACATTTTCGTCAACACACTTGTGCCTGAGCTATTTTATGATCTAAGGAAGCAACTGTTCTCCTCTTTCAATGACATGGTTGAAAGTGCATATCGAATTGAGGATGTAGCTATAAGAAAAGGGGATATTGTTATTAATAAAGATGCTAAAGGCAATGGAAAAGACAAGAACAAACCTTGGAATAAGAACAAGTATGTTGTTAATGATGGGGTTGTTGATGCTCCTAAAGTTAAAGAGCCCGCTTTCAATCTCTCCAATGCTATCTATGCAGAAAAACAACAAGAAGCTGACAACGCTCACAATGCTCCTAAACCTCAATATGCAAATAAGCCTAAGAAGTCATTTTGAAAGCGAGTCTATACCAAGTTGGCAGAACCTTACGATGTGATCCTTAAGACTTTGGTTGACAATGGATATCTTACACTTCCTGATAAACCTGGTAACTGGGATCCAATAAATAAGCCGGATTGGTGGAGAGAGGATCATTACTGCCATTATCATAGAAATAAGGGACATCCGACAGATAATTGTTTTAGGCTTAAGGATGATATTCAAGACCTCATTGATAACAACACAATCTCCACTGATGGCTTAACTAAAAACTCTGATCACTCAGCTTTCAAAGATCCTCTACCTAAGCATGATAAGGGGGAAACCTCTCAAACACATAAGAAGAATCATGATGCAAAGATCAATTACACGTATCCTTCTAATACGCTTGTGATTAACATGGTAGAGCCCGTTGAGAATGTTCTAATGATGAGGTCTCAAGATGATAATAACACCAATCATGGTAAGCCAAAGTTAGTCTTGCAAACACGTGGTAGTTCATCTTCCCAAAGTGAGACACTAAATGCTGTTACTAGGGGGCAAGCCAAGATTGTCCTTAAAACTGCGCAAGATCCCAAGCAAGCTTTGCCTTCCAAACAAGTGGCTCCTTCAACCACCCCTAGCTATGATCTTGTCCAACATTTGCAAAAGATACCAGCACAGATATCTATCCTTGAGTTGCTTCGGTTATCCTCTTCGCATAGAGAGATTCTTGATGAGGCTCTATGTACAACACGTGTTCCCAATGACATTGATCCAGATCAATTTCAGGCTATGGTCAACCACATTTCATCTCCGCTATCTCTCTCTTTTTCTGTAGAAGATGACATATCTATTGCTCACCTGCATAATCTAGCTTTACACATTGAAGTTCTAGTCTACAATACCCGAGTCCGCCGAGTCCTGATAGACAATGGTGCAGGGTTAAATATTATTTCTTTCAATGTCATACAACAATTGGGTTTGTCAGAATTGGCTGTGGATTCTAAGAAGAAGATTACTATAAAAGCTTACAATGAAGTGGAAAGATCTTCCAAAGGTCTTGTCACGCTACCTGTCGGAGTGGGCCCTGTCACGAAAGATATTAGCTTCCAAGTATTGGACATCCCACTCGCATATAACATTCTTTTGGGTCATCCTTGGATCCATGACATGTAGGCTGTTCCTTCCACTTATCATCAGTGCATCAATTTTCCATACAATGGCACTGAAGTTGTGATTCTTGGAGACCATACTATTGCTATCAATGCTCTTGCTGCTACTGAAATTTTTTTTCCTCACAATGAACCTTCTATTGATCCTGGTATGTCTCTAGTTGCTACTGAGAAATCACTTAAGATGATGAGCCTTGGTATGGGTGAATATACGCTAGATTCCTTTGCTTCTATACCTATTTCTCCTAGGTCATATGGGAAACCTTCTGATAACATGAAGCCTTCCACTTTTGCTATGGTGATCTTTGATACTTTTGTTCCTTCATCTGTTCCTTTAGAAGCAGACAGAGAAGAACAAGCTATTCAAGAGTGGATCTATAGAGAGGATTCTAGAAATACTCCCATACTCAGTAATTCAGACACAGATACAGATGAGTCACCACTACACACTATGGTTCAAATGGGAGATGATCTTCCTTCTACCTCACTTCTTTGGGGAGAAGAGTGTATATCTATTGATGCTATGGCTGAGGCCTCTATGTCTAGAACCTATGTGCCTATAGAATCATTGCACTATGATAGACAACGTCGCAACATTGCACGATTACTACAAAGAGGTGATCTATCACATAACGACATGAGTATCTCTACTTCTCGGCATCTTAAGCCTCTTCCAGAAGGTTCTTCCATGATAGATATGGATGTTGATGTAGTTCATACCTCTCGTAACCCACCTGACATAGTTGATGAGTCTCATGTTAGGTCTGATGAGTTTGTTCCACGTATTGCTTTAGTGGATCACGCTGGTCCTTCTATGACAAGTCTAGGTCTTAATGCTTTTGGAGCTTACCCTATAGGCTTGACCTCTCTTGTCACTAGAGATGATATCCTTCACATAAATACTATTGAACCAGTCACTTCATTTCATCTCGCATCAACACCTGTTACTTCTTCCACTAGCGAACTAGCAACAAAAAAGATTGAATCAACAATCAAGTATCACAGTCATCACGTCAAAAGAAAAGAGCAATGGTCGGATGGTGAAAACCACATTGTGGCGGTATTCGCACCTAAGAAAAGTAAAAATAAAAATCTACTCAAAAATAATGATTCTCAAATAAAAGATGACAAGCTGATTCTCTACAAAAAAATGGTGCACTACTTCAAGCATGATCTCATATCTTTTATACTTCAGCCCATTCCTAGAGCTGAGAACAAAGTTGCTAATGCCTTGACATCCATCTTACAAATGAAAAAGCATAAATCTCGCTTCAAGTTCCTGGTGGATGAATTACGCTATCCTGCTCACAAATCTTGCAATCGTACCATCTTTTCATATCTTCCACCTCATATTCCTCCTGAAAATCCACCACGCCATTCTTTTCACCATCCCTTACACTTTGCCTTTGTCTCTGGTGACTTGCATAGGAAGGATCTAGACGGAACTCTCCTTAAGTGTCTAGAAATAGAGGAGTCAGAAAAAGTGCTAGCTGAAATCCATGATGGCATATGTGGATCACATTCTAACGATCCTCCACTAGCTTAGACATTGCTTAGGGCTGGTTATTATTGGTCGAACTGGTTGAGACCTCCTATCATCACAGTTGCAGCATTTGGGCCTGGGGCCTATCAGTTCTCTACATTAGAGGAAACAAATTCTTGATGCCCGTTTTTGTCTGGGGCATTCTTTGTACATACTTTATGATCCTGAAAAAATTCTAAAAAAAATCATATATGATGCTGAAAAAATCCTAAAAAGCATAAAAAGTACTTAAAAAAATGAGCATCCTAATGAAAACCTAGCAATAGGCGCTTTGATGTCTCACCAAAAAAATCAAAAAATCAAAAAAATTGAAAAAGTGCCTTGGTGAAAACCTGGAAACAGGCACCTTGGTAGAAAAAATACAAAAAAATTATAAAAAGTCATGAAAATTTTGCAATAAATCTATCAAGTGGTGAAAACCTAGAAATAGGCGCTGCTTGAGACCCTCTACACCTATGTCTATCAGTCTTGCATGACGCTCATTCGCTCTACTTCTCACTTTGCCTCTCCTAGCCTGGAATTGACTCTTGTCTTAGTCTAGGGGGCATATGTTATTCTAGCTTATCTTGAGCCTCTTTGTGCGTCAGGGTTTCTTAGGCAACTTGGTTCCAACGATGTTTTTCAATACCACCCCAACTATGTTTTTCAATACTACTCTTGCGTCGAGTGTTTCTCAATACTTATCAGATGTCCTACCCATAGTCTAGATGATGCAATATTTCTCATTGGCAGATGCGATACTCAAAGTTTGACTCTATGACCTACACACACGCACTTGACTTGCTGAGACTTGCTTGGCTTTATTTCTTTGTGTGCTATCTATGATGCTTTCTTTGCTGAGTGTTCTCCCCCTATGATCATTTTCGATGATGCATAGCTAGAAGACTGAGGGTATGAGAACATGTTTTATTTCTTTATCTGCTTGTGGGTATATTTTGTTGGTCCTACTTGTCATTAAGCATTTATGCTTGTTCCACTTGACATTGGGATCTACAAGGTATTATCCTTGACTATTTCGCAAGTGCATGCTTATAGTCATCTTGACTTTCTTGTGTCTCGATGCGAGCATAATCTTGCTATATCAAACTTAGGTAATCTCACTGCACTAGTCATCTTGACCTACATATCTTTGATGCCTAGGAGGGATTTCCACATTTCTATCTGATATAGATCATATTCATATCCACATAGTTATGCTAGTGTGTATTGTATGATCTTGCGATGCTACTAATAACACTCAATGATGATAATTAGATGTCTATTGGCTTTGTAACCTTGCAAGTAAACCACTTTTCATGTAGTTTGCATTCTTAAGTTCATGTTAGTTAGTTTTGCATCTTGCATATGGAGAGAGCTCTCCTTCATCTTTCGTGGACTTGTTCATCAACTGCGCTCACCTTTCACTTCTTCTCGATCATGTCTTTCACTTCTTGTCTTCCATATCACATCATTTTCCTTTCATTTTGGGATCCAAACCGAAATCTGAGCTCACCTTGATCACCCAACTCATCTTTTTCCTTCTTCCATACAATTGGTTAACCTTTTGAGGCCTGATCCTTCGATCTTCGTTGGGGCATTCTTCACCTCTTCATCCCCATCTCTCTCAAATTCCAGTCTTTCATTCACTTTCAAATCCCAAGTTCAAATTCTTCCCCTCCGTGGTGTTTTCAGGTTGAGGGACCGCTTGGTTCGTGCCCCGGGTCCCATGTGTGGGGCATCTCTTCACTGCTTGATGGTTATTCTATTCTTTTTCTTCGATTATGATTTCTAGTGATTTGATCATGTTACTCTTGCTTCTACATTCCCTCTACCTGATTTCACTTTCGATCACGAGGGGGCAGACACATCATATCTTATTAGCTATCTCTTTCCTAAGTGTTCAGTACTGTTGCTACCAGGCTGACCATGCAGGATTTGCTATTTTTCTGCACTTCATTCTTTGGAGTTAGATCACTATCTGCTTGCCTTCTTGGATATCTACTTGCCTTCTTGCTGATCTATTCTTTGACTACATGTGATCCCAAACCAATCTCACATTTGTCAAAGAGGGGCAAAATGTATACACCTAAAAATGGTCACCTAGACTATTAGCCCCCATTTGCTAAATCATAAATTGCTTGTTCTTGATCAAATCCTAGCTCTATCATTTATTCGATTATTTTCTATGGGCTAACTATTTTATCCTAAGTTTTTATTTATTTAAAAGGAATATTTCCTCCCCTTTTAATAAATAAAAAGCCCCCACTTTTCCTCTTATCCTAAGTTGCACAAATAAAGCATTATTCTTATTTTATAAAAAGGGAAAAAATACTTTTTGTCTCATATGGACACAAAAGTCAACTCTTATTTTCTCATTGGAGGATATTTGTGCACATGGATTGCTCCTCTTTTAAGCTCCACCATTGATTAAATCTTTTGCCTCTTAATCTCCATGGTCCATTCCTCCTCATTTCCTTTAAAAGGAGAGCTCTCTTCTTCATTCTAGATCCCCAAACTTTTTATGCTAACTTTATGCTGTAGGTTTTCTAGGTCACTTTGGAGCTTTTGAAGATTTGGAGCATTCTTAGCATCTACATCTCATTCTTGCATTTTTATCTTAGCTTCATATTTATGCTTTCTTAGATTAGCTTCATTTCCATGCTCTAGATTAGCTCACATAGATTAATTAGCTTGGGTTGTAACACTTGCATATTTCCTTTTATAGCTTAGCTTGCATTTCCATTTCTAGTATAGTTGCATTGCATTTTCATTCTTGATTCTTGAGGATATTGGCATTCTTGCCCTTGTCTTCATTGAATCTCTCATTGCATGGTTTACTAGCAAGGTTATAGGCTAAATAGCTCTAGATGAGAGCATTCTTAAAAGCCCTTGCACTCCATGCCTAGGGAGCTATGGATCGATTTTTGATACCTCATTCTTGAGTGTTCTTGAATGTAATGATTCATAGAAGTGTGACACAATTATAGCACACACAGTTGTGCAAGCTTTAGTGGAGTTGAAAATTAAGTTAAGTGATATTTATTTTTGAGTTCCATATAAATATTAATTAAAATAAAATCATGCAACTTAAATGAACAAAATAAGAAACCTATACTATGGATCCTCATGATGCACATTCGGGAACCCATCCTTCTTCTGTCATGCCCAAGGTTTCTCCTACTACGCATTCAAGTGCCCACCCTTTTATTATCGTGCCTAGGGTTTCTCATGTTGCCACGCATTCGGGCACCCCTCCTATTATTGTCATTTTCCCTGACTTGGGCGTGCCTCTTGCTTTTCCCTCTTTTGCTGTCGCGATTCCTGCCCCTGCTATCTTAGATGCCTCGGCTGGGTCTAAGGTCATGTCTTTGGTCGAGGATGCAGGTGTGGGTGTGGGCGTGAAGGGGTCTCCTTCTTCCTACCCAAAAATATTTTAAAAACATTGTGTGGAATGGTGGTCTAGTTCCTCATGTTGTATCAGCAAGGGGGTCTACTCCTGAGGGTGATGCCTTGGCTTCTACTGGTTCTTAGCTTCCTTCTTCAACAAAAGCCCCTTTTGCTAATGCTTTCTCCAAGCCGGTGCCTACTGCTTCTGATCGTGGTGTGGTGGGTTCTTATGCCAAAGTTGCTTCTTCGGCTTTGCCTAGGGATGGGAGCTCTTCTCGTGGGGTGCCCTCTTTTGTTCTGATTTCTGCCTCTGGATCTCTTTCCGTTAAACTCTCTATTGTTGCTAAAGGGGAGCTAGATAGTTGTTCTGAGACCCTTATGGGCCAAGCTCTGATTTGTCATTTTCAGGGGTTCCGATCAGCTTTGTCCCAACTTCATGATTGGATCTCCTAAAAATGGGAACCAATACTTTCAGATGATGTTCACATCTTCCCTTTAGCTAAAGGTTTTTTTTTAGCTAGATTTGATAGATCTAAGGATAGAATGAAAATATTATGTAAAAATTTCTTCAGCAGGGAGGAGGATAAATTCTTCCTTATGTTAAAACCATGGCACCCAGATTTTAATCCCTCATTTGAAGTTTTTAACAATCTTCCTATTTGGGTGAGGCTCCCCAATCTCCCTCTTCATCTCTGGCAAGGTGTTGTCTTGGAGGAGGTGGGGGAAGCTTTGGGGGAGTTTCTAATTATTGATGACAATTCTTCCAATATGTACCATTCTACCTTTTCTCGCATTATGGTAGATATTGATATTTCATAGGGTCTTCCTATTGAAATTAAAATTGAAACATCTAAAGGTTTTTGGTTGCAACAACTAGATTATGAGGGTATCCCCTTCAAGTGTAGAAAATGGTTCAAAATAGGTCATCATGCTTCAAAATGCAGTTTTGACTTCAAAAAGAAGAAAGTCTCTCATTCTTGGTGGAAGGATGTTTCCACCAAACATTATACAGTCCTTAAAAGTTCTTCTAAGTCTTTGAAGGAATCAGATTTTGTCTTCGGCTCTCAGAAGCTTATTATTGAAGAAAATTGCTCAACTCATGTTATGTCTCTTGTCGATCCTTTTGGGACTGATATTGTTGTTTCTCGTAGTTTCCTTTCTATGTAGGGAACCCCCTATTCTAGGCCTTCTGCTGGCGGCTCTGTGGTTGTTGTTCCCACCAGCCCTGCTAGTGTGATGACTGTTGTGGATAATTGTGCTTCTGTCTCTCTTGTTGGGAGCATTTCTAGCCCTTTTTCAATGGTTGTTCCTACTAGCCCTATTGGTATGATTACTGTTGAGGACTTTTGTGCCTCCGATTCTCTTGCTGGGAGATTTTCAGATTCGATGTTGGGTGTTGGTTCCTTGAATTTGGTGTGCTAGCAGAAGGAGGCTATGCAAGTCGAAGATGGTTGGATTATTGTTAAAGGGAAACATTCTAAGAAATCCTCTTTATCTTTTGACATGACCCTTCATTCTCATAAAAAGGGGATTTTTGGATAGCCTTGCTTCTATCTTGTGTGGACTGCGGTTTACAGTGTTTATTTTTATGCAGTCTTTTGGTGTTGTTGTTTGTGTGTCCAACATTTTCTTGGCTGGACGAAATCATTTTGGGATCTTTTAATGATCTGTCTTAAGTTCACTTTTGTTAAAGGGTTTTGGGGCCCCTTCAAAACCTGTTGTTAGCATTAATCAAAAACTTAAATGAACAAAATTAATAAATTAGAACTTTAACTTTAATTTGTAAAGTTGACCTATGCAAACTTAAAATTATTTAAAATTAAAATAAAGTGATATTATAAAGTTTAGAATTGAGTTCTATTTTCCTAACTAGGGTTGCACTTTTCAAACCCTAGCTTCCTAAATTTTCTATATTATAGATCTAGGAGGCCATTTGAGGGATTATTCAATCAAGTTTTGGAAGAATTCTCTCTCAGACAAATTTTGGGATTAAAGAATTTAGATTTTGAAAGCTTTGAATTTTTATTTTGGATTTGTTCTTCTTATCTCTTTGAATTCTATTCTTCGATTTGAGGTAGGGTTTTAAACATTTGTAATTTTCAATCAAAAAGCTTATCTTTTTCATGACTAATTATTTTGTGTAATTATTGATTGCCCTTTTTGAAATTTAGATTTTGATAATTGGATTTTGTTTGGGCAATTGTGTGGGAAAATTTGATAAAAAATTTCACCTTTGATAGTTTGTGTAATTGTCGATTGCCTTTTTCAAGATTTAGATTTTGATTATCGGATCTTGTTTGGGTAATTGTGTGAAAAGATTTGATAAAAGTTTTCATCTTTGAAAGTTTGATTTTGCATGTGTGATTTTGGGATATGCATCAAGAAAAGGCATCCCATGGTTTTAGAGTTTTGAGAAATTACATATACCCTTAGGTTTTCTAAATTTGGTCTTTCATTGAATTATTGAATATTTCGTTTGAAAATTTGAAAATTTTGTTTTATTTCATTTGTGGAGTAGTTGTCAATTATGGGTAGAGTGATGCCTTAGGTGGGATTTTGTCTTTTGAGAATTGAAGTATTTTTATGATTTTATACTTATTTTACTCTTTGGGTTATATTGTGAAAATTCATAACCATTTTATGTCACAATTATGTATGTGTGGTTTGAGGTGCATCTTTGAGTGATGTTATGTGTTCTTTGAGTCCTCGATCATTATTTAACCTTGAGGGGTGACAATTGTTCTGATTAAGTAAAAATGGAATTTGAAAGGTCATGAAACCTTGTACAAAAAGATCAGAAGATAGGCATTACTGATCAAACCCAAAAGGTAGAACTAACCACAAATAAAATAGGGGCCCACAACCCTACAAAGAAAAATAGAGAAAGATAGCACAATAGACCCAGATCACCAAAAAGATAGCAAGAGGACTGTCGAGAAGGGACAAAGGCCTGAACCAAGAAAAATCTAGACCCCCAAAAGAAGCGCAAAGATTATTGCCAAAAGATAACCATTGAAAAGAAGCAATCTAGCGAAAAACCCAATAACAGGATTATCCCTTGGTCCCTTTCTTATGGGACCGAAGAGTCATATCAAAGGAAGGTGAGGATTTTTTTGAACATTTACTTTTAACCATAATCCAACCTTCCTCCACTTTAGAGGCCTCAGCCTGCCAACATAAGGATTCCAACTCCGAAACCCCAGCACCCAAGGGATAACAACTGGGGTGACAATTGTGACAACTGTTATTATTGTGTTGAGATTTGTTTACTTGATCACCTTGTTCTTCTATTGTGAGTGTTTTATGTTCTGAACAACGGTATTTTGGATTATGTTTTACTCTAGGTTTAGGGAGAGATTCGATTGATGACCATTGATCTTGTGATATGATACCATGTGGATTTGTAGTTGATTTATTGAGATGTCCATTATGGGATGGACAACTTGGACCCTTGTATAGGATGTGGTTTTCTTTATTATGCTTCAAAAATTGTCTTTGGTGATTATCATTGTTAGTTTATATGTTTTCATTAGTGTCACACATATAGTTGGTAAAGGAAGCAAACAAGCTAGTCAGTCAACACACTATGTATAGTAATCGAGCAAAGCACAAGGTAGAATATCATAGTAACCAAACACAGTCATAATCAAGCACTCATATCAAGCCAGATGATTACCGAGTATAGGTATAACTGATAATTCATATATATCGAGCGTCAGTAATTTACCGAGTGATGAATGCAGTGTATATCGAGTAATACAGGAAGGACATAGAAGTTTGGAATGGCACAAACTACAAGGTAAATAGTTTACACTAAGCTAGAAAATGGTTTACAAAGATCGAGGTGAAGATTAAATATGGATGTAATCATTTAATGATTGATGATCCCTATGTAATGATGTTTTAGGTTATTCATTTGGATCGTAGATCTTAGGTTATCTAGATGATGCCATAACCCTAATTAGGTCAAAATATTTTGATATAAGAATTGTCAAGATGTCATTTTGACATGTACCACACATGAAGTAGTCACATATACAGACATCTAAAGATCATACATAGTTGTGAATTTGAATTTTTGACAAGAGCAGTCAAGGACTGAATCAATATCATATCAGAAGGCTACCGAGTAGAATTCAGAGAAGAGATCTATCACAACAAGGTGATAACAGTTAAGTACTTATCATATATGAAATCAGGCAAAGTTAGTTTCCATATACAGATCAATTCTACTGTTACTTTCTAACAATTATGGAAGAACTTAAATCTCTTAAGAAAGTAGACTTAACAAGTCTTTTTGTAAATCTCTTAACCAGTGCACACTTAATTGTGTTTCTTAAATCCTTTAACTAGGTAGATCCTCATAGATCTTTATTGTTACTCCTAACATGGTAAGATCATCAGAAGTGATCAAACATTGTAGCCTTAACCGACAAACTTTATTATTGCAGTTAGTGAATCTTTGTGGGTGTCATCCCCACCGCAGTTTTTACCTTCTTACAAGAGTTTCTATGATACCAAAATACTTGTGTATGATGTATGAAGTTTCATGGATGTTTATATGTTAGATTAGAAAGCATTTCTTATTTTTAGAAATGTTATGAATGGATGAAAAGACAACATGTCAGTCGGTTAATGAATTACATAGTTATAAAGATTCAGTTGAAAAGGTTTTTGAGGTTACTGATTCACCTCTCCCCTCTCTATAACTCACCTTTCCATAATCCCAACAATCATGATTTATGATTTATGAGAAGTCTCTTATGGTTTTGGTTTTTCCTTCTCTTTGTTTCTTTTGGTTGGAGTATTCGGGTAAGCTATCTAGGAGCATAGAGGGGAAGTGGCTTGCAATGAGCATTGGGGCCTTAAAGTGGCTGTTAGGATCACTCATTGTAAGTAGCTTAATAAAGTGATAGCTTAATAAATTTATTAGGATAGAAACATTAAAAATATAATGTGTACATCACTCATTCCTTGAGTGCTAGTACAGGATAAGATAGAGAGTGAGATGATGCTTTCCCATCGAGAGAAACGTTGAGTTCTGACATAGTTGGTTTCCTTGTCTATATGAAAGGATTATTGATGTCGCATATGACCACTTGGGTGTCGAGGTCTAGAGAGGTTGTCACGATGAGGTCCAAAGGTTAGACGTATGTGATGAAACTTCCCTAATATGTGTTCTAGGTTCCTACATTGCATTTGGTAAACTTGATTTGTGTCTTGACCATTTATACTTGATAACCTTATAACCATTTATTACCATTTTTATCTAGTGTACCTTTTCATTTATTTTGCTTGTTTAGGTGTTCCTTGAGTGAGGTCTAGTGTTATCTACTCAGTGCAATGGGAGTCGACCTTTGTGTTCTAGGTGGTCGGATGCTAGTGATTCTTATTACCATTGAGATCCAGGGTTTGTGTTCATGTGCTTAGATGATCCTTCTTGTTGTTCTATCTTCATGTTCTTCATTGGAGACTTACTTATTGTTATCATGAGTTGTAAATTGTCATCCTATCAGTATGTTGGTTGACATCCATTCAAGAGATGTTATGTATTATGATTCATTATTGTATACCCTACAATTTGTACAATGGAAGATGGTTGATTATGTACACCATGTTGTATCAGTTGTATATTTTCTTCTATTATATGAAATTGTATTCTTGCTTATATGAAAGGGAAGTGTATCTTGTGATTCATTTGAAAATATATTTATGTTAGTTTACTTTTTGGTTTTTCTTAGTAGATTAGTTAACTTTAAAGTAACTCTATGTCATGGAACCTTCGGGGTTGTTAAATGAATTAATATATATTAATATTATGTCTTACCATATGTTAATGATGTTAAGTAAACCTATGGTGTACTTACTTCTGCATTTGTATTTTTAATGTTTATTTAATGTTTGAGAAGAAAAAAACATATTCTATCAGCTCAGTGTCATGTTTAGGTTAATTTCTCTTGGGTTCCCTGGTGGGGCATTACACAAAACAAATCAAATATTGTCATCAGAAAATCAAAACCAAATTTTTCTTCATTGATCAAGTCATCAATCATCAAATTCAATCATGTTATCAATCAAGTGGCATTTCTATCGAATCATATCATATCGAATAGAACTAAACCACATCCTTAGGGCATATCAATTTCATCAGGAATCATATCAAATTGATGGTGTCATCAGTAGGAAATCATCAGATAATCGACTTCATCAGGACTCCTATCAAGTTGATTTTATTGAATCAGGATATCTTCAAGTGAGTGATTTCATTAGACCCATATCAAATCACCCATTCTTGATCAACATCAGTATCTTTTAGACAATAATCAATTTTATCATGATCCATATTAAATTGGTTACTTCTTCATCTCATCATTAGTATCTTCAATATCCTTTTGACAGGTAATCAGTTTCATCAAGAACCATATCAAACTAGTCACGCTAGCTTTAATCACCAATCCCTCATTGAACATCACATCAAATAGGATTCAAATTGAACATCATCATGTTGTGAGCAGTTTCATCAAAATCCATATCAAACTGTTCGTTCAATCCAAGCATTAGTAATACTAGAGCTCTTGATCTATCGATGCATCGAGTTCATATCTAACATAAAACATCAGTGATCAATGATCCTATCAATTCAATGAGAAAGAGAAATATCAAACATTATTTGAATCAACACGCCACATTGATTCAAACAGGGGCGTATATATGCACCTAAAAATGTTCAACAAAAATCGAGTAAATCCTATCAGAGTGATCAAATTAAATCAAAGAATTCAAAAGCATGATGATGTAATTAAATTCAATCAATTTAATTACATAACTAATCAATAATCAAGGATCACTAACTAATTAATTATCCTAGCCAATTAATTAAATCAAAATAAAAAATCACATGTGGCTAAGGAAATTAATTACTTTGATTTAATTAAATGCCTAATATACCCAACCAATTAGTGACACTTGTTAATCAACTAACTAAAATGGGATAACCAACTTAGCATAAATCAACCAATAGGAGAAAAGCACAAGGGTTACTCACATGCCTTCGCTATATACACCATCCATTTCAAATGGATGAATCTTGACCATTGAATTCAAATTCCCTCATTTACCTCCTTGAGAAATCTATAAAAATACATCAAATCAAGTCATTTGATCATCCATCAATTTTCATAAGGAGGTCATGCTAGTTTGACATTTGAATTGCATTTTAGTGAAATCATCTCCATTTCATCATTTAGATACTTTCATTCTAGAATACAATCATGTAGCTGCATAATTATAACATTTTAGATTGCATTTCATATCAAATTCAGCTATCTTTGTATCAATTAGGATCAATCTCATATCAATTCCATCATTTATTACATCATTTGATCACAAATTTGCATAACTGAGAGGCATTTAGATTGAATCTTCCATTTCATTGAGTTGTCATTCAATTATATTTATATGCATTCTGAGAGTAATTAAACAATCTAATGGATCCTCATGACTATGAAGCAATAGGAAAATTTTGATGAGTTTACTTGTGTATTTGATTTAATTTTGATATACTAACTCATTGAATTAATGTTTTATTGAAGTGTTGTGATTGAAAATAGGTGCACAATTTATACGAAACAACTCTACAATAATAATCTGAAATGGTAGATTGATAATGGACTACACAACACCTTAAATCCTAAAGAGGATTAAGATATGATTGTTAGGATTAACAAGGCAGAAATAACAATTACATGCAAATATAACCAATATCAGAAAACAATAAACCACACAGAAGAGAACACAAGACACAAAGATTTAACGTGGTTCACCCAATCCTTGGGCTACATCCACCAACAATGAGTCCAATATTTTATTATCCAGTGATTACAACCTGATTACAATCCGTAATCCCTTACAGCTCAATTCTACCGCAAGTACTAAAATCATACATCATGAAAATCCCTAACCCTAAGCCATATTATACAATATTTTTGCCACTTTAGGGTTAAAATGAGTTACAATATGTTAGCCCAAAATAATCAAAAATATGTTGGCCTCAAAAAAATTCACCTCGGGGGCTACGCCCCCAAACCCCGACGAGGTCGTGAGGAAAAGTGTATAGTACTTTCTTGGATAGTACTTTACTGATCAGTCACCACAAACTAACAATCTCCCACTTGGTGTCTGATCAGTATCCACACTAAAAAACCTCCCACTTGGAGATTGATCCTGTAGCAATACCGCTACCATATGAGGCTCCCACTGGATCAAACCACCCTGGACTCAGCTATTTCTTTATTCTGTTCAATCTAGAAGACCAACTGAAGCTGAACATGAGTTCAACTTCTCCCTTGTTACTACCTTTGTAAACATATCTGCTGGATTATCATCTATATGAATATTTTCCAGCTTTAACTTCTGATCATCCAAAATTGACTGAATGAAATGGTACCGCAACTGTATGTGTTTTGTCTTTGAGTGCAAAGCAGAATTCTTTGCAAGATGAATGACACTTTGGCTATCTGTATGTAGAAAATTATCCTTCTGTGGATGTCCCAATTCTTCCATGAAGAATTGAAGCCATATCATCTCCTTAGCTACCTCGGTAGCAACAACATACTCTGCCTCTATAGTGGATAAAGCAACCACCTTTTGTAGTTGAGAAATCCAACTCACTACTATCCCACCAATAATAAATACATAACCTGTAGTACTCCTCCTGCTATCTATATCTCCTGCCAAATCTGAGTCAACATAGCCTTGTACAGTAGTAGTAGAACCCCCAAAATGTAAACACTTACTGGATGTACCTCTCAAATATCAAAGAATCTATTTGACTGCATTTCAATGCTCAATACTAGGGTTACTCATATATCGGCTAACGACTCCCACTGCGTGTGCAATATCTGGACTAGTACATACCATAGCATACATTAAGCTCCCTGCAGCTGAAGCATAAGGTACCTTAGACATTTTAGTCTATTCTTTTGGTGTCTTGGGACACGTATCCTTAGTCAATTTCAAATGACCAGGCAAAGGTGTGCTGACAGCTTTGGCATCCTCCATAGAGAAATGTTGCAACACCTTCTCAATATAATCAGCCTGAGATAGAGAAAATTTCTTATTTTTCCTATCTCTACAAATTTTCATACCGAGGATTTGTTTTGCTACCCCCAAATCCTTCATTGCAAAAGAATTTGCTAACTGTTGTTTCAACCCCTTAATATGATCCATGTTAGATCCAGCTACAAGCATATCATCAACATATAAACATAAAATAATGTAGCTGTCATCATCCAACCTCTTAAAATAAACACAATGGTCAGAATTACATCAAGTGTATCCATTCTCGTTCATAAAAGTATCAAATTTAATATACCATTGCCGAGGTGCTTGCTTCAAGTCATACAAACTTTTCTGTAATCTGCACACCAAATTCTCCTTACCCTTGACCTCAAAACCTTGTGGTTGTACCATATATATTTCTTCATTCAAATCACCATGAAGAAAGGTGGTTTTAACATCAAGTTTCTCTAAATGTAAATCTTCAGTAGCCACAATACTTAAAACAGTACGAATAGAAGTCATTTTAACAACTGGAGAAAAAATCTCATCAAAATCAATACCTTGTTTCTGTGCAAATCCTTTTACGACTAATCTGGCTTTAAATCTTTTCTTACCTCCATCCTCTTCTTTTATCCTGTAAACCCATTTATTTTGTAAAGCCCTTTTACCTACAAGTAACTTGCATAAATCCCAAGTCTGATTTTTCAGCAAAGAGTCCATTTCATCTGTCATTGCAGACTCCCACTGAAGCTTTGTATCCACCTGCATAGCTTCATTATAACATTTAGGTTCACCAGCATCAGTGAATAAGATAGAATACAAAGAAGGTGAAAATCTATCTGGAGGTCTACTTAGCCTTGTTGACCGTCTAATGTTCACTGGGGTTTGTGGTATTTGTTGTTATTGTTGTTGCGGAGCATAAGGAACTACTGGAACATCAACTTTTGGAGTATCATCCAGTACTACATAGTCATTTTCTTTCTTCTCATGCTGCTGCAACAAATCTTTGTACAATACTTTCTCATTGAATATGACATCCCTACTTCTTACAATTTTATGATTTTCAAAATCCCAAAGCCTATAACCAAATTCATCAATGCCATATCCAACAAATACACATTTCTTTGACTTAGCTTCCAGCTTGGTTCTATTTTCAAAATCTATAAGTGCAAAAGCTTCACAACCAAAGGTTTTGAGAAAAGAATAACTCACCTTCTTACCACTCCATGCTTCCTTTGGAATACCACAATCCAAAGGAGTAGAGGGGCCTCTATTGATTAAATAAATAGCAATGTTCACAGCCTCTACCCACATATTTTTGGGCAGCCTAGCATGCAACCTCATACTCCTTGCACACTCCATTATTGTCTTGTTCATGCGTTCAGCCACTCCATTTTCTTGTGGAGTCCTTGGTACAGTTTTCTGCCTATGAATACCATTAGAGGAACAATAATCTTCAAATTTTGTGCTGCAATACTCATCACCACTATCAGATCTGAGACATTTTAATCTTTTTCTAGTCTCATTCTCAACCAAGCATTTTCATTTCTTAAAAGTTTGAAATACATCAGATTTCTATCTAAGGAAATAAATCCATACTTTTCTTGTTGCATCATCTATAAATGTAACATAATACAGAGAGCCACCAAGGGAAGATACCTAAGCTGAACCCCATACATCTGTATGCACAAGCTCTAATCTCTCATTTTTTTTTCCTTTCCACTCTTTACAAAACTAACTCTCTTTTGCTTTCCATACACACAACTTTCACAAAAATCCATATTTACACATTTCAGACTAGGTAAAACTTTCTTTGAATGAAATAATTTCATACCTTTCTCACTCATGTGCCCAAGTTTGTTGTGCCACAGTGCTGTGTCAGAATCGACAGCAATGGTTTGATGTTCTTCCTGCTCAACTGTAGCCACTATTCCTGAACATTCATTATCTTCTGAAATAATTAAAGTAGAAGGAACAGTATGACCTGTACAAAGATATAAGGTGCCTACTTTCACACCTTTTGCTACTACTAAGGAACCTTTTGAAACCTTCCAATTTTTATCATTAAAAGTAACTGTGCAACCCTCATCAGCGAGTTGCCCTGCTGAAATTAAATTTCTACTCAGCCTTGGAACATGTCTTACCTCTTGTAGTAGCCAATGATTCCCATTGTGCAACTTAATCTTGATTTTCCCTTTTCCAACAATTTGACAGGGTTCATTATCTCCCAAATAAACTAGCCCAAAATCCCCTTGGACATAATCAACAAAATAACCTCTATGGGGTGTAGCATGAAATGAAGCTCCCGAATCTAACACCCATGAATCATCAACATTTTCTAAAGATAAGAGCAAAGCATTCTCTTCAGATTTGTTACTTACCACATTTGCCTCCTTGTTTCCATCATGTTTGTCTCCTTGATCTTTCTTCCAAAACCAACAATCTTTCTTCTTATGACCTAGTTTTCCATAGTACCAACAATCATTTGGCCCTTTGGATTCAGACCTCTTTCCCTTTGATTTTCCTCTTGATTTCCCATGATTTCCAGAGTTGTTTCCTCTATCTCTTGTTCTGCCTCTACTTTTTGCGTTCAATACACTACCCAATGTGGATGCCCTTGGGCTTTTCCTACGAATTTTCTCACTCAATATAACACCAATAACATCATCAAACTTTAGGGTATTAGAACTAGAAATAGAATTACTAACAGCCATTACCAAGCCATTCTAGCTTTCTAGCAAAGAACACAAAATCAAGAGAGCCCTAACCTCTTCATCAAAAGTAATTTTAACTGAGGCTAACTGACTTGTAACTATATTAAACTTATTCAAATGATCAGTGACTGATCCACCTTCTACCATTTTCATATTAAATAAACGCTTCATAAGAAATACCTTGTTTGAAGCTGAAGGCTTTTCATACAACTTCGCTAGGGTATCCATCAAATCTTTAGCTTTCGTTGCTTGAGTAATATTGAATGCCACCGATTGTGCCAGGCATAAACAAATACTCCCCAGTGCCTTCCTATCCAAAATATCCCAATCTTCCTGAGACATTGTTGCCTCTTTCTTGGCTATTCCCTCTAATGGCCGCCATAGATCCTTTTGATAGAGATAGTCCTCCATTTGCATCTTCCATAATTGGAAGTTCTGCCCATTAAACTTTTCAACCTTCAGCCTACCCTCATTTGCCATTTCTCCCACTTAATCAAGAGACTCTCCCACTGACTCATGAGACCTGCTTCAGAGAATAGGTGAAAGAACAAATGAAATAACCTCACTTTGATACCACTTGTTAGGATTAACAAGGCAAAAATAACAATTACATGCAAATATAACCAATATCAGAAAATAATAAACCACACAGAAGAGAACACAAGACACAAAGATTTAACGTGATTCACCCAATCCCTGGGCTACATCCACCAACAATGAGTCCAATATTTTATTATCCAATGATTACAAATTGATTACAATCTTTAATCCCTTACAGCTCAATTCTGCCGCAAGTACTAAAATCATACATCATGAAAATCCCTAACCCTAAGCCATATTATACAATATTTTTTCTACTTTAGGGTTAGAATGAGTTACAATATGTCAGCCCAAAATAACCAAAAATATGTCGGCCTCAAAAAAATTTGCCTCGTTGGGAGGAAAAGTGTACAGTACTTTCCTGGATAGTACTTTCCTAATCAGTCACCACAAGCTAACAATGATCATAGATCCACTTTAGCAACATGAGGATATGGACAAGCAAGAATCAATATTGTCCCTTCGAGTGATCACCCAAATCTTCATGACAGTCGCAAGGGTGAGGGAGATGCTTGCACTAAGTTTGTGAAGCCAACATTGTTCAATCAATTTCATGAAGATGAAGACTCTACCAATGACCCTTTGAATGAGAAAGCCCTTCAGTTTGTTGAGCATGACATTTTTCCTTTGATTGGGCATGAGGCATGCATGATATCATCTTCTCCTTGTGAGTGGCATCTATATGGAGAAAGCAAGTTGCATATTGATAAGTTGTTCCTCAACTTCAAGTAGCGAAATGTTTATATCAAAATGGAGCAGTAGAAGCTTGTTGGGGATTTGTAGGTGGTGCTTGCAATCATGGTACAATGTCAATCTTTTAGCAGATACAACTATCAACACTCGCACTTGGTTTGGGATCCTAGAGCTTCACAATTGGCAAATAATTTGATGATAGATTACTTGAGGGAAATCAATCTTTGGGCGGCAAGGACTGTAATGTCCCCAAATTAATGGAGAGTGAATTAATTAATTAGGTGGTCCCAAAATTTAAATAATATTATAAAGGATTTCTTTAATTCATTAATTTAGTTATAAAATAAAATGGGGTCAAAATAATAAATAAAGTTATGTCGGCCCATTGTAACTTTTCATAAACTTCTTGGAGGCCTTTATGAAGTGTTGACTAGCACTGTACATAATCATCGTGGAGTTTATATTTCTTGTTTATTTGTGATTCCAATTGGAATTGAGTCTTTGTTTGTAGTTTCAGAGGTGCAAGACCCTCCCTATTCTATATTTGTAGTTTTAGTGGGAGTCATTCCTCACCCTAATTTTTTGTTTGAGATATCACTTCACCTTGTACTTTATCATCAAATTTGTGTAATCAAATATCTATCCATTTATCAATATTGGTGTATGATTTGCACGAATTCATTATGTATATCTACAATAAACATATGTGTTGTATCAAAGAAAATAATTACATGTAGATTATGAAGGTCTAAAGATAGATAATCTAAATTTCAATACATTGTCATTTGGTATTTTCCCTCGGGTACAAAATCGTCAGTTGTTTACCCTTAGGTACATTGTCGTCAAATACTTGCCCTTGTCCATTGTCATCGGGTACTTGTTGAGAACATTACCATCAAGTACTTGTCATTGAGTACATTGTAGTCAAGTACTTGTCCTTGAGTACATTGTCATCGGGTACATTGTCGTTGCGTATTTCCCCTCGAGTGACTTGTCATCGGGTGACTTCTATTGTTTGGTACATTGCATACCATCCTCATACAGTAGTAGTAAAGAAGTACATAAACACCAAAGGAGTACATAAATAGACCATGGCAAGGAAACCATTTAAATTTAAAAATAGTCCATGAATTAATCCTTACTTTTGTCCCTTCCTTTTACTTGAGATTGAAGGGTCATATATAAAGAAAAATTCTTTGAATTTCTCTCCTTTTTCCTTTTGATAGTTTTTCATCCATCCTCAACTCTGGTAGCCTCATTCTCCCAAACCAAAGATTTATTTTTAGGGAATCGTACCTGATCCATTGTACATAGATTGTCTTGCTGGAGCATGCCAACTTCCCCTGGATTCACCACTGGCTCACGAGAGCCTAATGACCTACATTTCTCTCTTCCCTTCAGAGTAGCAATACCATTGCTTGGTTGCATCTCCCTTTTGGCCACATTCAACAAGCAACATTGATATGCTTAGTCGGCTTCATATCCTGCAAAGTAGAATCTTTGGGTTTCTATGTCTTATCCCCTACCATAATCTAGGAAAATCTCTTTTATTTTTCCCCTTTCTTTTCTATTGTGTAATGTTGTTTGGTGGCATCCTTCCACCAGGAAGCTTCCTTTTGTACTCTCACTTTATCACACTTTATATCCATATGTCCAATTTGGAAGCATTTCCTGCACCTAAAGTGAACCCCTTCATAGTCCAAAGGTGGTAGGCCTTTGGAAGTTCTAATTGTGATTTTTGCAAGGAGTCCTTTGAAAATATCCATTTCAACTAAAATATGGGAAAATGTAGAATGAAAGAGATTTGAAGAGCCCTCGTCAACCAACAAAAACTCTCCCAGTGAATCCCCAATCACCTCAAGACATGAATCAAACCATAAATGCAAAGGAAAATTGGGAAGCCTTACCCAGAGTGGGATACTGTTGAAAACTTCAGAATTTGGATAGAAATCTAGGTGCCAAGATTTTAGCATTAGTGCAAACTTCTTTTCCCAACACCAAACATAATCACACAAGATTGTGTTTCTATCCTAGATCTTTTCAAAGACAACAATGAAAAAACCTTTTGTTATTAGATAAATATGCACATAACCATCAAGTATGGGCTCCAAATTATCAAATATCCAAGTGGGCAGCTCCTGAAGACTAGGTCAGTTGCCCCTGAACCAATGATTAATCCTAGGTTAGAAAAAATAATGACATTATAGGTAACTTCATCTTCAATCTCAGCATCTAACTCTACAAAGATGTCCTTATTGTCAAAAGGCAATGATGTACCCAGTGGGCGATCATCCTACATTTGAAAGTCTTTCTTCTTGTGTGCAAATCACAGGCTTCCCTGTGGATGAGATCCTCCACGTTCCACCATATTACTACATCTTTGAGCATTGTTGGAAGGAGGGTGACACCCACTAACAAATGGGTCACTGTTATCACCAATTAAGATAGCCACATTCTATAGTGGTCATGCCCTAGCCAAAGGCACCGTCACTGTGATTTGGGGGCTTGTAGCCATAGTACCCCTAGCAATCCTCTCGTTCTCATCTTTTTTCATACCCACATTTTCAGATTTATGGGGTGAGATCTATCAACGGGCTTGGTCAAAAGAGTCTCCCTTCTCAAACACAATAGTCTGTTGTTGCATCCTCTACAACAGGTTTGTGCCATTACTTGACAATTTATCTATACCTAGAGTTAATGGATGACCCAGAAAGGAAGATCTGGCAACCTTGATCTTGTTTCTCTACAAGGGAAATGAAACCCTAGTCCCCATTCTAGAAAGTTTCAAACAATTCTACAGAGCCATTCTATATCATCCAAAGCACCACTTCCCTAAAAGTTGGAATATTATCATAAACATTATTCATGTATGTATTTAAGATACCTATACTAATTGTATATATTTTTATTATTTTATTAGAATAATTAATTTTAAGTAAAAATAAAAAATTAGAACTATATTATATAATATATATATATATATATATATATATAGAGAGAGAGAGAGAGAGAGTTAAACCATTGAAAAAAATTGTTTGTATAAAAAAATGATGAGTTTCATCTTTAAAAAATAAGTTGTTATTTTATTTTATTATTTAAAATTTAGATATGGATACAAAGAAAAAATAATGTTGTTTTTAAAAGTTAATTTTGAATCCGAAAACATATGTAGAATTTTCATAAATGGTTCTTCCAATGTTATGTAGTGTGTACGATTGAGATTTATAACTAACATAAAGAGGCATGCTAATCAAAAGAGCAATAAGTGAGAGTTCTAGCAAAATCTCATCTCACCTAGGCCCTAAATCCCTCCATTGGGATTGTGTTTGCATTGAAATTCATTAATGTCAAATTTTGTTGGACGTTTGTGGAAATGATTCACCACTCACTCATGTAATCACCTAAAATTTGTCTAGTAGAACCTAAGCCCCCTAATTTCAATCAAATTGTCTCAAATAAAACTCCAAATCTCAAAGGTATATTTAATAGACATAATTGTGGAGGGTAAACCTGAAAATTCTCTTTGCATAATTAAATCAAAACTCTTTACATAATTAAATCAAAAAATCAAAAAATTTATATCAAGCTTATGCTATGGTCTAATTTCTTGCATATTTATTTAATTTCTATAATATTACTTTTAATATAAAGTTTATACACTTTCATTAAAAGAACACATTCACATATGTGCACATACTTAATCGTGATTAATTGACAATTAAAGAGGATTTATACTTTCAAATTTGTTATTTTGTCTTATTCTACCTAACATCTCTACCTAACATTTATTTTGCCCCTTAATCCTCACCACTCATTTCTACCTAACCTTGCATCTCCTTCACTCTCCTTTTGCCTCTTAATCTCAATCATACATTCTTTGTCACTTAATCTTTACCCTCCATTCTTGAGACAATTATTTTAAAAGGAAGTTCTTCCTTTGCTCAAGGGTTCCATCTAGATCATCTTAGTTATTGGCATACTTGTTTTCTTGCATTCTAGAGTAATCTACGTTATTTTGAATTCCTAGTTCTTAGTTGCTTTCATTATATGCTCATATATTTCTTGCATTGTTAATCTAATTTACTTTTTTGCATTGTTTATCATAGCATAGCTTCTTGCATTCTCATCCTAGAATACTAGTTGTTTGCATCCATTCTAGCTTAATTCTCTCATTTTAGCATTGTTAATCTTGCATTCTAGTTTGGCATTGCATTTGAATCTTCCATTTTGGAGTAGTCAAGTCACTAATCATTTATGTCAATTTGATGAGCATTATAAAAAGAATTAAACTCATTTCAACTAGGAAGTAATAAGCTGCTTTTGAGAATTTAGTTAGTTCATTTGATATGGTCTCCTATAGCTAAATTCTTGAGTTAATGGTTTATCGAGTGTTGGTTGCATTCAATTTGATTACCAATTTTTAACCACACAACTCAACCATGTTTCAAAACTTTCTATGTTCTACCAGCTGCAAATGAGACCTGCATTGGCATAAAATGTGGACGCTTTAAGTAATGTTCCATTGCACAAAGCAGTAATAAATTAATAATACAACATGAAAGAGTCATAGAGGAGTTATTGAGAACAAGCCCACATATGGCTCTGCAAAAGTAGCAAAATGAGATGGTTGCGACTCAAATTGTAGTTCTTATGGGTTAAGAGAAGATAATTTGTTTTTTTATCTATAATGTACTTGATTGTATAGAAAGTTTTTAAGGACAACAAGAACGCTGTACATTTTGTCATGGAATATGGAAACATTTTAGTGGCCAATGCTCTGTTGTTCAACTCCATGGACCCCTCATGTGCAATGCCTTAAATATAAATTGTCTATTTTACAGATGCAGAAACTTCATGGAATGTGTACTAAGTGCTAAAATAAATTAGTATAAAGCAATGCAAAGGATGAGAAGAATTAGGAAACAACATATACAACCCTGACACAAGTTCTCAGTAAAAAAGATGCAACACTTGGTAGAACAATTCATGATATTTCTCCAGTTACAGAACAATCTCATCATTGGAAAATCAATGGAAATGAACCTAAACGACATTTGATGTTTGGCAAATTCCCTGTTAGCAATATTCTATGCGACAGTGCAGATGCCTTTAAAAATAATTATGCAGACTAATAATTAAAACCTCAAGGTGTGCAAACTATTTGACACAGTGCTGTAAGAAATTGTGGTCTCTATTAGAAAGATTTGGCAGTTCTGTCATTGATGTCAAAAAGAGCAAAAGAGCAACAAACTCATGATTGAATATTTGAATGAAATAATCAAATTTAATCAGATTGAATCTTCGAATGAAATGATCAGATTGCATTACTGTTGTAAAACAGACAACAGAGGACATTAACACATTGCCTAATGAATTGACATTGATGGCAGCAATATCTGCTGTTTGGATTATGTATGTGATCCCTGCCGTTTCGAATATGTATCAATTTGTATGGCTACATCCTGTTGATTGAATTTCTTATGTCTGCAAACAGAACAATCCACTGATCGAATTCCTTGTTGATTGAATTTCTTGTGATCAAATTCTTAACTAGTCAATGATTGCATTCAGTTGTTCAAGAAGTCGGGTCTGAATATGTGTATCATTACACCCTGATTGAAATTCTTTCCTTGTATATTTGATCATTTATTGGCTTCAAATAATAAAATTTCAGATAGCATATCAATCTTTGGAAGGGACTAACAGTCTTTATCATTTATCATTGATAGATGAAGGTGGTTTGATATGGTTTAAGTCTGTTACTGACTTGTACAAACAGACAAAATGCAGTTGGGTAATGTGGCAATTAACAGAATGGTGCTTGGAAGTAATTACAACTTCAAACAACTTAAGAACCACCAAATAGTATTTAGAGAGGAGGTTCGATGGAAGGAAGGGGTGTGTGTATATGAATGTCAATGAGAAATCTTTGTGAGTATTGAAAGCAATTATAAGTGATGATAATATTGTAATTGATGATAATAGATCATTAGAAGTCTGCAATAAAGGATGAATATTGAATATAATAGGTAGCATTGAGATATTGTGAAAAAGCTGGAATTAGTGTGGGAGAGTGAAGTGGTAACATTGAATAGAATTTATACAAACTCCATAAAAGAGTTGTGTGTTTGTGTTGTAAAGAGAATTGAATGCTATGATCAGAAGTGTGAGGGAGGAGCGCTTGCAAAGATCAGAGATCAAATCTATGTTGTGATCAGCAGTGTGAGGGAGGGGTGTTTGCAGAGATCAGAGACCTGAAGTTTTGATGCTGCCATAAGAAAGGAAGACTTTTACAGAGAGCATGCTGTAACTGGTACCATTTATTGCTGTTTGATCCAGATCAGATTTATATTGTTTATTCATTCAGTTTGCACTTAGTTTGCAGAGGGGTTCTTACAAATATCTTAAGTCTGTCTATGTTCAAATTGTAATTGTTTGCTTACATGTTTCAAATGTTGTAAAGAGAATTTTAAGAGTTGAAAATCAGTTCTAACTTGTTATTGTTACATTCTTGAAGTTGGTGCTTTAAAATACTGGGTTGGTGCTCAGGTTGTTTCAGTGGATTTTGGAAGAGTTAGTGCTCTTAGGGCTTTGGTGACTCCTTAGGGTTGGTGCCCTTAATATGGTAATTAGATTTATTCGCGAGGCTGTATTAGGACAGTAGATCCTAACAGCGTTTCTCACCCTGGTTTTCCCATCTTCGGTTTCCACGTAAAACTTGTGCATTGTTTTCTTGTATGGTTATATTGCCTTCTTGTTTCAGTTTCAATTGTGCTCCAAAAACTCGTGGGATGATATAATCGCACAAGATGCACAAATTTTAAAGTGTGATACCGAAGATTACAAAACGTAAATCTATCCATTCACCTTTGTAGGTCCATTCATTCATATGGAATCTGTGTTTTTTTCCAAGATAAAAAAATGTTATAGAATGCTTTGAAATCCTTTGCGCTTGAGTTTCAGATTTTGCATGTTGTCAATAAATCTTTATATAGGTGAGCACCCCAATAGAACCCTTCACTTACCCGCAAGAATTATTAAACTAAAATATAACAACCAAAGAAACAAAAAATGACTAAATTTGCTATCCTTTCTGGGTGTTCTATAATATTAGGATATCTTTTAGGGAATCAATAAATAAAAAATATTTCTCATATGTAGTTCCTTCCAGAACCTTCAAACAATTTAGCACACCGCAAAGAGGACAACATATGATAAAAACCAAAACATCAAACCTCTGATTAAATTGCAATCAACCATCTCAAAGAAATTTAAAATTCTACAAAAAGTTAAATGCATTTCTGTAACATCAGTAAATGCAGCTTTGACAACCAAGATGATATATTACTGAACTGAATGATCTTCACATACAATAGAGAAAAAACAAAACCTAGATGGGAACGTATGCTGTTTATCGGAATCCAAAACCCTTAAAATTCAACAAAAAGAACAATGTATTTCTGTAACATCAGGAAATGTAGCTTTGACGCTCAAAATTATACATATCAGTGAACTGAATGATCTTTAGATAAATTAGAAAAAATAAAACCTAGATAGGCAGTTATGCTGTTTATCCATGACTAATCCCTTTAAGTGGAATAATACTCTTTGTTGATCTTATTTGAAGCAATATTTTCCCACATTCAATCTTGAAAGAGGGAAATATGGCTAATTTCCCTATGGAGACATATATAGGCTTATGCTTTCTTCTCTTTCTTTGACGAAGCCGGTGAATGAAACAATCGAAAAAACCATGCAGCTAAAATAGATCCAAGAAAAGGAGTAATCCAGTAGACATAAAACTGCTCCCATGTGTTGTGTCGATTGTTGACATATGCCCAGCCAAATGCCTGCATGCAAGCAATACAAACAAGAATGACATCAACTATTAAAAAAGTCATAGTAACATACAAAATAAATATAAAAATTATCATAAATGCAATAAGACTCTAGCACCCATTGGGAAATCACTAAATTCAGTGTGTGTCGATCAATTAGGAAACCAGCTTCAGCATATGTGCTTTCAATCCATTGAGATGATAACGTGTGTAAGAAGCAAGATGTGGATAATAAAAGTCTCAAAAGTGAAAATTAAAATTTCATTGTTACAAATGGATATAATTTCATTCTACTGGGGAGGAAGAAAATTCACAGGTTATGGAAGCTAAATTGTAGATAATGAGGGTAGATTGACATTTATCTTGTAGGATACTGGTGCAGGAGCACATGGCCTTTGAAATGTTTCATAACAGCATAATATTGTTTGTAATGTTCTATCCATGATATGTAAGGTCCCAAGGACCATTTATGTTAAAACAAGTAGCTTTGTAAGGTCATAAGAGTCATTTTGTCCAAATAGACCTATAAGGTCCTGAAAAAGTCAAATTTGGTCAAAGGGGAAAAAATGTCCAAAAAGTGATGAATTAGTTGTGATTGGGCTTACTTAATCCATTTTGGTATATTTAAGGCATCCAAGAGTATTTTATTAAGATTGGGGGTGTTTTGTCAACAAATGTAAAAACTTGCATAAAAGTTGCAAAATGATGCAAAAAGGAGAAGGTTTGGTCATGAAAGTGGCTACAACAGTTAAGGGAGTTGTAATTGGTTTATAAAATCATGTATGGTCGAAGAATAGAGGTGGCTAGTTTTGAGGGAGTTTTGCAAAGTTTGTTCAAGAAAACCTCTTGAAAGTCACATTTGGCAGGGTCTGTAACAGGTTGCAGAGCCATTTGTGCTCTTAGGGAATGTAATTTCAATATGTAATCACTTTTGGTAGATAGATCATAGTATAATGAAATATCTTTGATCTGAGTCCTTTTGCAGATATTTCTATGGAGTTTTATGCAAGTTATGTTGAATCTTGTGTTGACAGTCAGAAACCCTCTTAGGGGAATCAGAGGACATCTAAAAAATGCATATCGTCCTTCAGAACTGGTGGAAATGTCTAATTCTTTGCGTGATGCAAGGTGTATATGTGTACTTTGATGTTGCAAAGTGGCAGGTTAAATGGACTTGATTTGCTATGGTTTTGAGGAGGCCCTAGGACTGCAGTACTAAGTGATCACTGTGAATAACAGGGCAGTTTGATGGATTCCGGCATTTAGTTGTTGAAAACTTGATCTCATTATGTTGTAAAGGGATTGAGGATGTTTAATAATGGTCATTGAAACCTTCTACAGTATTGGACTGCAAAGGAAAGGAGTTTGAGTCTTGTTTTGACCACTTTTCTGTCACAAAGAGCACAGTACAATCACTGGCTAAATCAGTGATCCATTGTATTTTTATTCCAATCTAAGTTGTAAGTCCTCTGGCTTGATTATGGGTTAAAAGAAGAGTATTCCATGCCTAATAAATGTTTTAGATCATTCCCAATAGTAGGTATCAAGAGGATTGGTGGAATAGCAACTGTTTGTATGCATTATTGTAATGTTGTATGGCAGTCAGTAGATAAGAAATGTCTGTCCCTATAGATTGAACACTGATGTTTGAGTCTTCCTTGACAAGACAATGCTTGAGAAGTATGGGATTTACTTATCTATTGTCAAGGCATCTAGAAGGAACTAATTCCCTGAAGATCTTAAGGTGATTTGTGAGATGACTGTGATCAGGCAGATGGGATGTTGACAGTTCACAGATGAAAGTGTCTTGTTCAATGATGTTTCTATCCATTAAGACTATGTAATGCAGTATGAAGATATTTGATAGAATGAATAGAATGTCATTGGTTTAAGTTGAACTACTAATCACTGTTCAAGTGTTAAGAGTTGTGTTGAAGGGTTGTGATCAGTCACTTGTTGACAGAACCTAATAATCTTTTGGAGCATGGTGTGTATCAGTTTAGACAATGGAAAGACCTCTGATATAAAGATATTGTGAGTTGAGCCTGATGAACAAGTGAAGTTATTGTCATCATTGATAGTGATTGTCAAAAGAAGAGAGATTAATCTTGTTAGATGCCTCTTGAGTTAAGAGGAAGTTCTTAAACTTAGTTTGGGTCAATAACACCCTTGAATGGTTTCATGGTTTTGTTAGATGCTCTGCATTAGATACGAACTGCCAGAAACAAAAGTATCCTCATAATTGAATAACATACAAGGCATTTTTTCGGTGACACTGGTTCACCTACAACAAAGTGCAGCAATCTTATCAAACTTTGAAACTCTTCATGTTGTACCCAATTTCAAAGGAAAGGCCATACATAAGATTCAAAGAGTCAAGACTCTTGCATATAAGCCCAGGGTTCATGCAATAATAAATTTAATGCACAATGGAATAACTCAGACTGTCAAGAGGATTAGGAAGACTCACAAATAATAAATTTTTTAACATGTCATTTCAGAAATATGATGAAGAAGAATAATTATAAACATAACGAAGGTGCAATGGCAATATCATTAGACACTTGCAATTAATAAAATATACCGATACTTACATTAGCCGGGTTCATAGATGGTCCAGTATATGAAGCACCTGAAAGAACTAACACAAGGGTTGTTAATGAGATCAACAACGATTTTAAGAGTGAGTTCTTAGGTCCTTTGATAATAATTAGAAGAACAAGAAAACTGATGACAAATGTCAACACCCCTTCTGCAATAGCTGCTGTATGCAATTCAACCTTTACAGAAGGGCCCCCAAGCATGCGCTTGTAAGGTTCAGGCATAAGCTCCATAATTGCCAATGCCCCACCTACAGCTCCAGCTGCCTGCAAAAAAAATAATGCTTTCAAATAAGCAAAAGTAATGCTAACTATGCCATTATAAAGACGGAATGTAAAAACTAATTGGACAACTAACCCCTGATATTGATGTAACACCTTAAAGAGAAATACCAGGACATTCATGCAACTATTTTTAACAACTTAGATGAGTTCAGTGAGATTCACCTATCAACCTTCAAATGTAAATTAGAGTGAGATTGTCCTCATGAACAGGCAAATAGAATTCTGTCACATGTGACAGGACAATTATGCCCTATATTTCTATAAAAGGAGAGATCTTCCATGAAGTAATCATGTCCAAGCAAAGTTCACTCAAGCATTGTCATTTTGAATTGTGAAAAGAAAACCCAACACAGAAATTATACTCAATAGTAAAAAAATTGCAGCTTCTAGACTGGCAAGTTAATCAAGCTCATTTTCAGTTATGAAGATTAGCACTGATAAATCATTTATATATAGTCCCTACTGCAAATTAAAACCTAGCTCAAAAGTGCACCAGCGGTAAAATCCATACATAAAATGCATACTACAAAGTCAATTGCAAATCCTCTCACTAAGAAACCAAATAAATCAAAATTCCAGCTTTGAGAAAATGTGAAAATGATTCAATAGCTGAACTGACAAAAAATCCCTAATAACTGTACAGCTCAATGAACAATTTCATGCTTCCATGGTCCTAACATTTATATTGAAGAAATAGGACTAAATTTGTATTTATTGAATTAAATACAAGTAGTGTCCTTTAAAGGAATCAAATTTGCACTGGAAACTGAAAAGGGTACAATTACAGGGTAAACATTCATTGGGTGTAAGTCCAATTGGAAGCAACTAGGTTCCATTCCATTTCTGCAGAACCTTAGCATCACATTTAGTGTCCCAATGTGGCCCAAAATAAGTAGTTATCACTGGTTCATTCTTCACGTCATTTGAATGTAAATACTAAATAGCCATATGTAGATGACACTGTTTTTTTGGTATCAGAGCAGGTTTAAGTAAAATCAGGATCAGACTCATTCAAGCAGCGAAGTCTTCTTATCTTCTTCTCATATGTATAAGTTTTTCTAAGCATCAAAGATGGTGAACGGACTCAAGGTTGAAGATAGGCTTGATGGTGCATCAAACTTCACATCTTGGATATTCAGAGTTCTTATTACATTGGAAGAATATGATCTTCTAGAATGTGTGGAGAATGATGTGCCTGAGCCATCTGATGAGGCTGAGAAAATTCAATGGAAGAAGAACTACATTAAGGCTAGAAAGTTCTTAATAGATTCTATGAAGGATCATCTTGTGCCAATTATATCCAAGATAAAGTCAGCCAAGGTCACATTCAAGACTCTTCAAGACCTATATGAGATCAACAATACCAGCAAAGCTGTTGCCTTAAGGCAACAACTCCATCATATAAAAATGGCTAAAGGAGAGTGAAATATATCCTTCTTCATGAAGATTACTGAGTTCTCTTCATGAAGATTACTGAGTTAAAAGATCAGCTATAAGCCATTGGAGATATAGTTGAAGATACAGACATAGTTGTGTTAACAATGAATGGTCTTCCTCAATCTTGGGAGTCCTTTATCCAAGGCATTTGTGGAAAATCTAAAATTCTCAAGTTTGATCGTCTTAGAGCTGATTGCATTCAAGAGGAATCCAGGTTGGCAGCAAGAGGAAATGGACGAAGCTCTCATAATGAAGAAAAACATGTTCTTGCTACTCAAACATCCAGATGGAAAGGTAGAGAAGGGAGAAAAGGCAATTTCAAGAGGAATAGAGATAGAAATTCTGATTCAGCTCTTGAACCAAAGAAAAAGAAGGATCTCTCTCACATTCAATGTTTTAAATGTGACAAGTATGGTCACTTTGCTCGAAATTGTGTAAAAAGAACTAAACATCATGCTGCTGCTGCAAATTTTGATGAGGGATCACCTAAAAAAGAATCCAATGACAACTCAGTGGGATTTCTATTCATCTCAACTCTTTCAAGCAATGTTCCAACCAACAGCAACACTTGGTTGATTGATAGTGGTACTTCATGTCACATTACTGGATATCAAGAGCATCTTTCTAACTTGGTAGAAAGAGAAACCAATTTACAATTGATAATTGGAGATGATGCGTGTTATTCAGTGAAAGGTGTTGGGGACACTTCTCTTCATCTGGATTCTGGCATCCCTCTTCATTTGAGTGATGTCTTGTTTGTTTCAGGAATCAAAAGAAATATGGTCTCAATTTCAGCGTTGGAAGACAAAGGGTATCAAGTTGCATTTTCTAAAGGGAAAGTTCTTTCTTGGCCAAAGAACTCTAGCATCAAATCTGCCCATATGATTGGTGTTCGTCGGGAGAGTCTAATACAAACTTTCTATTCATCCAATTCAAGCATTAGTGCATGACTTCATCAAATCAAGTGAGCTATGGCATAGGAGACTTGCTCACTTACACTTCAGAGCTCTTCCATCCATGGAGAAGATGGTTGCTGGTTTACCAACGCTTTGTAAGGAGCATGATGGCATTTAGGAAGGATGTGCATTGGGTAAGAATGTTAAAGGTTCTTTTCTTAGTAGTGAAAGTAGATCAAAAGGAATTTTAGATCTGATTTATGTAGACCAACGTTTGTGGAATCTTTGAGTGGATTTTGTTATTATGTGATTTTCATTTATGACTATTCTTGAAAGACTTGGATTTATTTCTTGGAATCTAAGGAGTCTCAAGAAGTACTTTTTAGATTCAAAGAATTCAAAGCTCAAGTTGAAAACATGTCTGAAAAAAGGATCAAAGTATTGAGCTCCGATAATGGAGGAGAATACACTTCTGGAAGCTTTCAAAATTTCTGCATTGAGGCAGGGATCGAGAGAGAGTTGTGTGTCCCCTACAACCCTCAACAAAATGGAGTTGCAGATAGGAAAAATAGATCCATAGTTGAGGCAACCAAAGTTTTGATTCATGATCAAAATTTACAAACTTTTCTTTGGGCAGAAGCTTTCAGAACTGTTGTATATACTCAGAACCGAAGCCCTCATCAAATATTGAAAAATATAACTCCTGAAGAGGCCTTCACGGGTGTCAAACTTGAAGTTAGTCACTTAAGAATTTTTGGTTGTCATGTTTATATTCATGTGCCTAAAGATAAAAGATCTAAACTAGAACCATTAGGCAAGAAAAGAATATGTGTGGGTTACAATAAATCTTCAAAGGCCTATAGGATCTACATTCCAAGGCAGAAACAAATTGAGATCAGCGGGGATGTATCTTTTGAAGAGGAAGTAGCCTTCAAAAGATCAAAAGGGTCTTTCATGGAGATAGACAACAAGAACAAGAGACACCTCAAGATATGCACATTTATCCTAATCATTGTCCTGAGATTCAGAAGGAGTCTACTGAACCAGAAAAAACTTTGAATCCAGCTGATCCCATAGAACCAATTGATGGGCCTAGCAATATTTCTATAGGTAGAAAGAGACCTCTATGGGCTAGACAAACTACACGAGGCAAAAAAATGTGCAGCTCCTTGTGGCACTTTTAGAGAAAGCAAGAAACCGCAGCAATTTTTAGAATATGTGGCATTAATGAGCCATATCATTGAGCTTGAGCCTTCGAACTTTGAGGAAGCATCCTATCAGCAAGTGTGGAGAGATGCTATGTTGGAAGAATATCAATCTATCATCAAGAATGATGTTTGAGATGTTGTACCAAGGCCTAAAGAAAAAACAATTGTGTCTTCCAAGTGGCTTTTCAACATCAAGCATGCAGCTGATGGAAGTATTGAGAAGTACAAAGCAAGATTTGTGGCAAGATGTTTCTCTCAAAAGGAGGGAATAGATTATGAGGAGACGTTTGCTCCCGTTGCTTGTTATACATCTATCAGGACTATTATTGCTATTGCATTAGCTAAAGGATAGAAGCTACATCAAATGGATGTAAAGACTACATTTCTTAATGGTGCAATCGAAGAAGTGTTCATTGAACAACCAAATGATTTTGTGATTCATGGGAAGGAGTCTCATGCATGCAGATTGAATAAGCGTTGTACGACCTTAAGCAAGCACCTCGTGCATGGTATGAAAGGATTGATCAATACTTGATGAGCTTGGGATTCTCCAAGAATGATGTTGATTCAAATATTTACTTTAAGAGAGCTAATGGTAAGGTCTTAATATTGGTTCTTTATGTTGATGATTTATTTCTTACTGGAGAAGATAGTGTCATTATCAAATGCTAATGACTAACCTCTTACAAATGAGAAGACCAAGCCTTTTATAGACCTCTCCATTACAATGAAGGGCCCAGATTGATTTGAAATCAATGGCCAAATATAATTTAAAGAAACCCTAATTAGGGTTAGTTACAACCACTGGTTACAAACATTTAATGTCGTCCAATGAGATGACTACAAATCTTTGAATACATATCCTTTTTAAAGATGAATGTTTCATCCCTTCCTTGTGACCCTTTTGTTTAAATACTTGTAATAACTATTTCATGTGAAGTGTGATGATAACCGTGATGTGACTTTCAATTATTTTGGTTTTATAAATTTCAAATATGAATGATTTATGTATATCTTGTTCTGTTAACGAAATTAATATTACAAGGATGGTTTAGTTTCATATGTGGAATATTTGGAACTAGTTATAATGGAATTCATTATGAATAATTTATGTATATATTTGATTTTGTTAATGAGCTATTATTGCAATGATGATGGTATCATATCCTTCCATGCCAGTGATTGCAGAAAGAAGATCCATCCTACAAGCAAGGGAAGAGTATCATCAATGTAGGGGTGTGCGAACATATGGTAGAAGTCGAGAATGCCATCCGAGCTAGAACCGCAACTTTTGCCAATTATCTAGTGTGGGAGGGAAGTACCTTAGATGTCTAGTCGATTATCTTGTACTCTGATATAATTAGAAGTTTAACCTAAAAATTAATTGATGCTTGAGATCTTCTCATCGATCTTAATGAACAACCTTGGTGAACCCCCTTTTGTTATTTTTGAGCTATGCATAATATTACGTATATATATATATATATACACACACACACACGAGTATTCATATATTTGTGCATTTATATATACACGTATAAACTAAGTTAATAGGTTCACACCCTAAGCCCTCGAACCGACTTTGCGGGTTTGTACTGGGTGCACACAGGGTGCGTGCCCAGCACTATGGGTGTGCCCGGGTTCGCAAACCCATGAAACCCTGCACACCCAACATGAACCCAGGCACACCCATTGAATACCCACGCAAACCCACTGAGTACCCAGGTGAACCCATGAGAACCCACAGCCCAGAGTTAGAAAAGTGGGCCCAAACTTGAGTTAAAAACATTTTTTTTATTATATTTTATTCCTATGTAATGATTTTCATTAGAATCGTGAACATAGATCAATGGTCAAGTATTTAAATTTTTAATGTATATCTTTGGCATTTGGCATTGATCAATGATCAAGCATCATACTATAACATGATTTAGTTTTACAATTTTGTATATTTCTCTTTTTTTTGTATACACACACACACATACCCAAACCCCTAAAAAAATTTCACGTAACTACATACCAAGTTCTCGTACCCAAACCCGTCCCCGTACCCAAACTGGTAACTTACATATAACATATATGTGACCATATGCATAGATGCAATTACATGCATATGCGTATGTCAACAACCATCGCATGTAAAACTATTAACTAAACAATCACATAAGGATACAATCATAAAGTTGTTACTAGACAACAAGATGGATGCAACCTCACATGGTTGGAAGTTAAAATTACGTAAGGTGTAAGTTGACGCAAGTATGCATGAATGCATTAATTACAAAGATACACATTTTACTTAAGTTCAAATATAAGTTGTACTTATATATATAAATATTTGTGTTGTGCATGTTGCTCTTGGGCAACTGTACAAGCATAATGAAGGTGTCAGACAAGGTGGCAAGAGTAACTCCCTCTTGCCACTGCAGGCAAGGAGTTAATCCTTACTCGTTGTCCTCCTCAGAGGGAGAGTTCTTGCTTCGATATTCATTATTCTTTCCTTGCTCGAGCAAGAGGAGCTCTGCGATTTTGGTGATTGAAAGATTGTTCTTGTGATCTCTTGCATTTACTCGTACTATTACTTGCCACCGTTTCTTGGCACAAGCTATCTGTGCAGGCATGACTCTTATCCTTTTGCTGTCGATTTAGTCAAAAGATTAGTAATCTTTGCATTTCAATGAATTTAGATCGATGCATACAATCCCTTGTTCTTATGTTATTCTCTTGATGAGTTTATCGGATTCTGTTGTGCTATATTTGATTGAAGCTATGGATTGTATGATCCTAAGTATTGTCTTTGCTTAATTTCTTTGAGTATTGGTTCAAATAACCTTAGATTTATTCTTGCATTTGAGCATACAGTTGTGGATCAACTCGATCCTTGAATGATATTTAGATGATTATGTTGTTTAGGATCAAATTTGATCCTTAAATATTATTAATCTGGATATAAGAATGAGGACCATAATAATCCTCGAATGTTATCAAGGGGTCAAAACAATATGGATCGTCTAATCTGTATATATGTATAACTATTTCCTTTCGATTTGGAAATTTGCACTCATGAAAAAATATTTGGAATACTGAGATTAGCCCAAGCTTGTCAAGCGTTCTTGCTCTGCTTTAGAAAAGTTAAGAAAGCATCAACCTATATTATACATGTCAGAGAAGGGAAGTTTTATATGCAATATCTGAAATTGTTAATAAGAATGAAACATTTGAATTTGCATGCATTTATAAGTACTGTAATAGAAGTAAATTTCCTTGGTTGCATAACTATGTAGTTAAAAGTTGGAAATCTGATCACCATGTAAGAGAAGGGAATTTGGAACAGTATGTGTCTGCCCTTAATGGCATTTGCTTGTGCCTTAAGTAATTGTGTATAGGTAACCAGTATTATGCAAAGCACTCTTGTCTTAATAGATAAATAGATAGAATAAGGGGCATATCCAACAATCATGACTTAGGATTTGTCTGATTTTAGAGGACTTAGTCTATAGAATATTGAGATACTTGAGATATCAACTGCAATACTACATTCCTGAATCCATAAATTATAAAATTGGTCAACCCTAGGAATGAGGAGGTGTGCTCTGTTATAATTGAATAAAAACATGATTCGTTATGTACAATGAAACCATTAGGATGCGGATATCCGAATAACAGGGCTAAGTGACCCTTGTAGAGTCTAGTGGTGACATTGATTGTACAGGGATTGTGCTTGTACTTTCAAAAACCTTGGCCAAGGTGATACTATGCTACGGGTAGTATTTGTCGGTCACTATAACCAGTAGTGCAAAGTCTAGCTATGAAGGTCACCTAGTAGGCGAAGATGTTTGTAGGATGGTTGGCTATGGCAATTGCAATTTACCAAGTCTTCGATGGCGAGAAAATTGAAACCATGTTCATTTGCCCCTAGCAAGGGCTGGGCAATTTCTATACAGAAGTTGTGCGAGTGACCATTAGGTCATGATCGAAAGATCCAAGGTCGAGTGGTAAAGCCCCTACTCATACTCTTTTGCCCATGGAGGACAAAAGCTATGAAAAGTACAAGGGGAATGGGACAGCAAGTACATATCTTATACTTTGATAGTTAATGTTGATCTTTCATTTCATTATATTATGATGTTCAGTTATCTTCTTTGGTAGTTAAAGTTACATTTCTTAATTAATTTCCTATGTTGTTTAAGTAACGAAATGAATTAGATAGGTTCAATTTCATGTGAAATATAGTTAGTAACTTCTTTCTAATTAGTTAATGTAACTTCCCTTTCATGCTCATAGGAAAATGAAAGACAACTATTTCAGTTATATTGTTATGATATTTTAATTTCTCCTCAAGAAATTTTATTCCTATTTTTCTTAGGACAATATGGTTTAGTTGTTACACATGGTATTAGAGCAACAAGGTTGAACTCTGGACCTAGGAGCTCACTTCATCACACCTAGTAAACTGAAAAACATCGTCAATGATTTGTAGGATCGTAGGATGTCCATCTGACATACCTTGAAAGAAAGCTCAAGATCCCTCTATTGTGCAGCTTTGGACGATTCATGCTAGATATGATCTATCTAGAGTAGTGCCCTTGGGAGATAATGAGACCTTAGCCCACTACATTCGTCGATTTCGTAGGAAAGGCATAGATGGTCGTCTTTAAGGTAGTCAAGACTGAAGAACCTCCAACTGAGCCTCCAATAAGCCCTCAGATTGTCATGTACTTACCCCTAGATATCGTCTCATACCTTCTGATTTTGATGGGCAAGAAGAACACAACACAGATTACAGTGACTCGTAAAAGTGAGCACTTTTAAGCAACTTTGTAATCTTTAAATAATCTTGATATAATCAAATATATCTTGAGATCCATAAAGAATTTTGTCTTGTTTCAATTGATGTGCCATCTTTCTTTTCTTTGCTCTATGAATAAATGAATAGATAAATAAATTATGTGAAATTTTAAAAAACTCCCCTTCATTAATATTAGATGATTAAATTGAAGGAATGGAAAATTCTTTGAACCACCTTGAGGGATAAGATGACACCAACAAGCCTTCAAAAAAGCTTGACCAACTTCTTAAGATGGTGGCTGACACCCAAGATTGAATCTTCAACCTGGAAAGGAAGGTGAATGGACCACACAAAACTATGGAAAATGAGAAAGAGTATCAATCGGGGCTTAGGACCTACAATTCTGAGCATACCCGTCAGAGTGGACATCAAAGGGAATCCTCTGAAGATATAGATGAACATGAGGAACACATGCAAATGGCTAGGAAGCTATCCTTAGATATGAGAAAAGCGAAACCCACTAAGTTCTCTAGATCTATATCCAAAGAAGTTGCAGAAGAATGGCTTACAAAAATGGAAAAGTATTTTGAAATCCATCAATACTCTGAGAAATATAAGATCGATTGGGAAGCCTTTCAGTTGACCGGAGAAGCGCCTACATGATGGGAAAACAAGAGGATGGAGCTCAAATTAAAGATAACCAAGGTCACGTGGGAGCAATTTGTTAAATCTTTTATACAAAGGTGGTTACCCAACTCTTCTTCGATCATAAGCTGAAGGAATTCCAAGACTTGAGACAAGGTAGTATGCCAGTCCACAAGTATTGGGAAAATTTTACAAGACTTCTCAAGTACATTCCTCAATATCAGGCAAATGAGAACTTTTTCATGCGAAAATTCATCAAGGGACTCAACCATTGTGTTAAGGTTTTTAGGATCGTTGCAAAAGTAATAGCATTGTCTATATCGTATGTGTTTTCCAAATGCAACCAATCTCTTGTATTTATATTGAGAATGAGCCAAGAAGAGACGTGTCCCTTCATGGGACATGTCTATTCATTATTATGTAATTAATATAATGACAATTATGATTGTATATATACATATAAATACATATATACATATATATGTATATATATCTCTTGGGTATTATATTAATTTTTCTAATATTTACATAATAATAATATTTATATATATATATATTGGATTTAAGGTGAGGAACGAACGGAAATAATTGTATATATACATATAAATATATCTCTTGGGTATTATATTAATTTCTCTAATATTTACATTATATATATATATATATATATAAGGTGAGGAACGAACAGAAATTCCACAGGAAATTAAATAGAAATGCGGGGGCTATAGTTATATATAAGGTGAGGAACGAACAGAAATTCCACAGGAAATTAAATAGAAATGCGGGGGCTATAGTTATATAAGTATATATATACATCTCACATATACGAAATATATATATACATATTTTCACTAGCATTGACTCATAGTGTTTATCCGAGTGAAGCTACAAAACATCAAGACTCCCTCTTAGTTAGGGAAGATTAAACACATGATTAGGATCAGAAGATATCATTTACCGCGATATCAGAGATATGGTTTGACTAGGAATATCAAATTGCATGATATTCACCATAACTCATAGATTCATAAGAATATCATCTCATGATATTAAGAGCATTGGCCACAGAATATCAAGTCACATGATACTCACCAAGTACTCAAAATAATGTGAAAAGATATATTACCTTAATGTAATATCAGAGTTTATAGAGATATCATCTCATGATATTAGGAGTAATGGCCACAAAATATCAGGTCACATGATATTCACCATGTACTCAAAGTACTGGCCTACCAACATCAAGTCTCATGATGTCCACCAAGTACTCAACAAATATTTTAGATATCACCTCAATATGATATTAGAGATATGGTCTGACCAAGAATATCAAGTCTCATGATATTCACCATAACTCGAAAAATATTTAGATATCACTTCAATATGATATTAGAGATATGGTCTGACCAAGAATATCAAGTCTCATGATATTCGCCATAACTCAAAAAGGTCCTATAGGTAATGTGCACATGTACCCTCAATAATACTTACCATATGAACATTCCTATCATCTATCATGATCTGTTTCAGCCATCATAAGATGTCTATCACAATAGAAGATCATGACCTGTTTAAAGAACTCAATCCACCATGCAAGATATCATCTATCATGATATGTTTCAGCCATCATAAGATGTCTATCATGATAGAAGATCAAGTTATTGTAAGATCGTCACCTTCCAATAACTTTAACAAATACAAGTGATAATCATTTGGAAGTCGTCATTTCCTCATGATTTACATAGGGCCCAAAAGGCATTCATGATTCCTAGTCCTCTGACTGTTATAGTTTCTTGATCACTGGAGAATCCATCTCAGTATGGACTACTCCCTCTGAATCAATACAACCAAGATTATCAAAAGTTGATTTAACCATATCCTCTATCTGCTCCCTCTGAAGCTCAAGTTCTTGTATCAACCTCTTGTCTTCTTTTGAAATGTCAAATTCCCTCTGCATCTGGTCTCAATCATCAATTCGTTTGCAAGCATTAAGTTCTTTCTCCCTTGAATGCAATTTTCTTGTACTTTCGTCCACAATTCTTCACATGACATGTCTTAAATATCCAAAGGTTCTATACACTATGACAACCTTCAATCTGATTGGATCTGCCTTCAAGCAGTTAGGCTTTTAAAGAAGGAACCTCGCTCTTTTACAGATTTCGCATAGACTCGTACACAGTCGGTCATAACTTTTGAACATGAAACTTTCTTGCCAATCGCTCCGGTGAGATTCTTCTAAATTTGTTTATCACCAACATATCCAAAATTCAGCAAAATCTAGTAGTGTATTTGTGAGATATGGTCCTCGTACTGAGATTGTATTTTCTGAGATAGTCACACATTCATCATCAACAAACTACTCTCTTACATTTGCAACTTGGCTCTGATACCATGTTACGGTTTTTAGGATCGTTGCAAACGTAATAGCACTGCCTGTATCGTATGTGTTTTCCAAATGCAACCAATCTCTTGTATTTATATTGAGAATGAGCCAAGAAGAGACACGTACCTTCATGGGATACGTCTATTCATTATTATGTAATTAATATAATGACAATTATGATTATATATATACATATACATATATATATATATAATATCTCTTGAGTATTATATTAATTTCTCTAACATTTACATAATAATAATATTTATATATATATATATATATAATATCTCTTGAGTATTATATTAATTTCTCTAATATTTACATAATAATATATATATATATATATATAAGTATATATATATATATATATATACACACATAACATATATACTAAATATATATATATACATATCTTCACTAGTATTGACTCATAGTGTTTATCCGACTGAAGCTACAAAACATCAACACATTGTATTGGAGGACCTGTTGATGTCTTAGTACCTCGCACCACTGATGAAGCATACAAAAGAGCAGTTCAACAGGAACAGAAGGTCAAAGATGATGAAGCATCCCAGGACAGAGGAAAAAAGAAATTCGACTGGAATCAAAATTCTCAAACTTTAAAGAAGGGGTTCAAAGGAAATAATTCTTACTTTAATAAGGACAAGAGAGGATGTAATGATTATAAAAATGAAGGTAATGGAATCTCCAAGAACCCTGAGAAGAAAGAGTTAGTGGATGGGTGTTTTACTTGTGGTGGAAATCATTGTGCAAACCAGTGCCCTACGGAGATGCCTAGAACCCATCCTTAGAGAAATCCTCTACCACCCCAGCAAAATGACCTTTCAACAAATAATTCATGCTGCAATAGATAACATGCAAGCTGATTTCTAGATTACTCCCATTGAAACCACAGGTACTCTCTACGACAAATCCCATTTCTATTCTAATTGATACAGGAGCTATAGAATGTTTTATATCTCCTAAAATGTTGGGAAAATTTACTAGGCGGGTTAGAATCTTAGCTAATTCATAGTCAATTGAGTATACCAATAATTCGAGGGCTAGGGTAGAGCAATGTTTGTTTAAGGGCAGGCTTGAGCTTCTGGAGTTCTCTACTAAAGTTAATCCATATGTAGCACCTTTAAGGTCCTATGACGTAATCATAGGGATGAACTGGTTGTGCAGACATAGAGCGAAAGTAGATTGTTTTGCCAAAAAGGTGGAATGTTTAGATGATGAGGTAAACAAAGTCTCCATCCAAGGAGTGCAATGGGGAGTTCAGGATCAAAAAAATTCAGTGATGTAGCTTAAAAGGAGCATAAGGAAGGGGTGTCAAATTTCCGTAGATAAAATGGAAGATACAAGAAACCCCTAGGAGATAGTTTATCATGATGATAAAATGTCTTTTAGTATGTCAACTTAATCCATGGACGATCACAACATGACTAAATCTTTTGCGGAAAAATACCCTTACCTACAAGAATTTCAGGATGTGCTTCCAGAGGAGCTACTAGGACTACTTCCAAAGAGGGTGTTTGACTTCTCCATTAATCTGGTACCTGGAATAGAACCAATCTTTAAAGCACCATATAGAATGTCCCCCGTCAAGCTAATGGAGCTCAAAGCCACAACTACAAAAATTGTTTGCCAAGGGATTAATCAAACCAAGTGTGTCACCCTGGGGGGAACCAGTGATTTTCGTAAGAAAGGATAGAACCCTCCGCCTCTGCATTGACTACAAGGTGTTGAATAAGGTTACAATCAAAAATACGTATCCACTACTCAGAATTGATGACTTGTTAGATCAAATGAGAGGGGCAGCAGCCTTCTCAAAGATAGATCTACAGTCTGGCTATCACCAACTAAGAGCTGATGTGTGAGATAACCCAAGATAATGTCGAAGGCATTCGGCACAACAAGCGATAGGAAAATGAGAGAGCTTGCATATCAAAATCCCATAGTGCAATTTTAATGGTGCAATAGCACTAGGTATATAAAACTTGGGTATGATAAGCAAACATGTAGTACAATTGAACAACTATAAGAGAATTGAGAATGGATTTGGTTTGGTGCCGGTAAGGCTTGTGGCTTGTCACTAATCCACAATTATTAGGAAATCCCCTTTCAAAATTTGGCTCTAAAGAAATCCTTTGGCAAAGAAATTATAGATGGGACCCAATTGCCATAAGCAAATGTGTGGGATGACTAGCAAATTCTCCATGACTCTCAAGCTCAAAGCTCACCTAAGGAGAGATTCTCCAACAGACAGATATGCAGCATCAGTATAGACTAGTCTAAATTACTGAGCTTAAAATTACACCCATTTATGGTAGTAATGACAGTTTGTATATCTGGACTCAAATCAGTTTCTGCAGACTGAATATTTTCCAACTCAACAAGACTCGGCAACTAAAAATATACTCAGATTTCTTTTAAAAACTATATGAACTTTATATAAACTACAGTACAAAATGTATCATATGAGTCTACTGGCGGTTTGAGATAGTGCCCTTAATGGGATTGAGACGCAACAGCCATCAAGCCCAAATGAAGGCCTTCAAGACCAGACAGACCTTCATGATGCATGCTATTTTCAAAATTTTAAATCCAAAAAACCATATATTTTCACTCCAATTCACACAAGAATCCTAAAATACTGGTGTAATCTTTCCCATTGGGCATGGATGACCTATAGAGGTGAAAAACAGCATGTTTTTTGAATGTGAAAACCACTGTTTTGATCCAAACTCTGTTTTTTACACAGACCAAGTATATCCCACAAACTTGCCAAGTCTTCAGCTGCAACTTGGAGGAAATTCGGCAGAAAATTGGCAAAAACTAGGCAGTGGCGAGTTGCAGATTTACTTTGAAAAAACTCAACACAAAAAAATCTGTCCAGTACTCAGTGAATAGTAAACCTATGGTAGGAATCATTCTAGCAATGGTAACAGCAAACGCTAAAGAGTCTCAACCTACATGAACCCCCCTCACATTTATTGTCAAGACACTTATTTTCCACTACAAATAGCAGCAAAAACAATAACATAAACTCATGGAATTACTAGGGGAGAGGACCCAGTAGTTGAGCACCCTGACTTCGGGCTTCTCAAAATCCTATGTGGAAATTTCAAATCACTCCCATTTTTTTACAGTAGCTTACTTGGCGAGTCTCCTGCTTATAACTAAGGTTTCAGAGCAACATCATCAAATATGATGCCACTTCACCATGTTTTTTGCCAAGGTGTCCAAAACAGCCCAAAAAAAAAGTGAGACCAATCATAGTGAATTAGGGACCCCAATACTTGTGCAGCTGATGTGGCATCACACTATTGGCTGCTTTTTAGAACAAAGGGCACATTTCATTCAATTATGGGTAGTCGTCATTAGCAAAAACAACTTTAAAGTCACAACTATTGGTACAATGTTGTCAAAAATATTGGATATTAAATCAGCAACTGTGGGTATTAAGTTAAGAACTACTATCACAACCATTGGAACGTGTTCAAGTACTGGGTCCTCTCCCCTAATCAAGTTCAACAGGTAGACCATACAAACTGGCATTTTCTACTAGCCGTCTTAATAAATATTTGATTATTATGAGCTGATGAGCCACGGGGAAGAAAAACTAACCCATGCTCATCAAGGCAATTTAGCTTAGAGCTCATTGCTGAAGAAATTCTCTCACACGGGCAGTGCTGCGGTAGGAATACATATAAAATGTCTGTTGACTGATCGTAGTATTAAAAATAAATATAGATCAACCATACAGACTACCATAAGAGATGTCATCCCAAAGTGACAGAGTAATATAGGAATTAGAATATTAAGTTTCAGAAGCTAGGCAATCATGGTAACGTGAAAATTGCACCTAATCTTAAAAGGAATCACCAAAACCCTGTGAAAGGTAAAAGTACAACAATTTCAATAACTGCTTGAACACCCGGGTCACTTTTACTCTCAGTGAAATCATTCACGAAACAAGTGGGAAAACAACAAAACCAACATGTATCTTACAACTTGTCATTTTCCGGTAGCTGGCCACAATAAAGACTAAAATTTGCACTGGTGAGCTTCAGGGGAGAGACCTACATTCATTAGGATGCTTTGGTTTAAAGCTATGATGAGCAAAAAATTCTTCAGCAGACTCAGCGATAGCAGTTAATAACAAGGAGAATCGCCCCAGCCAATAGTTATTGTACGCTGGTAAGTCTGAAGGGTAAGATGTTAACTCGCACTTATTACAATGCCCAATTTCAAAGCTTCAATGAGCGGATATTCTCCAGCAGAGGGAAAAACACATTGTGAGAGACCGGGCGCATCATGATGACATGAAAATTGAAGGACTTGCCAGGACTGCACACCGAAACATGGTAAGCAATTGACACATGATCGCTAACAACCGCACATACCAAAAACCCGTTACAACAAACCACCATGTAGATTCTCAATTTAATTCTAATCCCACTACCAACTGCACCAGTGCAATGAAGTCCGTAAAAACCCAAATCAAAAAATAAAACTCATTACCACCTAAAACAGATCCCGAATCAACCAAAACAAAAGTAAACCAATTCCTATAGTAAATCTCAATTACCAAATAACTCCCATAATTCGGACTAAATCAATACAAATGGAACCCAATTCCTACATCAGAGCTTACTACTAATTACACCAATTCCAATTCAAACAACAAAAAAGAAGCCGTATTCCAACATTAAACCTCAGTATCAACTGCACCAATCCCGAATCAGTCAAAAAAAAAATAACGAAACCTGGACTGGAAGTCAGCCCCCCCCCCCAAAAAAAACTTAAACCCACAAAATTCTAAATAAGATAATATAAATTATATGAACTCCATACCTGGGCAGGAAACCTAATAGCCATGCTAATCAAGCTATCATTGCCGGCACCCAAGGCAAAGCCAGCAGTCAATGCAGTGGGATTCCAGCTGGCTCCTCCCATGGCATCTGCCAAAGAAGAAAAGAAAAAGACCAGCACAACCAACAGGACAGTGGTTATAACCAGCTTCCATGCCCCATCCACATCCAAATACGAGGCTATCACGGAAGTCCCCGCCCCCAAACATGATACCAAAAAAACCCACAAAAATGTTATTACTGCATCCCCGATCGCAAGCGTTACCATCCCCATATTCTTGTGACTGAGAAGTATCGGTCACAGAGAATTCGAACTCACGACCTCCCTAAGGAAAAGGCGTGGGGTTCTGTGGCAGTTGGTATTGGCTCAAAAACCAGTCATCGCTAAAACATATGGTGTTAGCCCAAAAACGTGCGTTTTTTAATAGAACTAAATTTCATGCATGAATTTATGGGAAATTTCGGTTATTTTTTAAGATGTTCAGGAGTCCTTCATGTGTACAGTTTTAATTTATACAGAAACGTATACTTCAAAGGCTTAATTTCCTAAGGTTATATTTATATATTTTTTCTTTTTTATTGAGGATTTTATATGGTTCATATATAAATCTAGTTATCTTGGAGCATAAATCTTTAGGCTGAAATTTCTTCTGAAAGATTGAAGAGTATCCATTTCAAGCCTCACATCGTCCTTTATAATGTTGAGAACGAGTGACAAACTTTTTATTTTTTAATATTAAAGAACTTAATTTTTTCAAAGATTACATATTACATAGATCAATGTTTAATTTTTAAAGAAAAATTAATAGATGTCATGAGGGTTTGGTCTATTGACAATGCAAAAAATAATGGATTATGAAAAAATTATTAATTTAAATAATAATTAAAATAATATGTCATTCAAAATCAATTATTGAATATAAAAAATAAATATTTTTAGATAATATAAATGATTAAATTGTGAATTCAATTAGTAGATAAATGAAATGTTTTTAAAACATAAAAAACATAGGTAATAGGAACTATTGTTTCTATTGTAAACTCAATATATCTTAATTATGGTCCCTATGTTTGAGCTTGGGTTTGTATAAACTTTGAAAGCAAACATAAACAATCAATCTCAATGCCCACTTAGACTCAACTTTCTTATCCATTCACTCATTTTTATATAAATGATGTATGAAGAACTCATCTTTCATGAGCATAAATAATCAACTTAACACTCATTTCATATAATTGATACTCATAAGGGTTTAAAAACCAACATTAAGATCACTCATAAAAAATTTATCACTACTCAAACACTTTTAATCATTAAGCTTCTAAATCAATTCTATATTGCGGAAGAGCACTAGTAGTGCTAACTTTGACACCTTAACCACCTGATTGGTACATAAGATTTTGACGTTTTTTGTTGTCTTCAAAAGTGACTTAACTGCTTGTATTTATTGTTTTGTCTTCTGGATAGTAAAGATGAATGTTGTGGGATCTATTATGCACACAAGAATCAAAAAGTGGTCATTTCAAAATGTCATTCCAAGCATATTCTATATTTCCCCATTACATGTTTGCTTCGACAACTAAAAAACATGTATACTCAATTCAATACCAAAGCACAAATGTCCCTATAACCATGTACTATTAGTACCAATAATAAAGTAGTACAATCCATCTAATTACTAAACTCCCTTATTGATCTGCAAGATAACTTTTAATGAAATTTAGTTAGAAAAATCCAATGAACCATAATTGAAACACAAACCACAAACTCATGCTCAATAAATAGACCACTATTTTGTAAACCTCAATAATTCATCAATAAATAAATAAAAACTCCAAAACAATTTTTTTTTAAAAACAAGAAAGAAAACGACAGCTAGGCACAAATGACATGGTTGTCAAATTCCGTAAATGGTGAGCATCTTTGCCGTATTAAACGTCGCATCCTCGTTCACTGTGCTTTTGAAAAGTCTCGCAAAACAATGAATAAAATTTGAAGATGTACCTTTCAACTGAAATATGAAAAGACAATTAGCTTTATTTAAAAAGGTAAAATATAAGAGAACTGACTTTTCATGCAGCAAAGCCAACTTTTTGGAATCTTGTGGACATACCTAATAATTTGATATTGAAAATAGACATATTCTTAAGTTGTGACGAATGTGTGAAGCTAACTGTCAACCAACCAGAATAGATCGCTGGAATGAATGTTAGTTGTGCTTATTAAGTAGGAACAAAGTGGTTGGTTAGAGAAGAAAATGTGAAAAATAGGTTCGCATGCATTAGGATGTGCATGTATGTCTAGCTAGGTTGCCGAAACTATCCTTTTAAGTAAGGTATATGTGTTTTCCTTTTACATTGTATAGTAGGTCTTTCTTTGGCATTGCATAGTATGTTATCATTGTCTGGTTTATGTTTTGGTGTTATTTTTAGAGACATACAATAAATGGATTTGAAGGTTGTATTGATGAGTATAAGTTACAGTGTAATAATAATATATTTATAATTTTGAGTTGGATTGGTGAAGTATACATATATGGTAATTATATGTAGTGTTTATGAATGTTAGAGTTTTGTAGTATGAGAAAAGTGTATATAGAAGAATATAGTATTAAATTTATTGAACATTAGAAGGTGTATCTATTGTGACTTAAGATGCATGGTACATATCTTTATATTATATGGATGATTTGATAAGAAAATTAGAATTGGTTATTCTCGCAATAATTTTTGATAAACTAGAAGAGTATCAAGTGAGATTGAAATAGAAAATGTGTCATTAGTGTCACTTCTAAGAAGTTACTTGGATAAATCATTTCTTGTAGAGGTGTTGAAGTGGACCCCGCTAAAGTCAAAGCTACAATTGACATGCCTCTTCCAACTAATGTAAAATAATTGTGTAGCCTACAAGGAAAAATTCAATCCATTAGATGTTTCATAGTTTAACTAGCAGGTAAGTGTCATCCTTGCACACATCTTTTACATCAAGGAGTCATATTCAAATGGGATGAAAAGTGTCAACAAGCCTTTCAACAACTAAAAGGCTATTTAGCTTCACCTCTCATCTTGATGCCACCTACTCAAGGAAAACCTTTGTTGTTATACATCTCGACCACTATAGTTGTATTAGTTCTTCTTCTCGTGCAAGATGATGCCAGTGGAAAAGAGATAGATACAAATTATTGTGTGTGTGAAAATTATACCTGATCTGTAGACACAACACTCAGTAAAACATTAGAGGTTAGCTATAATCAAAATCGTGCAAAATTGAAAGCTATCTAACCAAGCGATTTACTGCCTTCTAATAGGTGCGAGATTAATGTTCTCAGATTGTAATCGAAATCAGTGACCTAGACGACACCTAAATGAAGGATTTGAATGTAAAAGATGGATATGAAATTGAATACAATTAAGCTATTTTTTTTTTATATTTTCTATGCAATAAGAATGAATTGAAAACTGATATGAAATTAATCTATATGAAAACTGATATGCTATGCTAATCTAACAATGATATGAAATATGAATGCAAAAATAAGATTGATCTCACAAAAATGCCGATTCGCAAGAGCTTTGATTCTTCAATTCCAATTCTCCAGTGTGATTGTGCAAAATATGAGATGATTTGTGAAGAGCTGAAGCTTTTAATTTATAGAAATCCAGGGCTTTGGAGGTGCATGGGAAAAGCCATAAATCACTCAAATTAACTCATCTTGATTTTTGAGTTATCTGATCATGAAAGATAGTTAATTCTCAAAATCATGCAAAAATAGCTTTTTAACTCAAATTAGATTTTATATTAGCTTTTTGAACTCCAAAAGGATGTTGAGTTCCAAAAAGTTAATAACTTGCATTGATTTTCTAATTTGGAGTTTAACTGTTTCTTTTGAATATGCATAATAATTAAGAATTAAATAAATAAATAAAGTGATTTATCCTTAACTCAACTGATTTTTGAAATAAAATAATTAATTTATGGGTTAATTAACTATTTTACCAAACTTTTATTAAAAATTATATTATTAAATAATGACAACATGCTTTAATTAATTAAATAAGAATTTAATCAATTAAAGATAGGAATTTTGATTTATTGTCAAAATTAAATAATACAATTAATAATAGATAGAATTAAATTTAATTACACAATTAAGTGGCAAATATTAAATTTAATTAATTAAATATGAAAATATTCAATTAATCAAACTTAGGATAAATGTGATTTATCGCCAAATAATCATTAAATTAAAGATAATTAAGATAATTAGGAATATTACTAGGAATATTCCTCGATGCAAAATTTAAGATAATCAATTATGATTCAATGATGTTTAGATGTGTCTTAGGTTAGGACTTTGATGTCGATTTCGTTTGAATTGAAGATGTAGGAGATTAATGAACTTATAGCCCATTTTTGGGGTATTACATTTTGCCCCTCTTTGAATTACTGTGCGAAGCGCAGTGGTTCAAAGATAGTCTGTGTTTGATAAAGATATGAAACTGATTCAAAAGATAAACCGATCTCAAGATAGAAACCGATTGAAAGATATTGAGATAGGAGTTGATTGATATTGAATTGATATGGAGATAATAGGTCTTGAATGACCAAAGATAATGTTCACTGTAGCAGAAAATGAACCTATGATTGGGAAAAAGTGTCAAAATGCCTGATTCTAAACCTTAGGATTGATAAGAAGTGAGTGACCCATTCTAGACTCGATTGTCTTAGCAGAACTAGCAGGTATCACATCCGAATCCTTCAGTTGCCGAAGAACCAAGGAAAGAACACTATGATCTGATGGTTGCAAAAACTAATACAGTTTACAAGATTAGGAGAATACCAGATTGATATGGATTGATGAATCTGATATGCCCCAAGTGATGATAGATTTGCCCCGAGCGATGAGGACTTTTGATGAATCAACGACTAGACGTGATTGTTGTCTTGATCACTGATGAAAGATATTGATAGATTTGATCGATAGAATTTGATTTACAGACTTTGAATGATGTGCAATACCATGCCCCCTTCGGGATTAAAATTGAAATCTGACAAGAAAAGTCAGCGTTATAGTTTAGAAGCATGTTAATTGATTTGAGAAGTGTGGTGAAACACGTCCGATAACGCATTCTGCATCGTTGGAAGGTCTTGGAGACCAAATTTGACTAGGTTAAACCATGAGTTGACCATGGTTGACCAAGTTGAAATTTTGATAGTTTGATGTTAGATAATCAGTTAAGTTGAATACTGGATTTCTGTGATGATTGAAGGTTGATTATGCAAGCAGTGAATAAGATAAATGATCTCAGATTTGAATTTTGATCCCGAAAAAAGATTCTACTTGCTATTTCATTGGAGGAACCTTCGTGTGAGATTCAGCTCTTGTTAGACTAGAAGATGCGATTTGAAGAATCGTTTAAGCATTGGAGTTTGTTTAATCATTGTGAGATCATGCAACATGCAAAATGAAATGAGACATGCAAAATGAAATGCAACCTAAGACCTAGGACCTAGTCACTGATCATATGTCAATTTGTTATCATCATTAAACTTTTAGGTAACCGGATAAATCAATACAATGCCCACTAGCCATGAAACCATAGACATATGAATATCGATTTGTATGCGCAAGAATCAATACAACACCCACTGGTCAACAACCATGGATATATGAATATTGATTTTGTTTTCGAAATGTCGGATTAGATATAAGCACCAAGGCACAAGTGCCAGGATGACCTGAATATCATGTCCATTTTGATATAGCAATTTGTACAAGCATCAAAACATGAACGTCGTGATGACCTGAATACACCTTGCATTACAAACACATCAAACAGTCAAGAGATCATTCTAAATCCAATGTGAATTACCTGTAGTGACCCTTTATCGTTCACATCCTTAGGCAAGATTGCGTTCCACAGTAGGAGAAAGAACTTACTCAAAAAGATAATAGTTAGATCAAACTTCCTTGAATTGTCTGGGTATCAATGGTCGAGGTACGCATGGCCATCCAATTCGAGATAGAGGCTCTTACAGTCGGACACCATTTCAATCCAGAAGTTCCAAAGATGTTAGATTTTCACATACAAGCAGAAGACAAAGAAAAGATTATGCCCATAGTCATCACTCTCTAAATCCTATAAAGGACATCATCGAAGAGCTCGAAGGGACACAATATGCAAAAATCTCAATGCGAATCAGTAAGCATACAAGGAGATAAAAGCATGAAAAGCACAGATTATTTTCAGTTGAGTTTTGATGTTTGATTGTTGTAGATGCAAAATCCTTTCTGGAGACGAGACAGACAGACTGACTCAATAGGAAGCTTCAAAGGACTCTGACTGGATAGGATACGTCTAAGATACATGGGAGACCATAGGATATGACATTGATTGCCCCCAAGTGTGAACATTGATAGGATGCAGACGCTTGAGCTGGTTGGTGTACAGGCTGACTTATTGAAAACTGGAAATGCAGGAACAAACTGGGAGATATGTACAAACTAAAGCAAGACTGAAAGCTGGGAAAGACCAAGATTGTGCTGATAGATGGAGCATTTTGGAACAAGTGGCGCCCGTTTGCCGGGTTTTCACCATCTTGGTAGAGATTCTATTTTTGCTACCAAGGTGCCTGTTTCCAGGTTTTCACCAAGGCACTTTTTCTTTCTTTTTTCATTTTTTTGTATTTTTTCATTTTTGCAATTTTTTTTTTTTTTAATTTTTTGATATTTTTTGATTTTTTTGTGAATCATCAAGGCGCCTATTGCTAGGTTTTCACCAAGATGTTCATTTTTTCAGGGTTTTTCTGATTTTTAAGATTTTTTTTCAGGACATTTACCAAGCACTAAATGCCTTAGGCGTAGAATTTCTTCAGATGGAGAACGTTGATTGGTTCTCGGAGCTGTTCTCCTTCAGTCGTTGAGAGTTGATAGGCACCAGAGCCAAAAGTAGCAGTGATAACAAAGGGACCCAACCAATTGGGTTCGAACTTCCCCTTGCATTCTCGATGTGATTGATTTTTAGGATTTTCTCTCAACACTAGATCACCAACCTGAAATTCTCTATGTCTGACTTTCTTGTTGTAGCCTCTAGACATTCTTTTCTGATACACTCTGAGATGATCATACGTTGCTTGCCTGCGTTCATCTAGTAATTCAAGTTCTTGTAACCTAGACACTCTGTAGTCTTCATCAGTGACAAGTCCATGCATTTTGATTCTGAGTGATGAGATTTCAACCTCAATAGGCAGTACCGCTTCAGACCCATAAACTAAAGCGAAAGGTGTAGCCCCAATAGGTGTTCTGATACTTGTTTTGTAGGCCCATTCTGATACTTGTTCTGATACTGGTTCTGATATTTGTTCTGATAATTGTTCTGATACTTGGTATACTTGATAGCATCTTTTTCCATTTGCAAACTCCCAAGCAAGATCATATCGTGTAGTCCTAATGTCTAGCAAGGTGGAGAACAAGAGGGATTATCAAGCTGGTGGAAGAGATGGAAGATAAGAGAATGAAGGAAAATGAAGGGAAGAAATCCTCAAGGGAAAACTCCTCAAGAATACCCAAGCTAGGGAAAAATTGTCATGTAAAGCGCATTTGGACAAGCAATGAAAGGCTAGCATAGGATAAGTCACAAAAGCGTGATGCAAGAGTAGGAAAGGATGCAGTCCAAAGGAGTAGACATGTCAAGAGGCTTCATAGCACTGTGTTTTACTCTTTCTTTCTTTTTTTATTAGATCAAGACCAAAGGGGAAAAGGATAGCGATAGGTGAAAATGAATGGAGGAAGATGGAATGAAGGTTAAACATGGAAGGAATGAAAGCAAGATCACCATAAGATAGCTCACAAAATAGTCAAATGTTCATGTATAGGTCAACCTTGTCAAGATCAAAGAAAGAAGGTGGGATGGATGAAATATGTAGAAGAACTACGCATGATGCCTGATTGCCAGGTTTTCATCATGGTACTTATCCAAGGTGCCACAAAGGAGTGGTTTTCACCATAGGATGAATTTATTTCTCTTTACTTTTGCTACCAAGGTGCCTGTTTCCAGGTTTTCACCAGGGCACATTTTCAATTTTTTTAATTTTTCATTTTTTTTTTTATAAATTTTTTAGAAGAAGGCAAGCTTGCTAGATAGTGCTCCTTGAAAGGATAAACCATGATATGCCAAGGATTCAAAATGACATGCTCAAAGATGCTGATAGGGAAAGGGAGATGAAAGAGAAAAATGGAGGATAAGGTTTTATGTAAAGCGAGTGAGGTTGGAAGATAGGAGGAATAGGCAAATGAGGAAAAAGGATAGAAGGTAGAAGGTTAATGAATGGAAAGATTGTGATAGGGTAGATGGAAAGGAATGCAAGATCAATGTAAACACACACCCTGAAGGGTGGTGAGAGGGTGGAGGAAACATGAATGAAGGAATACGTGAAGGAATATGGCGAATGGATAGCAGAGGTTGAGGTTTGGGCGCATGAAATGGAAGAATATTTTTGGAAGGAGATGTAGTGGAAGCCTTTGGAAGCTTGAATGTCAATTTCACTTTTTGTTCAACACCAGACTCTTTCAAGAGAGACTTTGGAATCCATATAGTCGTAGGCTTTTTATTTCCTTTTGATGATCTAGAGAGAATATCTTCAATGATGGATTTTGGAACCCATACTTGTCTTGTAGTTTTTTTCTTAGATATCTCTTTTGACTTTATGCCTCCGTGTCGATTAGAGGAGACATGGTGATCTTCTTTTTTTGATGGATTCTTGTATTGCTTCTTTTTCTTGTATTGAACATTCAAGTTACTTCCAAAAGACTTAGAATTTGTGGAAGAGGGAGGATACGACTGGTCTAGATGGGTGGGTGGATGAAAAAGATTCAAGGGTATGCATCTATGTTGATCTTGAAGAAAGATGGGAGATGGAGGTATGTAAGGACCCAAGATGGATGGCGAATCATGAGAGTTAGGAGGGGAAAGTGAAGGGACATAAGGACCCAAGATGGAAGGCAAACATGAAGATCTTTGTAGTGGTGGAAGAGGTCCAAGGATGGAAGTGGAAGACGCAAAAGGATAATCAATAAGTTCATCAGCATCTATATGACAACCAAGGATATCAACATCTTTAGAGTGAGCATTAGGATCTTCAATAGAATCATGGACATCTTGAATATGAGCACCTTCTTTGATAGGATTGTTCAAAGCTTGCAAAGACTTAGGAAGAGTAGAAAGTGAAAGTGAACATGGAGTGGTAGAACAAGAAGATGGAAGACTTTGATCTTGACAAGGATCTTTGGATAGCACAAGTGCATAATTTTTCTTTTGATTTTCAATAGGCTTGACATTGGAAGGAACACCATTTTTACCAACCTTAATGGAAGTATCATCTTTGGAAAGCGCAAGCGTAGTAAGGTTATTTTGATTGTCAATAAGCTCAACAGTGTAAGTAGTAGCTTGATCTTGCTTAGGCGAAGACTTAAGACATGGTGGAATGCATGAAAAAGGGGGTACAAGATCAAAAGAACCCTGAGGCGGATAAGAGACATCAGAAAAAGGAGTGGATGAAATGGAGGGTTCTTGATCTTGATCTTTCTTTATGTTCTTCTCTTTATCATTTTTAGAGTCCTCTTGACATGGAGCTACTTCTAAGGACAAGGAAGCATGTTGGGATTGTATGGATGACTTTGGAAGAGATGGTGGAGGAATAGTTGAAGTAGGGATTATAGCATATGAAGGCTTAGGCTCTTTAGATTTATCATTATTGAAAGTCTTTGCAGCCAAGTGAAAGTTAGCTTGAGTTTCTTTAAGAGGTAGCCCTGGGGGATAACTATAGGGAACCACATGAAAAGTATTAGGACTTGTGTCGGATGAAAGTTCTGTGAAAGATTTGAAAGACTCGGAAGCTTTAAGAAATGTACGGGTATTGGAGGAAGTAGGGGATGGAAGGGAACCGTCACAAGACAAAGGTCCAACATTAACATGATCTTCCTTGAGAGTGTAATCTTTATTTTCAGCCTGAGAGTTCTTAGAGGAGAGATCCTTATAGTATTGACGTTTCAAGCTAGCACGATGTATTTTATAGTCCTCAGCAGTAGTAGATGGATCATCATCAAGGTATTGTCCACAAAAGCCATCAAAATCTCTTTCAAAATCAGAATCATATGGATCACCATCATGATCTATCCAATGTGACGGCCCATTTGTAGTAAGCAGGAATGAACGATGAGGAGGACTCTTAGGAACAGAGGTGTCATAGGTATCATTACATTTTCTGTCATGATAGTCATCATAGTCTTCAAAGCTAGATGTGTCACTCTCCGTGGAAGAGGTATCATATTGCTCAATTTTTTTCCGGGGGCATGGTGACATGTACAAGTATTTATCAAATGGAAAAGAGTATAGAGGTTCCTTTTCTTTCCCAAGTTTGTCAAGCTGGACTTGCATAGCATGTATCTGTTTCATTATAGCAGCGATCAGAGCTTCTTCCTCTTGTTTACTGTTTCTTTGAGACATGTGTACTGATTCTCAATAGCTATTGCTCTATTCCTGACACAATGATATTTTTGACAGATTCTGGAACTAGGCTGGAAACATTGGATATCTTGCAATTTGACAATTTCTGACAACTTTCTCAAATTTTTCCAAGCGACACTCTGCAGACTCGTACGACACTGGGTAGTCTATGAAATGACATTTGCTAAACTCATACGATAGTTGGGTAATACTAAAATGACACTTGACAAAACTCGTACGACTTTTGACTTCCTAAAATGACTTTTGACTCCAAAAAAGATTTTACGTCAATTTTTGCAAAATGTAAGGTCTTTAATTTTGGATTGTTTGCAAATTGTATTGTCTAGATTTTGAAGGTTATATCAGATTTGATCATTTTTAATAGCCAAGTAGATAAACAAGCACGCAGAATAGCAAGCAAGTGATTTCAAGCACGTCTGAAAATAATGAACAAGGGCAAAAGCAACCTTGCGCATGAACAATCAAGTGACCAAATTGTGCTAATCCCTGAGAGTACTAATTGTGTATGTTCTGAAAAGTTTTGCAATAACACACATATACCTGAAAGTGAAAAATTGGCCTCTCTAGGGTTTTTAGTAATGGTTTGACTCTGCAACTTTTATGATTCAAAGGGGTGAACTCCAATCCCGGCGCACCAGGGTTTTGACACAGTCCGAGAACTTAATCTTCAAGAGCTGCTAGGGAGATCTGACAACCCAACAATGAACCATACCCGTGGAGATTTCTTCCACAAGGACATTTATATAGCGGCTGTCACTACCATGGCGAAAATGGCTATTACCGCTTGAGGTTTCGTCAATGCAGTTTGCCCTGTGAAGGGATTGTCCGCTACGGTTAACCCTCTCTAAAGATGACTCACAATAGTATACCACAAGGGGACTTGGCTCCAGATTCAAGGTTTTGACACCTCTTCACTTTTAACCCAAACAAAGCAAGCAGATTAATCCGACACACTAAGACAAAGTTTTGTTCCACCAAGGTCTATGATATCAACTCCACGTGATCTATCAACCTCTCCAGGGAGAGAATGTATCAATCAATAAGAGAAGACACACTAACCAATTTTGATTCACCAAAGCTCGTGATATCAACCCTACGTGATCTATCAACCTCTCTAGAGAGAGAATGTGTCGATCAATAAGAGAAGATGCATTAACCAAGTTGAATGTGAAACGCACTAAGTATCCTCCCTACCTACAAGGATTCTGTCATCAAGAAAGATTTCTCTAGGAATCCAATCTCTCAAGAATCACGAATAGTGTTCATAGGGCCTAATTACTATGTGAGCATAGATGTATGTTCCGAAAGTAAATCTACCAAAAGTACCCAAAAAGTAGAAAGAGGAACACTTAACGCTTAAAGCGAATATGAGATGAGTCCACAAGGTGGAACACTTAACACCTCACACAAGCTGAAAATGAGTCCCCAACTTAGAAAATAAGTGAGTTCCTAAAAGCACAAAAGGGTTGCCAAGTGGAACATTTAACGCTTCTGTCATGTTGACCCCTCCCTTTTATGGCGCTGAGATTGCAACCACGGGGCGAAAATAAGGGGCCAGTGGATTAGCGAGTCCAATAACCCAAGATAGCAATCAAGATCAATCACAAGTATTCTAAGACTACTTAATGAATCCTTAAGGGTTCACAACCTAATATCAATTATGCAAGTGTGTAGAAATAGATCAAAAGCATGAAAAGATGCACACAAGCTTGACACATAAGAGATTTATTTTAAGTCCCAAATCAAAATATTATTAGATGAAGGAGAATACCTGGGATCCTCGCAACGCGCTTAGTAGATTTTACTTAATTTTTAGCAATTTTTGTTGAGCTTTTCCATGCAAGCAAGTGACGAACTCTCCAACAAGCAAACAAGCAAACAAGATATGCAAAATATATTCAACTTATGAAAACCATAGGGTTAGCTCTAAAAATCAATTATTATTAGTAATAATAACCAGCAATTAACCCAAATGACAACTCATATCATTCATTGAACCATGTAAAAGAAATAAGTGCATACCCATCACAAAACTTTTTTTTTTTTTTGCTGCATTTGACCTAGTCAACAAGATCTAATTTTTTTGATATGATTTTGGCCACAAAAATAGAAATTCAAAATAGAGACCCCTGCTAAAAAATAGAGAGCTTTCCAAAAATGCAAAAATTTTAGAAAAATCTCTTCATTTGTGCCCTAGAGACCCATTTTATCAAAACAGACCAGTTTTTGTAAATTGACTATTTGAGCTATGATATCATGTCCAAATTTAAAACACAAAGAATGGACCCCCTGTATAATTTAAAGAGCTTTCTGAAAATATAAAAATTTTCAAAAAATATGCTAATTTGCGTCAGATATTAATTTTTTCCAGAATTTCAAAAAAAATTATTAAAAATTAAAAACATCTCAGAAAATTCTAATTTTTTTACTGTAGCTTCCATGACATGTCACCAACCTACAAAAAAAAAATTCAGACCAAAATTCCAATCTGTTTTGGAAATAAAATTAAATCTTTGAAACTTTGGGGTTTTAGCTCTCCAAAAAAATCAAAACCAGCATGCAAAGGTGGGTTGCCCCACGGTGGGCGCAAGAAATGTGTGTGTGAAAATTATACCTAATCTGTAGACACAACACTCAGTAAAACATTAGAGGTTAGCTATAATCAAAATCGTGCAAAATTGAAAGCTATCTAACCAAGCGATTTACTGCCTTCTAATAGGTGCGAGATTAATGTTCTCAGATTGTAATCGAGATCAGTGACCTAGACGACACCTAAATGAAGGATTTGAATGCAAAAGATGGATATGAAATTGAATACAATTAAGCTATTTTTTTTTTAATATTTTCTATGCAATAAGAATGAATTGAAAACTGATATGAAATTAATCTATATGAAAACTGATATGCTATGCTAATCTAACAATGATATGAAATATGAATGCAAAAATAAGATTGATCTCACAAAAATGCCGATTCGCAAGAGCTTTGATTCTTCAATTCCAATTCTCCAGCGTGATTGTGCAAAATATGAGATGATTTGTGAAGAGCTGAAGCCTTTAATTTATAGAAATCCAGGGCTTTGGAGGTGCATGGGAAAAGCCATAAATCACTCAAATTAACTCATCTTGATTTTTGAGTTATCTGATCATGAAAGATAGTTAATTCTCAAAATCATGCAAAAACATGCAAAAATAGCTTTTTAACTCAAATTAGATTTTATATTAGCTTTTTGAACTCCAAAAGGATGTTGAGTTCCAAAAAGTTAATAACTTGCATTGATTTTCTAATTTGGAGTTTAACTGTTTCTTTTGAATATGCATAATAATTAAGAATTAAATAAATAAATAAAGTGATTTATCCTTAACTCAACTGATTTTTTAAATAAAATAATTAATTTATGGGTTAATTAACTATTTTACCAAACTTTTATTAAAAATTATATTATTAAATAACGACAACATGCTTTAATTAATTAAATAAGAATTTAATCAATTAAAAATAGGAATTTTGATTTATTGTCAAAATTAAATAATACAATTAATAATAGATAGAATTAAATTTAATTATACAATTAAGTAGCAAATATTAAATCTAATTAATTAAATATGAAAATATTCAATTAATCAAACTTAGGATAAATGTGATTTATCGCCAAATAATCATTAAATTAAAAATAATTAAGATAATTAGGAATATTACTAGGAATATTCCTCGATGCAAAATTTAAGATAATCAATTATGATTCGATGATGTTTAGATGTGCCTTAGGTTAGGACTTTGATGTCGATTTCGTTCGAATTGAAGATGTAGGAGATTAATGAACTTATAGCCCATTTTTGGGGTATTACAATTATATTAGTTGTACCATGGTTGGATATGAACTTATTTATACTCCAATAGAATGAGCATGTTTAGTTGTTATTTTTTCTTCATAAAAACTTTGGCATTATATGCTTAATCATAAAAAAAAAAAACTCATTCATGAAGGGAATCCTTTGAAATACCTCTCATCCAAGGCTACCCTTATTGATTGTATGAGAAATTGGGTTTTGATTGAGTGGATTTGACATTTAGTATATGGATAAAAAAAGTTATCAAAGAAAAACTCATTGTAGATCAACTAGTAGATGCAACTTTAAACATAGATCATCTGCTCATTTTGAAATTTCTCAATGAAGAGGTTTTTATAGATATCTCATCACACTTGTGGAAGTTGAGATTTGATGGGTCTTACACTCATCATGGGTCAAAAGTTGGAATTCTTTCTATTTATCCACAAGATGACTGTATCCCATACTCATAATGATTAGTGTTGTGTGTGTGAATTTTGCACCTGATTTGTAGACACAACACTTCAGTAAAATATTAGAAGTTAGCAAAAATGAAATTGTGCAATGAATTGAAAGCTAAACTAACCAGGCGATTTACTGTCTTCTAATAGGTGCGAGTATGATGTTTTCAGATTGTTATCAAGATCAGTGACCTTGACGACACCTAAATGAAGGATTTGAATGCAAAACTGATATAAAATATGAATGCAATTAATCTATTTTTTTAAATTTTAGATTTTCTATGCAATGATATGATCAAAACTGATATGAATGTATGCTAATATGGAAATTGATATGCTAAAATGATCTAACAATAAAATGAAAACAAAAGTGATCTCACAAAACGTGGTTGATTTGCAAAGAAGCTCTAATTCTCCAGATAGCAATTTACCAGCCTAAGTTTGCAAATTATGAGATTCTGTGGATTTGAAAGATGAATTATGAAGAGCCGAGCCTTGTTTTTATAGAAATCCAAGGCTTTGGAGGTGCATGGAAAAAGTCATAAATCACTCAAATAAACTCAACTTGATTTTTGAGTTATTTTTAAATAAAGATAATTTAATTCACAAAAACATGCAAATCATGCAAAAATAGCTTTTTAACTCAAATTAGAAGTTTAGATCAATTTTAAAACTCAAAAATGATGTTGAGTTCCAAAAAGTCAATAACTTGCATTGATTTTCTGATTTGGAGTTTAACTGCTCTTTGATTGTGCACATGGATAATTATGAATTAATAAATAAATAAAGTGATTTATTCTCAACATAACTGATTTTTGAAAAATAAAATAATTGATTTATGGGTTAATCAAACTTTTATTCAAAAATAATATCATCAAATATGACAACTTGCTTTAATTAATTAAATAAGAATTTAATTAATTAATGATAGAAATTTTGATTTATTGTCACATTTAAATAATAATACTTAGGAATAAATATAATTAAATTCAATTAAATAATTAAGTGGCAGAATTAAATCTAATTAATTAAATATTAAGAATATTTAATTAATCAAACTTTAGGATAAATAGGATTTATCGCCAAATAATCATTAAATTAAAGATAATTATGATAATTAGGAATATTACTAGGAATATTCCCCGATGCAGAATTTAAGATAATCAATTAGGATTCAATGATGTGCCGATGTGCCTTTGGTTAGGACTTTGATGTCGATTTCGTTCGATATGTTGATATAGGAAGTTAATGAACCTATAGCCCAATTTTGGGGTATTACATTTTGCCCCTCTTTGAATTACTATGCGAAGCGCAGTGGTTCAAAGACAATCTGTGTATGATGTTTGAAACTGATGATCTGATATGAGATTGCAATTGATATGAAATAAAAACTATGATATGAGACAAAGATTGATTGAAAGATTTGAAGATATTAGGTCTTGAATGACCAAAGATAATGGAAACTATAAAAGTAATGAACCAATGATTGCAAAGAAGTGTCAAAATACTTGATTCTGAACCTTATAATTGCGAAGAAGTGAGTGACCGATTCTAGACTCGATTGTCCTTAGAAGAATCACGTAGGTATCACATCTTAACCCTTCAGTTACCAAAGAATCAAGGAAATAACACAATTGAACCGATAGTTGCAAAAACTGATACAATTTACAAGATTAGGAGAGAACCAGATTGATATGGATCTCGATGAATCTGATATGCCCCGAGTGATGATAGATTTTCCCCGAGTGATGAGGACTTTTGATGAATCAACAACTAGACATGGTTGTTGTCTTGATTACTGAGGAAAGATATGATTTCAAATTTGATTATAGACTTTGAATGATATGCAATACCATGCCCCCTTCAGGATTAAAATTGAAATCTGACAAGAAAAGTCAGCGTTGATAGTTCAGAAGCATGTAGATTGATTTGAGAAGTGGTTAAACACGTTCAGGAATGCATTCTGCATCGTTTGGAGGTCGAAAAGACTAAGTTTGACTAGGTTTGACCATGAGTTGACCAAGGTTGAAATTTTGATAGTTTGATGGAAGATAATCAATTAAGTTGAATTCTGAATTTCTGTGATGATTGAAGGTCGATTATGCAAGCAGTTGACAATATGAATGATCTCAAATTTTGATTTTGATCCTGAAAAAAAAAAGATTCTACTTCTATTTCATTAGAGGAACCTTCGTGTAAGATTCAGCTCTTGTTAGATATGAAGAATTGATATGAAGAATTGTTTAAGCTTTGAAGTGTTTCCAAACATTTGTGAGATCATGCAAACATGCAAAATGCAAAGAAACATGCAAAATGAAATGCAACCTAAGACCTAGTCACTGATCATGTGTCGATTTGTTATCATCATTGAACTTTTAGGTAACCAGATAAATCAATACAATGCCTACTAACTATGAAACGATAGATATATGAATATCGATTTGTATGCGCAAGAATCAATACAACACCCATTGGTTAGGAAACCATGGATATATGAATATTGATTTTATTTTCGCAATGTCGGATTAGATATAAGCACCAAGGCATAAACGCCATGATGACCTGAATATCATGTCCATTTTGATATAGCAATTTGTATAAGTATCGAAACATAAACACCGTGATGACCGGAATATGCCTTGCGTTGCAAACACATCAAACAGTTAAGAGATCATTCTAAATCCAATGTGAATTACCCATAGTGACCCTTTATCGTTCACATCTTTAGGTAAGATCGTGTTTCACAGTAAGAGAAAGAACTCACTCAAAAAGATAATAGTTAGATCAAACTTCCTTGAATTTTTTAGGTATCAATGGTCGAGGTACGCATGGCCATCCAATTCAAGATAGAGGCTCTTACAGTCGGACACCATTTCAATCCAGAATTTCCAAAGTTGTTATTTTTTCACATATAAGCAGAAGACAAAGAAAAGATTATGTCCCCAGTCATCACTCTCTAAATCCTGTAAAGGACATCATCGAAGAGCTCGAAGGGACACAATATGCAAAAATCTCAATGTGAATCAGTAAGCATACAAGGAGATAAAAGCATGTAAAAATCATAGATTGTTTTTAGTTTGTGTTTGATGTTTGATTGCATTGTTGTACATGCAAAATCCTTTCTAGAGACAAGATTGACTGACTGACTCGGATGAAGCTTCAAAGGACTCTGACTGGATATGATACGTCTAAGATACATTGGAGGCCATAGGATATGACTGTGATTGCCCCCAAGTGTTAAACATTGATAGGATACATACGCTTGAGCTGATTGGTGTACAAACTGACTTATTGAGAACAAGAATGTAGAAACAAACCAGGAGATATGTACAAACTAAAGCAAGACTGAAAGCTAGAAAAGACCAAGATTGTATTGATAGATGGAGCGTTTTGAAACAAGTGGTACCCATTTTCTGGGTTTTCACCATCTTGGCAGAGATTCTATTTTTGCTACCAAGGTGCCTGTTTCCAAGTTTTCACCAAGGCACTTTTTTTTTTTCTCATTTTTTTGTATTTTTTATTTTTTCAATTTTTTTTTGTACTTTTGATATTTTTTTATTTTTTTGTGAATCGTCAAGGTGCCTATTGCTAGGTTTTCACCAAGATGTTCATTTTTTTAGGACTTTTTTCAATTTTTAAGATTTTTTTAGGACATTTTACCATAGACTGAATGCCTTAGGCATAGAATTTCTTCAGATGGAGAGCGTTGATCGGTTCTCGGAGCTGTTCTCCTTCAGTTGTTGAGAGTTGATAGGCACCAGAGCCAAAAGTAGCAGTGATTACAAAGGGACCCAACTAGTTCAATCTTCCCCTTGCATTCTCGATGTGATTGATTTTTAAGATTTTCTCTCAAGACTAGATCACCAACCTGAAATCCTCTGTGTCTGACTTTCTTGTTGTAGCCTCTAGACATTTTTTTTTGATATACTCTAAGATGATCATACGATGCTTGTCTGCGCTCATCTAGTAGTTCAAGTTCTTGTAACCTAGACACTCTGTAGTCATCATCAATTACTAGACCATGCATTCTGATTCTTAGTGATGGGATTTCAACCTCAATAGGTAGTACCGCTTTAGACCCATAAACTAAAATGAAAGGTGTAGCCCCAGTAGGTGTTCTGATACTTGTTCTGATACTGGTTCTGATACTTTTTCTGATACTAGTTCTGATACTGGTTCTGATACTAGTTCTGATACTTGGTATGATAATGGTTCTGATACTTGGTATACTTAATAGCATCTTTTTCCATTGCAAACTCCCAAGTAAGATCATATCATGCAATCCCAATGTCTAGCAAGGTGGAGAACAAGAGGGATTGGCAAGCTGGTGGAAGAGATGGAAGACAAGAGAATGAAGGAGAATGAAGGGAAGAAATCCTCAAGGGCAAACTCCTCAAGAATACCCAAGCTAGGGAAAAATTATTATGTAAAGCACATTTGGTCAAGCAATAAAAGGTTACCATAGGATAAATCACAAAAGCGTAATGCCAAAGAAGGACAGGATGTAGTCCAAAGGAGTAGACATGTCAAGAGGTTTCAAAGCATCGTGTTCTACTCTTTTTCTTTTTTTCTTAGATCAAGACCAAAGGGGAAAAGGATAGTGATAGGTGAAAATGAATGGAGGAAGATGGATATGAAGGCTAAACATGGAAGGAATGAAAGCAAGATCATCATCAGATAACTCACAAAATATTCAAATGTTCATGTATAGGTCAACCTTGTTAAGATCAAAGAGAGGAGATGGAATGGATGAAATATGTAGAAGAACTACGCATGATGCCTGCTTGCCAAGTTTTCATCACGGTACTTATCCAAGGCACCACAAGGGAGTAGTTTTCACCATAGGATGAATTTATTTCTCTTTAATTTTGCTACCAAGGTGCCTGTTTCCAAGTTTTCACCAAGGCACTTTTTTTTTTCTTTTTTTTTTTTTAATAATTTTTTTTTTGGAAGAAGGCAAGCTTTTCAGATAATGCTCCTTGAAAGGATAAACCATGATATGCCAAGGATTCAAAATGATATGCTCAAAGATGCTGATAGGGAAAGGGAGATGGAAGAGAAAAATGGAGGATAAGGTTTTATGTAAAGCAAGTGAGGTTGGAAGATAGAAGGAATAGGAAAATGAGGAAAAAGGATAAAAAGTAGAAGGATAATGAATGGAAGGATTGTGAAAGGGTATATGGAAAGGAAGGCAAGATCAACATTGACACACACCTTGAGGGGTGGTGAGAGGATGGAGGAAACATGAATGAAGGACTATGTGAAGGAATGTGGCGAATGGATAGTAGAGGTTGTGGTTTAGGTGCATGGAATGGAAGAATGTTTTTGGAAGAAGATGAAGTGGAAGCCTTTGGAAGCTTGAATGTCAATTTCACTTTTTGCTCAACACCAGACTCTTTCAAGAGAGACTTTGGAATCCATATAGCCGTAGGGTTTTCATTTCTTTTTGATGATCTAGAGAGAATATCTTTAATGATGGATTTTGGAACCCATACTTGTCTTTTGACTTTATGCCTCCATATCGTTTAGAGGAGACATGGTGATCTTCTCTTTTTGATGGATTCTTATATTGCTTCTTTTTCTTGTATTGAACATTCAAGTTTCTTCCAAAAGACTTGGGACTTGTGGAAGAAGAAGGAGGATATGACTAGTTTAGATGGGTGGGTGGATGAAAAGGATTCAAGGGTATGCATATATGTTGATCTTGAGGAAAGATGGGAGATTGAGGGACGTAAGGACCCAAGATGGATGGCGAATTAGGAGAGTTAGGAGGGGAAAGTGAAAAGGGACATAAGGACCCAAGATGGAAGGAAGACATGAAGCCCTTTGTAGTGGTGGAAGAGGTCCCAGGATGGAAGTGGAAGATGCAAAAAGATAATTAACAAGTTCATCAACATTTATATGATAACCAAGGACATCAGCATCTTTAGAGTGAGCATTAGAATTTTCAATAGGATCATGGACATCTTGAATATGAGCACCTTCTTTGATAGGATTGTTCAAAGCTTGCAAACACTTAGGAAGAGTAGAAAGTGGAAGCGAACATGAAGTGGTAGAACAAGAAGATGGAAGACTTTGATCTTGACAAGGATCTTTGGATAACATAAGCGCATAATTTTTCTCTTGATTTTTAATAGGCTTAACATTGGAAGGAACAACACCATTTTTACCAACCTTAATGGAAGTATCATCTTTGGAAAGCGAAAGTGTAGTAAGGTTATTTTGATTGTCAATAAGCTCAACAGTGTAAGTAGTAGCTTGATCTTGCTTAGGAGAAGAATTAAGACATAGTGGAATGCATGAAAAAAGGTGTGCAGGATCAAAGGAACCCTGAGGCAGATAAGAGACATCGTGAAAAGGAGTGGATGACATGGAGGGTTCTTGATCTTGATCTTTCTTTATATTCTTTTCTTTATCATTTCTGGAGTCCTCTTGACATGGAGCCACTTCTAAGGACAAGGAAGCATGTTGGGATTGTATGGAAGACTTTGGAAGAGATGGTGGAGGACTAGCTGAAGTAGGAATTATAGCATATGAAGGCTTAGGCTCTTTAAGTTTAGCATTATTGAAAGTATTGGTAGCCAAGTGAAGGTTAGCTTGAGTTTCTTCAAGGGTAGCCCTTGAGGATAACTATAGGGAATCGTATGAAAAGTATTAGGACTTTCATTGGATGAAGGATTTGTGAAAGATTTAGAAGACTCGGAAGCTTTAGGAAGTGTATGGTTATTGGAGGAAGTAAGGGAACCATCACAAGACAAAAGTTCAGCATTAACATGATCTTTCTTAAGAGTGTAATCTTTATTTTTAGCATGAGAGTTCTTAGAGGAGAGATCCTTGTAGTATTGATGCTTCAAGCTAGCACGATGCATTTTATAGTCCTCAGCAGTAGTAGATGGATCATAATCAAGGTATTGTTCACAAAAATCATCAAAGTCTTTTTCAAAATTAGAATCATATGGATCACCATCACGATCTATCCAATGTGACATCCCATTTTTAGTAAGCAGGAACACATGATGAAGAGGACTCTTAGGAACAGAGGTGTCATAGGTATCATTATATTTTCCATCATCATAGTCATCATAGTCTTCAAAGTCTTCAAAGATGGGTGTGTCACTCTCTGTGGAAGAGGTATCATAAGAATTATCACATTGCTCAAATTCTGTCCGGGGGCATGGTGACATGTACAAGTCTTTATCAAATGGAAAAGGACATAGAGCTTCCATGGAGAACTCTTTAGGTTCCTTTTCTTTCTCAAGTTTGTTAAATTTGACTTGCATAGCTTGCATTTGCTTCATCATAGCTGTGATTAGAATTTCTTCCTCATGTGTACTGCTTTTTTGAGACTTGTGTACTGATTCTCAATAGCTACTGCTCTGTTCCTAACACAGTGATTTGTTCGATAGATTCTGGAACTAGGCTGAAAAAGCTAAGTATTTGGCAATTCTGAACATTTTCTGACAACTTTTCAAAATTTTCCAAAACAACACTCTGCAGACTTGTACAACAGTGGGTATGCTATGAAATGATAGTTGAAAAGCTCATATGACAGTTGAAAAACGTGCACAACAGTTGCTAGCAGGATTTGACTTTTTGAATTTGACTGGCAGGAAGACTCGTACGACACTGGGTTCTTTACCATACAACAGATGGGCAGTAATGAAACGACACTTGATAGAAACTCATATGACTTCTGACCTCCTGAGATGACTTTTGACTCCAGAAAAGAATTTTACTTCAGATTTTGCAAATTTTGAGTTTTTAGATTCAGATTATTTGCAAATTGTACTGTCCAGATTTGAGGATTGTAATAGGTTTGTTCATTTTCAGTAACTAGATAGATAAACAAGCATGCAAAACAACAAGCAAGTGATTTCAAGCATGTCTGAAAATAATGAACAAGGGCAAAAGCAACCTTGCGCATGAACAATCAAGTGACTTATTCGTTCTAATCCTCAGAAGTGCTAATTGTGTATGTTCCAAAATATTTTGCAATGACACACATATACCCTAGAAAATAAAAATTTGGCCTCGCTAGGGTTTTTAGAAATGGTTTGACTCTGCAACTTTTATGATCCAAAGGGGTGAACTCCAATCTCGGCGCACCAGGGTTTTGACACAGTCTGAGAATTTAATCAATCAAGAGCTGGTAGGGAGATCTGACAACTCAACAATGAACCACACCTGTGAAGATTTATTCCACAAGGACATTTATATAGCGGTTGTCACTACCACGGTGAAAATGGCTATTACCGCTTGAGGTTCCATCAACACAGTTTGCCCTGTGAAGGGAGTGTCCGCTATGGTTAACCCTCTCTAAAGGTGACTCACAATAGTATACCACAAGGGGACTGGTTCCAGATTTAAGGATTTGACACCTCTTCACTTTTAACCCAAACAAAGCAAGCAGATTAATCCAACACACTAAGACAAAGTTTGCTTCACCAAGGTCTGTGATGTCAACCCCACGTGATCTATCAACCTCTTCGAAGAGAATGTATCGATCAATAAGAGAAGATGCACTAACCGAGTAGAACGTGAAACACACTAAGTATCCTCCCTACCTACAAGGATTCCATCATCAAGAAGGATTTCACGAGGAATCCAATCTCTCAAGAATCACAAATAGTGTTCATAGGGCCTAATTACTATGTGAGCACAGATATATTTTCGAAAGTAAATCTACTGAAAGTACCCAAAAGTAGAAAGAGGAACACTTAACGCTTAAAGAGAATATGAGGTGAGTCCACAAGGTGGAACAATTAACCCCTCACACAAGCTAAAAATGAGTCCACAACTTAGAAAATAAGTGAGTTCTAAAAAGCACAAAAGGGTTGCTTGGTGGAACAATTAACGCTTCCTTCCTCTAGATCCCTCCCTTTTATGGCACTGAGATTGCAACCACGGGGTGGAACGAGGGGCCGACAGATTAATGAGTCCAATAACCCAAGATAGCAATCTAGATCAATCACAAGTATCTAAGACTGCTTAAATGAATACCTAAGGTGTCACAACCTAGTATCAATTATGCAAGTGTGTAAAACAAAAGCATGAAAAGAAGCACTCAAGCTAGACACATGAGAGATTTATTTTAAGTCCAAATCAAAATATTATCAGAACAAGTAGAATACCTGAGATCCTCGCAACGCGCTTAGTAGATATTTACTTGATTTTTATCTTTGTTAAGCAATCCCGTGCAAGCAAGCAACTAGTAGATATTTACTTGATTTTTATCTTTGTTAAGCAATCCCGTGCAAGCAAGCAACAAACTCTCCAATAAGAAAACAAGCAAACAAGTAAACAAGATATGCAATGTATCTTCAACTTATGAAAACCCTAGGGTTATCTTTAAAAATTAATTATTATCAGCAATAATAACCAGCAATTAACCCAAATGACAACTCATATCATTCATTGAACCATGTAAAAAAAATAAGTGCATACCCATCACAAAATTTTATTTTTTTTGCTGCATTTGACCTAGTCAACAAGATTTGATTTTTTTGATATGATTTTGGCCACAAAAATTGAAATTTAGAATAGAGACCCCTACTAAAAAATAGAGAGCTTTCCAAAAATGTAAAAAATTTAGAAAAATCTCTTCATTTGTGCCCTAGAGACTCGTTTTACCAAAATAGACCAATTTTTGTAAATTGACTATTTGAGCTATTATATTGCGTCCAAATTTAAAATATAAAGAATGGACCCCCTGTAGAATTTAAAGAGATTTCTAAAAATATAAAAATTTCCAAAAAATATGCTGATTTGCATTAGATATTGATTTTTTTATAATTTCAAGAAAAAATTATTAAAAATTCTAGAAAATTCTAAATTTTTTATTGTAGCTTCCCTGATATGTGTCCAACTTGAAAAAAAAAATTCAGAGCAAAACTCCAAGCCGTTTGGGAGATAAAATTAAATCTTTGAAACTTTAGGGTTTTAGCTCCCCAAAAAAATCAAAACTAGCATGTAAAGGTGGGTTGCCCCACGGTGGGTGCCAGAAATGTGTGTGTGAATTTTGTACCTAATCTATAGACACAACACTTCAGTAAAATATTAGAGGTTAGCAAAAATGAAATCGTGCAATGAATTGAAAGCTAAACTAACCAGGCGATTTACTACCTTCTAATAGGCGCGAGTATGATGTTCTCAGATTGTTATCGAGATCAGTGACCTTGACGACACCTAAATGAAGGATTTGAATGCAAAACTGATATAAAATATGAATGCAATTAATCTATTTTTTTTTTTTTTATAGATTTTCTATGCAATGATATGATCAAAACTGATATGAATGTATGCTAATATGGAAATTGATATGCTAAAATGATCTAACAATAAAATGAAAATAAAAGTGATCTCACAAAACGTGGTTGATTTGCAAAGAAACTTCGATTCTCCAGATAACAATTTACCAGCCTAAGTTTGCAAATTATGAGATTCTATGGATTTGAGAGATGAATTATGAAGAGGTGAGCCTTGTTTTTATAGAAATTCAAGGCTTTGGAGGTGCATGGAAAAAGCCATAAATCACTCAAATAAACTCAACTTGATTTTTGAGTTATTTTTAAATAAAGATAATTTAATTCACAAAAATATGCAAATCATGCAAAAATAGCTTTTTAACTCAAATTAGAAGTTTAGATCAATTTTAAAACTCAAAAATGATGTTGAGTTCCAAAAAGTCAATAACTTGCATTGATTTTCTGATTTGGAGTTTAACTGCTCTTTGATTGTGCACATGGATAATTATGAATTAATAAATAAATAAAGTGATTTATTCTCAACTTAATTGATTTTTGAAAAATAAAACAATTGATTTATAGGTTAATCAATCATTTAATCAAACTTTTATTCAAAAATAATATCATCAAATATGACAACTTGCTTTAATTAATTAAATAAGAATTTAATTAATTAATGATAGGAATTTTGATTTATTGTCAAATTTAAATAATAATACTTAGGAATAAATATAATTAAATTCAATTAAATAATTAAGTGATAGAATTAAATCTAATTAATTAAATATTAAGATTATTCAATTAATCAAACTTTAGGATAAATAGGATTTATCGCCAAATAATCATTAAATTAAAGATAATTATGATAATTAGGAATATTACTAGGAATATTCCCCGATGCAGAATTTAAGATAATCAATTAGGATTTGATGATGTGCCAATGTGCCAATGTGCCTTTGGTTAGGACTTTGATGTCGATTTCATTCGATATGTTGATATAGGAAGTTAATGAACCTGTAGCCCATTTTTGGGGTATTACAAGTGTTCCCTTGCAAAAAAACATAACATAATATCAAGCTTTAATCATAGGATATGATGACTATCAAATGGTGTATAAAGGAAATTCAAGTGTAAGAAGATTCATAACTCATTATTAGACAAGTAAATGATGACTTTAAAACACAATATGAGAAACTTTTCCCTTAGAAGAAATTGGTGACCATTTGTTCAACATCATTTTCAACAAATACCTAGTGTGTATGGGTAAATTTGACTTGTTAGCACAATGCAAACCACACAAACAAGGTTAAACCATGCATTCACTAACTAAAAATTCGCTCGCACCTTAGTTAAGCTAAATGGAGGTACCATGCTCCATTGATTTGATCTTTAAGCTTTTGGATGTGGGTATGATCTCAAACACAACAATATAACTCCCCAATTATGATTTAAAATACTAAATGTATGAGATATGACTCTAAGATTCGAGCTAAAATGAAGATTCAAATGCAAAGATCCTAGATGAAATGCAATAAACTATAAAGATTTAAACTATGAGAGCCATGATTTCTAAACTAAATGCAAATGAGAAATGTTATGTTATGATACTAAGATGGTTGAAATTGTAACTAAGAGCTCTAGAGAGAATTTAACATGATAACAATACTAGAATGCAATGGATGGATTGTTAATGGAGAGGCTCATATTTATAGAGTTTTGGGAGGAATGAATGATTGCGATTCAAAATTGAATGAATGGTTGAGATTCATTTCGATCAATGAGGTGGCAATGATGTGAAGGCCAAATGGAAGCCACATATGCAAAGTTGTAGTTGGCCATAGAAGGGTGGTGGTTGCTCACACATGTGTGAGAAACCTTGGAAGAGGTGGCAATAAATGCTAAGTGGGAGATAAGTGTAAGAGATGGGAGACTCAAGAAACCTCACACATGTGTGAGCAAGCCTCAAAGAAGAAAGAGGAGACAAATGTGTAAGAAGGTACAGATGGCAATTTAAGGAGGTTTGGTGGTTGGATGTGGGTATGTGCTTACATTCAAATTTGGAGGGAAATACTAATTGGTTTAGGAATCACACAATTAGGTTAATTAATCAGAGTTAATTTATGATTAATTATGGAGTAGTCTAGGAATGTCATGATTGGGTTTATAGGCTAGGGATCAGGCTAGGTTTAGATTTAATTAATTAAAAATTAACTAAATCACAAGGATTAAGCTAGAAGAGAATGTTCAAATAAATTATTAAATTATTTAAATATTGGGATAAAGGCGGATAATGTGACAATTTTATAAAAATGTTTCACATTATTTGGCTAAAGGGCTAATATGATTAATTTAAATAAATTAATTTATTATATTTGGGTAATAATAATAATAATAATAATTAAAATTAACTATATTATCTTGGCTAGATAATTAATTAAATAGGAATTTAATTAATTTGAAAGGTGGGAATAGTCACAAATTTGGACATCAACATTTTGTCCCTCTTTGATGCGGTGTCAGAAATGGCATCACATTAAAGAAGAGAAAATAAGATGCCCTAGAGGAAAATGAAGGCCTAAGAATTACATTGGAGCAATGATGGTCAAGGGGTAGGCCCCCTCAAGAAATTGGTGCAAAAAAAATGTGGGAATTTCTTGAAAAAGGTTAAAAAGGAGGAAAAAGGAGGAGAAAATGGAAGAAAATGAGATTTTGCATGACCAATAGGGTGGTGGGAGAAAACGAGGAAGAAAATAGGGTCTAAGAAGAAATTGGGGTCCACAGGGTGCCTATAAGTAGGTCTAAAGGGGCCTACAAGAGGTCATTTTCAACTCACATAAGTCAAAAAGGAGACCTACGAGTGAAAAATATGGTAGAGGCAAGGATGAAGGACCAATTGAGAGAGTGTGAGTTTTTACTAGTGATTGATGGAGTACAACCCTCCAGTGAGTGCCTAGACTCAACTTTGTTTGTTTTATTCATGCTTTTAATTTTGCATTTATGGGACATTGTACAACATTAATAGGGGTTAAAACCTATTAGGGTGAAAATGTGGATCGTGCGATTAACAAATGCATATATGTTGATCGTAGGATCAACGCCTCTACAAGCACTAGAATGGGGGAAGAGGGATTCGAAATGTCAAACGCTTGATTGACATTTATGCTACTAAGGAATAGTAGGTAAATAGAGCTTGCACTGATTAGTGCAAGAACCAAAGAAATGGGACCTCCACCAAGGAGGGTTAGGGTAAAGGAAACAAGGGAAAAAAGTGTTGAAAAACACTGGGGTATTTGACTAGGTAGGTCGAGGACATGATGACCCAATTGGGATGTGGAGGAGGAAAAATGGGCTAAGGCTAAGAAAGGATTGACTGACACAATAATGGACTTGTTGGTTTCTCCATTTATACATTTATATTAGCCTAAGAATGAGTCTAATTCTATCAATAAAAATCTGAACCAAATGACCAATTGACAAGAATCAGTCATAGGACTGAAATCTTCTACACTTTGGAATATGAAAAACCCAGGTGGGTAGCCCCTTTTGTAACATCAAGTATACATTAGCAACAACAAGTATTACACATTAGTAGATGAGTCTTAGCAAAATTGTATTAGAATTCATGAATATTTTCATAATTTGCTATATTTTGATTTTACACCTAGCAGATAGAGCTGAGAATGAAAATGACTTAAAACTATACCCAAACAAGCAAGTAAATGACATTTGATATATGGGCGTTTATGAAACAAAATTTGGACAACATAAAAAAACTAGTGCCTACCCAACGGAATAGAGTTAGATCCTAAGTAATGAATATAAATCCTAAAACACACAACTTCAAATTAGTGAGCTTATTGAGTGTTAATACCTGACATTCAAGTTTTTCCTTATGTTATTACACAAGCCATTCTTACACATCCAAAACATATTCTCAAACTCCTGTGACTTACAAATAGATGGTTTCGATGAACATAAATTTTTTTTCCGTTTAACTAACGAAGAAGCATTCTATTGAATGAAACTATCTATCGATGAGCCCTACTAGAACTATAGTCACTCATCTGAATGCAGTGAAGGTGAGGGACCTACTATTCTAAGGGCTCACCTGACTTCGGAAGGTGAGGGCCCTACTATTCTATGGCGGGTAGATTAGTTATGTGTGTGTGTGTGTGTGTGTGTGTGTGAGAGAGAGAGAGAGAGAGAGAGAGAGAGAGAATTTAATGCATTCCTTGAATGAAACCCACACACATGATCACACGTTAACAAGGAATTTTCCAAGAAGAATTAGAATACCTTGAATATTTTAATTTATGTTAAGTCAAAATATAGAATGGGGATAGTCTCTCCAATAATTTTATGTGTTTCTCATAGACTAATTGTAAAGTGATAGGAGAGAATTTACATTCGACTGCCCAAGAAGATATCCGTACATAGGAATATTTACAATTCTATTTACATGCCCAAAAAATGGATTACGTTCAGAACCCCGAGAAGAGGAATAAAGGAAGAATATAGGGCTCATTTATTTTTTGGAATGAGAGTGGAATTGGGATTGTCAAATCCCAGAATTGACATTTTTTATGTTTGTGTTCAAAACATGAAACTGGAATTTGGATTTGTTAATTCTCATTTACCCCCAAAACTAGCATTTGAATCTTCCATCTAAATAGATGGAATTGGAAAATCAATTCCAATTCTACTTAAATGGGAATTGGGGGTAAAGCAAAATTTATAATATTTTGAAATCCATAAGCAAACAAAATTTTCCATCTTCTTATTATGAATTCTAAGTGAATTCCAAGTGAACCAAATAATTCCATCCATATTCCCAAAACCATTTTCCAGATTTAAAACTTCCAGAATTGTCAAATACTTGAGTTTGACAATTTGAATGTTATTTAATTCCAACAACCAAACAAACCCTTACAAAAGAGAAGAGGAATTCCATATTTGATCTACTCATGACGTGTGTCCCTTTCACCTCTAACTTAGTTTGTGAAAACACCTCTCATTCCCTACCAATAACTAACTTTATTGTTGGCCTACTCCACCACTTCTGGTTTGCACCTTTTATCTTCATGAAATCTTGTTGCTCACACATGCAAGGTGTCGCTAAAAATGGCAGTAGCCATTGCCTTAGTTGAAATCAATTATCATCTTGAGTTATCATATTTAGTGCATCCAAAAGTGACCTATCCTTTTGCTTTAGCCCTAGAATCTCTTTTTAAATGCAAGGGGTACAACAAGTTAATGGCCAAGAACATACAAAGAGCATGATTAGCCGCCACTAGTTATTCAAAGAGGAGCACTTTTTTAGAATGATTTTTAGTTGTCTTTGTCTTCTAGTGTGATTTTTGTGTTGGCTCTGTACTAGTGATCCCATACCAAGGTAACACAGTGAACCTATGAAACTTGTGAGCCATTCCTTTATCACACCTAGCATGCTAGTGTCGTAATGATACCATAGATGCAAGATTTGCATCCTATCATCTTTTAGGGAAAACTATGGGTGGTAGCCTCTATCATCTATCTTCTCAAGAATATTTTTATCTTATAGAGGGTGTTGAATGTCTAAGATTGCTCATTTCCTAGCCATTCAACTAGGCCATTTTCTATAAATCGTCCCTAAGGACAAGCTGGGAGCCAACAAGAAGAGGTAGATGTCATTTGTAGTTGGTGGACAAAGTCACACCCTACACTTGAAAATTTTGATAACTCGACATCCACCATGAGATCTTTTGATACCTTTGCAACCACAAGATGAAATGTCTTCATATCGGTGGCCAGGGTCTTTGTATATTTCCTGCAACATTATCAACATCAACCACATCCCTTCTATTAAGGAAATCATCACATTTCACGGTAAGGTGACACAAAAAATTTGGATGCCAATGTATAACCCCTATAGGGTATTTATCCCTTTCTTCTTAAAGTTTTATCCTCCAGCATTTTTGGCTTTTACCAATTTTGGTGACAACATGCAACTACTTCTAATTTTATGCATTAAACAAGGCCTGCAAAAAAATATTTCCTACCTATCAAAATCTATGTGAAAAATAGATCCCAACTTGATACTCATAATCCCAACTTGATACTCATAATCCCTTTATGAAAAAACACAGTTATTTCATGCACTAATTGATTAGAAATCCCCTTTTGCAATTTGACCTGCCAATATCATTTCATTCCTTGGGATCTTCAATTTTGTTGTCACACTTCATGGATGCACCGTCAAATACCTGATCTTGCTCATCTAGCTCTTTTCAGCCTACATGGCACCACATTTCACTTCTAGATAGGCTCAACCCCGTGTGGACTATGCTTGAATTATCAACTTGTGCACCTCTCCATTTCATTGTCATGCCTCGTGGTCTCTTTTTTCATCCATGAAATTGTGGGGTCCTAGATATCCCCTTTCTCCATGAGCTTCCTTTGTTTCCACATCCAATTATATGATTTTACCTTATCCTTCATGGAATTGTGAGGTGACCACTTTCTCTCTATCTTCATGGTCACAAAGGGGCACCCTGTGCTTCTGCTGGTATGTTACATCAATTGTAAACCTTGAGTGGAACCACGAGGTCTTTTTATATCATGGTATTCCAATACACTACCCCACTACTCTACAACATTTCACCATTTACCTCTCTCCCTCTCGCAAGAGCCCGGGGTAACCTCATCTTCTCATGTTGATTTCAATTGACTTTTCACCCTTCTATTTCTCCAACAACTCTACATTTCCTTTGCAATCATAGTGAAAGGTCAGGACAAACCACTCCCTTCATACCTCACTCTTCTGCATCATATTTGAACTACCTAGTAGTATTTCAATGGAAACCTAGGGACACACCATGTCATATAGAACCTACCACCTTATTTTTGTGTGATTCATCCTAATTGCTCCTTAGTGGTCCTATGGAATCACAGGGCATATCTTCTAATAGTCTAGTAGAATTTTGACATGGCCATTACAAATTTCTTCAAAGTTTGACAGTACCAACAATTTTGGGCATGTAAATAGAATTGTAATATCCCTGTGTATGGATATCTTCCTGGGTAGTCAAATGTAAAATTCTCTCCTAACACTTTTTAGTTAGTCTATGAGCAACACATAAAATTATTGCAGAGACTATCCCTATATTGTATTCTGACTTAACATGAATTAAAATATTCATGATAATCTAATTTTTCTTGGAAAATTCCTTGTCAATGTGTGACTGTGTGTGGGTTTCATTCAAAGAATTATTCAAGGAATGAATTAAATTATATTTTCAAGTCATGGTGAGTTTGATAATATGTTATAGATGTGTAAGAATGGTATGTGTAATAACATAAGGAGTTGTGTCAATGTCAGGCATTAACGCTCAATAACCTCACTAATTTGAAGTTGTATGTTTTAATGGAGGAGGAAAAATGGGTTAAGACTAAGGAAGGATTGACCAACACAATATTGGATGGATGTAGGCACAATTTCCACCACTTGGTTCATATGAGCACTAGTCAATGAAAATTGATTTGTGGGAGTAATTGACGGTGAGGGAGTGTGGGCTAGTGATAGAAGCAGAGTTAGACAATGACCTAGGTTGAGGGTGCATAATGGGATGATGGCGATGTTGGTGGAGAAGTGGCACAATGAAAACCCTTCATTTTGTCTACCCACTAGAGAGGCCACAATTTCTCTACTAGATGTATGGAGGATTTACTAGGTCCCTATCAGAGGGGAAATTCTAGAGCACCAGCTGGAGGATGTAGATTACTACATGCAGTTAGCTTTTGAGTGGTCGATGAGGAGGATCCTGACCATCAGTACCTAGATGCCATGGAAATTAGTGGTGTACATAAGACTACCACAATTGGCTTTATATCTTGAAGGGTTGATCAAGGGGTGCATGCTTCCAGGTCTATCAAGTCATGGGTTTTATGTTGATTGGTAAATGTCACTATACTTGATGTTGGAGATGGGCACTATGTTTTTCTAGGGATACACCATCCTTGGTCAGTTGTACCATGATATGCACATGTGTGCATATTGGGTGTACAATAAACTAAGGATAAGACTTACACTATTATTAGTATAGGTATGGGAGCATATAGCAGTTGTGTATCCACTCGGGATACAAGAGTAGTAGAGATGAGATCCCTATGTACAGGCCACCACTTTGCTACTCATCTATGGGAGCTACATGGTTCTAGAGAAGGGTGTTGGATGACCTTAATGTGTTCACATAGACACCCTAAAAAGAATAATAGGCATAGGGTGTGGAGGGTATAGGATAAATGACATATACTACCTCACATTTGTATAGTCTGATTATTGGTTGATGGGATAGACTATCCATATATATAGATCAACATGAGTGATGTGTTAATTCAACATCATTCAATATGTAGTGGGGAAGGGGATGGTACATCCACATATGACTAAGGAGGTGGGTGTTTGGGGGAGATATGAAAATATAGTGTTAGTGCACTCTAACTAGGCTAGGATGACTTTGGTGTCATGGATTAGATGACCAAGGGTACAAGATGTAGGTATGACAACAAGATATGTAGCATGGTGGGAAATGCATCTACCATTGCAATTGACAAAATTGATTCATGTAAAATATGATGATTATTCAAGGGATGATATGGATATTGATGAGGATGGAGGAGGAGGAGATGACAGTGATGGAGGAGATGGTGGAGCTGAGTTGGTAGTAGCAAGAGAGGCTCAATTATGGTGACAAAGAGCACCACAAGTGTAGGTTAGGAGGGTGCCAATATAGGCAAATGCTTAGGTTTAGGATGTGAGAGAACACAAATAGGCTCCACAGGGATAGCGGGAAGGAGTATAGGGATTATAGGTACTACAAGGACAAGGACCATAGGTTCAAGCACCAACATACATAGTCCCTACAAAATAATATGACAAGTTTTAGGATAGACTTGGACTAGGCAGGTAGGAGAAGGATGAGATCTAGACATAGGTTTATACCTTAGAGCTTAAGAGAGACATTGACAGGGGGAGAGGTACAGTCTACAAATAGATGTGTCTCAATTTTAGGGAGTGGTGGAGATGGAGAGAGCACAGGTTACCATTCTTGAAGTAGTCTTAACCACCACACAAGAGGAGAGGGATGCAACATAGGGCCTGGTAGAGGGATTGCAAATATCCTTATGGACTACCATAGAGGAGGAAGTGAGAGTTAAAGTGGAGACAATTGAGGATTAGGTAGATATAGGAGTAGATAGAGCTCAATAAGAGATAGGTTAGGTGACAACAAACCTAGCCAAGGCATAGAGACAAATAGTACAGAGTTGAGAATGAGATAGCCCAGTAGGCAATGACAATAAGGGGATGACTCAAGTGGTTATTGATGCTTTTGAAGCCTATAGGATACTAACGAAACATGGATGATAGGAAGAGTACTAATGAACCCTACACTATTAGGAAGTACTTGAGGGACTATGAGCACCTACATTCTTTGAGAGGACACAATTGTAGAGGATTTGGGGTTTAGTGGCTTTTGGAGGGTCAATTGGGATGAGGGTGCCAATGCCACTAAGGAGGGATGAGGGAGAGGGTGGAGGAGAGGGGTAGAGACCAGTCCAGCCTAGACATGCATAGTAGTACCAAAAAACCACCATAGTCACACAGTTTTGATATTTTTGAGATGATACCTATACAATAGCTATTATGTATGCATTGATGTTTATGTAAATATTTCATGGATTATGATGATTTCTACATGATACTATATGAGATACTTTGATGGGATTTTTATATTTATGACATGGACTATGGACATTTGTGATTATTATATGGTGATGATGTAAGGATTCCCTATTCATGTTTTTATTATGTATGCATGTGTAATTTCCCCTTTTTGGATATATATGAGACAACAATGTGCTTATATAATTCCTACTTGAATATTTTTCAAATTCAATTTATAAAGATGTAAATGATGCAATTTAATTCAAATACACAAATACATGCACAACTATGTTCTCAATGAAATCTATATTACTGGTAATTCCAAATGCATCTACTGATAGTGATGGAGGTTATGTATAATTCCAAATACATATGCTTTTAGTAAGTTGGGTACAAATGATGTAAGTGTTAATGTAAATTAGGCACAATAACTTGAATGCAGGTTATCTTTGATCTTCATATCTGATTCATGTTGAAAATATAATTTTCTATATTATTCTCAGGCAAAGATATATGTCGTCTCTGATATTCTGGAATTATCTATGCATGATTTCTTTGATGTATGAGTCATCTCTGATATATCAATAATGGTTTATGCTCTTTAATAGATGGTGTCTTTGATATATAAATGAAATGCTTGCACCAGCAGTTGCTATCGCAACTTTCTATGCTCTGAGTCAGGTGCTTTCCACAAAGGGAATATATAAGTTATAATTATCAAATCTGCACTACCTTCTTGGTGAGCTTATTGACTTGCATAAATATGTGCTTTGAGACATGAATGGATGTGGGTGGAAAAGACATCACTTATCATAACAATTATAATTTGTATTCACAATAATCATTCATGATTATTGTGAATTTAATCATGGATGGTTATCAATAACAATATCATAATTAATCATGAAACATTAAGTGCAATCAATTTTGTGATTGATCATGGATTATTATTTTACTAGCCTAATAATACCATCAATTTTGTATGATAGCACAATAATAAGTATATAGTCCTATGAATGAATTGTAAATGATGTCCGATCATGTATTAGTGATGTATGGTAATAAATCCCAATGATATCCATATTCATGAGATCAATTATCTAACAAAGATGCATGTGTGTATAGTTGGAATTGAAAATATGATGCTTAATGTAAATATGTTGTGTGCGCATATACAATAATGTGGTAATGATGGTATAATGATATTGATGTAATTACATCTACATGGATGCATCTATCTATGATGTGGATGTCACGTATGTATATGAGTATGTGTGTGTGATTGCATATCATGGATGGATACACTCATGTGGCTAGACATGTATGTGAGATGCTATACATATCATGATGATGGTTGCAAACCATTCATCAACTCATTGGTCCATCATGCAACTCACATAATACTGATGGTATCTGTGAGTGAGTATCTAGAACTTGCTAGCACATATCACCAAGTTATGTGTCTCCATGGTGGATAGATGGCTTGGTGAGAACCAAGCTCTACCTGTCATCATATCCACTTAAACTACTATGCCAAAATGCAAGCAATTCATATATGTGTGTGTGTGTGTATACAAGAAAAGGTATGTTTCTTTCATTTCCCCTATGTACATGTGTTCTTTATTGATTTCAGAAATAATGGGATATCACGGTCTCCCCTCCTTCAAAAATGCTTGCCCACAAGCATTTGATTTTTTCAGATCTTATGGGTTTATTTTTTTAGTTGATGCAAATACTAAATGTTCCATCATTATTTTTTAATATATCTATTCTTGAATGTGATTTGTTCCTTGAACGTTGAAGGAAGAGAAACTCTTTGACATTGCAATGTGGTGTCTTGTTGATCAAATTCATTATAGAGTGTAGAGGAGGTATATCTTGATCATGTTAGATCTCCATGGTCTAGAATCCATGAAGGGAGAATTTCTTATTTCTATTCTTGAAGGTAAATGTTTGTTTGTTAACATTTCACTTCAATGGCCCTATACTCTTTATCCATGGAAGTCCTAATATGAGTTCAATATTTCCCAACTCAAGGATGAGGAATTGAGTAGAATAATTGTAATCTCTTAGATGTAAGGTGAGAGGAGTTATGGTGTTACTATAAGTGACTGGTCCATTGGCTAGCTTAATTTTGAGACACTTGTGCTTGAGTTCTAGTATGTTGTATCCTTGAATCCAATTTTGAATAATGAAATTGTGAGTAGAACCACTATCTAAAAGCACCCTTATGTTTTTCTCACTGATTTTCCCTTATATTTGGAATGTTTCATGAGTAGATCCTTCTAGGATGGCTAGTGTTCCTTCTTATTTTGCTTCTATTGGAGGATTCCCTTTTGAATTTGTATCACTACTCAAATTTTCCTTGTCTTCACTAGGTCTTACCTTGATGTAGTGAATTTGTCCCTTCACTTTACATCAATGCCCTGAAACCCAAGGTTCCTTGCAAGTGAAGCATAATTTTTGTCTTCTAAGTTCTTAATGAGTTTTGAAATCTAGTTTGAGTCTTATGAGTGGTTCCTTGTTAAAAGATGTAGGATTTTTATTGGGAACCAAATGTTCTTTATTGTGTGGTTTACTTTTAGCTGATCCAAAATCCATATCCCTTCCTTTCTTGATGGCCTCTTGTAAGGAAATGGGATTTAGTGCTTTAACCCAACCTCTTAATAGATCTTGTAATCTATCCATAAAGAGAATAATTAATCTCCTCTCAGATATGTCTATCACTAAGACTTATATCATTTAGAATTTTGTAATATAGTCTTCTATGGTCCCTTGGTGCTTGACTTGAGTCAACTCCTTAAAATGCAACTTGGGGTCTTTAATTATCATCAAACCTTTCTATTAGTCTTTCAGTAAACTCAAGATAGGAGGTAATCTTGGAATGTCCCATTGTTATCATCCCATGATGCCACCATTCATGTGCTATGCCATAAAGATGTAGGGAAGAATATTTTATGGCTTCTTCCTTTGTCATAGGTTTCAATTAGAAGTAAGTATCAAGTTTTTGTACCCATACTCTTCTAGTCATTTTCATTGTACCCTCAAAATATGGAATGCTTAGCTTCCCTACCTTCCTCTTTAGTTATGAGAATCCTTCTTTGTTCACTCTTTGAGTTATATATGCTTCATTCTCGATTCAAGATAATCCTTAAAGAACATTTCATTTTGTAGATCACTTACTTCCCAAACTTTTTTGATCTAGTCTTGAATTTGAGAAAAGGATGGTTCTCCGCCCATTTGTCCCTTTGGTGGCGCAAAGTTAGGTAATCTTGGTCTTGAACTCTATCTCTTAGGACAATTTTTCTTCTTTCCCATTATATTTTTTATGATTTTGAGGTGTGTGAATGAGTCTGGATTGGTTTAGGACATTTTTTAATTGAGTTAGTTTTTTTCTTAATTCCCTTTTCTCACATAACTCTTGATCTACCTTATTTCCCATGTTTCCCTCTTCTCCCATGAGTGTCTCCTTTTTCCCTTTCTTCCTCATAGTATATTTTATTAATGGTTTGTATTGACCTTAGGTCAAGACAATAGGATTTGATACCAATTTTAATATCCCCTTCTTGGATATATATGAGGCAATACTATGCTTATATAATTCTTGCTTGAATAATTGCCAAATTTAATTTATAAAGATACAAATGATGCAATTGAATTAAAATACACAAATATATTCATAACTATGTTCTTAATGAAATATAAATTATTGGTGATTCCAAATGCATATGTTGACATTGATGGAGGTTATGTATAATTCCAAATACATACGCTTCTAGTAAGCTTGGTACAAATGATGTAAGTGTTGTGTCTGATATAATAATGTAAATTATCCAAAATAACTTGAATGGATGTGTTTGATCTTTGTATGTGATTCACGCTACAAATAAAATTTTCTATATTGTTCTTAGACAGAGATATATGTCATCTATGATATTTTTGAATTATCTATGCATGATTTATTTGATGTATGAGCCATCTTTGATATATCAATAATGGTTTATGATCTTTAATAGATGTCATATTTGGTATATAAATGATATTCCTACACCAGTGATTGCTATCACAACCTTCTATGATCTGAGTCGAGCCCTTTCCACAAAGGGAATATATAAGTTACAATGATCAAATCTTCACTAACTTCTTGGTGAGCCAATCGAATTGCATTAATATATGCTTTGAAACATGAAAGGATGTGGGCGGAAAAAATGTCACCCATCATAACAAGTATAATTTAGTGTTCACAATAATCATTAATGATTATTGTGAATATAATCACAGATGGTTATAAATAAAAATATCATAATTAATCATGAATCATTAAGTGTAGTCGATTACGTGATTAATCATAAATTGTTGATCTTCTGGCCCAATAATGTCATCGGCTTTGTATGATAGAATAATAATAATAATATAATCTGATACATGAATCAAAACTTATGCTTGATCATGTATTGATGATGCATGGTAATATCAGTTATGATAATATACATATACATCGGCTCTATTATTTGACTAAGATGCATGTTTATATAGTTGAATTGAAAATATGATGTTTAATGCAAATATGTTGTGGGTGCATATGCACTAATGTGGTAATGATGGTATAATGATATTGATGTAATTGCATCTATATGGATGCATCTATATATGATGTGGATGTCACATGTGTATATGAGTATGCATGTGCAATGGCATATCATGGATGGATACACTCATGTGGGTGGCCATGTATGTGAGATGTGATACATATCATAATAGTGATCACATTATGATGGCTACAAACTAATCATCAAGCCATCGGTCCATCATGTAGATCGTATAACACTGATGGTATATGTGAGTAAGTATCCAAAATTTTTTTAGTACATATCACTAGGTATGTGTCTCCATGGTGTATGGATGCCTTGGTGAGAGCCAAGCTCTATCAATCATCATATCTACTTAACTACTATGCAAAAATAAAATAAATGCACACACACACAAGGTATGTTTCTTTCCTTTCCCCTATCTACATGTGTTTCTTTGTCACTTTTAGAAATAATGGGATATCACAACATGGATGTATGATTATGATGGTTCCCATATGATGTGCTTTATATATGACTAACTATTTGTGATGCGAGATGTATCCATGATGTATGCATGATGATTATGATGTATAGATGAAGATAATAATATTTGTGATACGGGGTCTTATGGATGATGTATGATTACATGTGTGATTTTATGTAGCTATATGAGAGGCCTATATGTGTGATATATTTATGTATGGATACTAACAGATTGAAAATGCAGGTGGTTTATGTGACCATGCAAATATGGTGTTATGTGATTATTGATGAGATGTTATGATGTATGATGCAAATATGTGATGGATGTATGTGAGGTATGTGGTGCATGATGGATTATGTAATGTTTCATGTATGATGTCTAAAGTGAAAATGCAAAATGTTTGTCTAAATAGTAATGTAAAATGCAAAATGTTCATGATATGTGCAAAGTGATGTAAATGTATATGAAAAATGTCATAAATGTTTGTGGATATGGATGGATATATTATGCAATATAATGCATAGCCAATGGATATACAAGAGTTACTAATAAATGAAATGAACCTATATGAGATACTAAAGTGTAACTAATGAAAAATAGAGAATAAATACATAGGATGTAATGAATGATATAGGTGAATAATAATGCAAGATGTGAATATAGTAATTAATATAATGAAAACTAATATGAAACTAATAAAGCACAAAGACCTAATGTGATGTATTATCCAATGGAAAAAAATGCAGTGGAGGACCTAGGATGAATACAACTATGATGCAATGTAGACAACTATATGAGATGTTTTTTTGTGTGTTATATTAGCTAACAAGAATGCTAGGAAAGAAAGGGGAAAGGGAGGGAATAAATAGGATCCTCACAATGCAATATGAAAATGAAAGTATTCTAAAATGTAATGCAAGATGGTTGGGGAATTTTTTGTGTTGATTGTGAGAGAATACCCTAGTTTAAGTTTACAAAAAGGAGGTATGCATCACATATTATAGAAACATGAATGTCATTATTTTTTTGTGTGGAAAAGACTCTCAAACAGACATGGCAAGTTAAGGAACATGCATGTTGATCATTGATCATTATTGAACCAATGTAGTGGACACAACTAGGGAGGTTCTAATACACCTAATCCCCTAGACAAAATCTTGGTGGAACATGGATAGGACATGCCTCAATATGATATACACATAACCATGATCAAATAATCAACATGTAGTAATATACACTAAATCACCAACAAATAAAGCATACCACAAAAAGCACATGCCCTAATATGTGCTAGCTAAGATACACCTAAATATGTATAGATCAAGCCAATCCAAATGAGGTTTTCATGCAAGGGTAGGGTCAAGAGGGGCCAAACAATGGCACACCCTAATGATCCAACCTGCTCAACACACATGAAAGCAAATCACAATGACAGTGAGAGAGAGAATACAAAGATCTTTCCTATATTTTCATCAAAGAATCATACATGTCGGGCTGTAAGGCCTTCTCAGTTATAGCTTGATATTACAATGAATTACATAAGTCCTCAAACATGCGAGGATCTATCATAAATCTTCTATCTAATCTCCTCTATCTTCTTTTCAAAAATTGACTCCCTAAACTACAACTAAATGACTACATTTATACAAGAGGCTACTGAACTGAGTCGACCTTCAGATCCACAATCAACAAAAGAAATGGTCAGATCTAGGACTACATGCTTCCCACTGATTGATTCCAACATTAAATCTATGATGCAATATAAATGCACAAGTCATCCACAATAGAAACTAAAACTAAACTTGTCGGTGAGCAAGGATAACCGAGCAACAGACAAGCAACATCGAGCATCAGTGAAACAATTGACCACCCAGGAGATAATTGACCACACTTGGTAACCAAAGGAAACCGACCAACTCGGTCAAAGTAGGAACCAAGCAACATAGACAAACTCCAAAATGTTTTTGGTGGCATAGGATTGCCAAGGACCCGAGATGCTCTTGCATCAGACACCTCGAGTTATTTTGAAATGATTCTCCAAATCATTTAGTAGGTATGATCTAAGCTGCATCCAACTCAGACTGTGAAATCCATGAACTATCTTCCATCGGTCTATTCTTCCACTTTACTAGATATTCCATATATTGTTTTCCTCTTGTGCTTTTGCCAACTCTTTGATTCAGAATATGCTCAATCTCTTCATTTTGCTTCGTAGGATATTCTGTCGGTACTGTCATTTCTTCATCAGGTTCATGATACTCGTACAAATCAAAAATGTTGAAAATAGGTGATATGTCCATGTCATCAAGTAACTCAATCTCATATGCATTTCCACTTCAAAATTCCTCAAAATCTTGCAAGGTCCAAACTTCTTCATCTTCAGCTTCCCATATGTTCCAACAAGAAATTGACCTTTCTTCAAATGAACAATTACTTTATCACCAACATCAAAAGTTGTATGTCTCCTTGATCTATCTGCTTTGTCTTTGTATTTATGATTACTGTCTTCCAACTTCTGCTTCACATCTTCATGCAATGTCTTCATGTACTCAGCAAATTTTACTCCTTTAGCACTTCTCTTATTTTCATCATCAATGTCTCTTAAATCAGATATACTTCTCGGTCATATGCCATTCACAATCTCAAATGGTATTTTTCCAGTACTTCTATTCACTGAATTATTGTATTCAAACTCTGCTTGTGCCAACACAGAATCCCAATTACTCAGTGTGTCTCCAACTAAGCATCTCAAAAGATTTCCCAAACTTCTATTCACAACTTCAGTCTGTCCATCAGTTTGTGGGTGAAATGTAGAACTATATTTCAACCTAGTGCCAAATTTCTTCCAAAGGGTCTTCCAAAAGTATCCAACAAATTTACTATCTTGGTCAGAGATAATACTCCTTGGTAATCCATGCAATCTGATAATTTCCTTAAAGAAAAGATCTGCTACATGTACTGCATCTGATGTCTTTCTACAAGGTATAAAATGTGCCATCTTAGAAAATCTATCTACAACCACAAATATAGAATCATTACCTCTTACTGTCTTCAATAAGCCAAGAACAAAATCCATACTGATGTCAATCCAAGGTTTCTCAGGTACAACAATCGGTGTATACAAACCAGTATTCTGACTTACTCCTTTTGCAACTTGACAAACTCCATAACTTTTCACAAATTTTTGAACATCTTTATACAACTGCGGCCAATAGTACTTCTCCTTAAGAAAATTCCATGTTTTATCAATGCCAAAATGTCCAACCAAACCACTACTATGCTTCTCTTTTATCAGATTGGTTCTCATTACTCCTCTCAATATACACAACTGAATACCTTTAAACAACATACCTTCTTGAATAAAATATTCATCCCACTTAGTATCTTGTTGATCTTGAATAGGTGCTCTGCACTTTCTCCATGGCTCAGAAAAATCAGGATCAAACTCATAAGAATATTTCATCTCATCAAAACCAAGAACTTCAATTTTCATCTTGTTCATCAAAGATCTTCTTCTACTCAATGCATTAGCAACTCGGTAAGTGACTCCACTCTTATGATTTATCACAAATGTGTAACTCTGCAAATACTCAACCCATTTCATATGTCTCTGATTCAACTTATTCTGACTACCCAAATACTGTAAAGCCTTATGATTGGTATACAACACAAATTCACTCGGTATCAAATAATGTCTCCATTTCTTTAGTACTTGAACAATAGCATAGAATTCTTGATCATACACAGAATATTTCTTTCTAGCATCATTCAACTTTTCACTAAAGAAAGCAACAAGTTTACCTTCTTGACTCAACATAGCTCCAATTGCACTACCATTTGCATCACATTCCACTTGAAATACCTTACTGAAATTAGGCAATGCCAAAATAGGTAATTCAACAACCTTCTACTTCATAGTCTCGAAACTTTCTATTAGCTCCATGTGTCCACTTGAATTCCCTTTTTTCTCCTCTCATAGTCTTATTCATAGCATTACAAATTGAACTGAAATTCCTTATGAACTTTTAGTAAAAAACTTGCCAAACCATGAAATGATCTTACCTCACTATCATTCATAGGTGTAGGCCAATTCAAAATAGCTTCAACATTTTTAGGATCATCTTCAAACCATCAGCTAAAATCACAAATCCCAAATACACAATTTTCTCTTTCATGAATGAACACTTTTTCAGATTTATCAACAACTTTTCCTCTTTCAATCTCTACAAAACTTGTCTAACATGCAACAAATGTTCTTCTCTGGTCTTACTAAATATCAAAATATCATCAAGATATACAATCACAAATTTACCCAAGAATTTCTTCAAAACTTCATTCATCAGCCTCATGAAAGTACTCGGTGCATTAGTTAAACCAAAAGTCATAACACACCACTCATACAAACCTTCTTTTGTCTTGAAAGTAGTCTTCCATTCATCGCCTTCTTTGATTTCTGATATGATGATACCCACTTTTCAAAATTTCTTTGATCAAACCCTTTCTCTAGCAACTCTTGAATCTGTCAGTTCAATTATTGATTCTTGGTAGGTGTTAACCGATGAGGTGCCTTATTCGGTAAACTAGCTCCAGGGATTAGATCCATACAATGACCAATACTTATTTTTGGTGGAAAACCATTAGGTACATTATCAAAAAATGATTTCACTATAACTCGGTGAGTAACTCTCTATCAATCTCCTCAGGAGCATTATCTTTTGTTTTCTTACTTGGCTTGTTAGGAATCATAGCAAAAACATACATCATTCCTTTTCAAATCCTTAAAAAACTTTCTTCCTTCCATCAAGAAAACTTTCACAGATGTGAAAACATTACTAATAGGTTCTTCCATCAATGGTAACAAGATTTCTTTCTTTCATCAGCTACAATAGTATACTTATGCAATCTTCCATTCATATATAACATATCATATTGCCAAGGTCTACCCAACAAAATATGACAACAATCCATAGCATGATATCACACAACACCTTATCATAGTACTTTCCAATCTTCAAATTTACATAACATTGTTCACTTACCAAGAGTGTATGCTCATCCTTGATCCATAAAATCTGATAGGGCTTTGGATGTTCCAACCTTTCTAGCTGCAAACTTTGTCACCATTTCCTCGGATGCCAGATTCTCTGAGCTACCACTGTCAATGATTACCTTCCAAACTTTATCAGAAACTCTACATCTAGTTTTGAACAAACTTTTCCTTACTGGATCTTCCTTTTTGCTTTCATTCCATAGTGCTCTCCTTACCATCAAGTTATTTTCCTTCTCAAGTTCATTTGGTGACTCTTCTTGCACCAAATGATTTCTACTGCTATCCAGCCTTCTTACTTGCATGTGTACACTCAAAAGATCTATGTCCTTCTTCTCCACAATTGTAACAAGTTCCTTGAAAACTTCCTCTACTATAACCACCTCGGTAGTTACTACCTTTTCCTCTAGATGAACTTTCACCTTTCCACTTGGTCTTGCCTTTATCTAGATTTGTCTTATCAGGTTCAGATCTACCATTTTCACCATTAAGATCTACCTCTTCCTCTAGGGAATCTACCACCTCTTCCTCTCTATCTTTTCTCATGTCTCTTGTTCAATTTCTCCTCAGCCTTCAATGCAAATTGATAAGCCTCTTCAGTGTTCTCCAACTTGACCATACTAATTTCCTCTTGGATGGAAACTCTCAAACCATTCAAGTATCTACCAATCCTTTCCACATCATCTTCATCATGTCCAGATTTGATATCTAATCTATATAATTCCTCAATATATTCCTTTATCAAGCTATCTTTCTACCTTAGACTTTGCATTCATCAAATTAGGTTAATCTAATAATCATAGGGTAAGAACTTTCCTTTCAATTTATTCACCGTCTTACTCCATACCTTGATTTGTCTTTACCCTTCCTTTTTCCTATCTAGCTATAGATGCTCCCACCATAAGGATTCATGGCTCTTCAATTTTGTGCTTGCAATCTTCACTTTCTTGTCCTCAGGAATGTTTACATACTCAAAATACTTTTTCATCTCGATGATCCAGTCCATCAATTCATTAGAATCTAGCTTTCCACCATACTCAGGAGGATTGAAATGTGGTGTCGACTTCAAACTTGTCAAAGCCTTCAAAATCTTTCTTCACCTTGATCCATCACAAGTGTAGGTTTTGCATTCGCATGTTCTTCCTCAACTTTCATCATCACTAACATCTTCAAGATGTCTACCTCTTCTTTGGGCTATTTCAACAGCTTCTAATCAAGTAGCAATCTGCCTTAGCATATTTTCAATCTTGGATCTGCATCTCACCTCCCACAAACCATCTTGACAACACTCTGCAATTGCAGGTCATATCACAATCTGCTACCCCACAACAATCAACTAGGGCTTCTCAAGAGGAAACTACAAACCTAGATCTGTAGACCTAGATCAAGATCTCACCTTGCTCTGATACCACCTGACATAAGGGCCAGGGTCAAGAGGGGCCAAACAATGGCACACTCTAATGATCCAACCTTCTCAACACACATGGAAGCAAATCACAACAACAGTGAGAGAGAGAATGCAAAGATCTTTCCTATATTTTTCATCAAATAGAATCATACATGCCTAGTTGTAAGGCCTTCCCGGTTACGGCCTAATATTACAATGAATTATAGAAGTCCTCAAACATGTGAGGATCTATCAGAAATATTCTATCTAATCTCCTCTATCTTCTTTTCAAAAACTGACTCCTTTATATTCTTTTCAAAAACTAACTCCCTAAACTACAACCAAATGACTACATTTATACAAGAGGCTACCGAACTGAGTCAGCCTTCAGATCCACAATCAATGGAAGAAATGGTTAGATCTGAGGACCATACACTTCGTAATAATTGATTCCACCATTAAATCCATGATCCAATATAAATGCACAAGTTAGCCCACAATAGAAACTAAAACTAAACCCGCTGGTGAGCAAGGATAACCAAGCAGCAGACAAGCAACGTTGAGCGCCAGTGAAACAACTGGACCACCTAGAAGATAAACTGACCACACTTGGTAACCAAAGGAAACCGACCAACTACTTAACCAACTTGGTCAAATAAGGAACCCAAGCAACATAGACAAACTCCAAAATGTTTTTGGTGATACAAGATTGCCAAGGGACCCAAGTTGCTCCTGCATCAGGTTTAAACTGGAACACAAAGATAAAATCAAAGCAAAAGACATTTTGACCAAGCAGCCATTCATTCCATAGTTTATTTCCAATGAAAGGATCATGTGAGGATGGATTGATTGATGAGGGTGTTAAATTGGGAAGGATGTATCCCTAAGGAAAAGACCATGATGATTGACAAAATGTATTGATGGGAAATAGTTGTGAACAAATAATCGATGGGCACTACTTGTCTAAGGATGTGAGTTTAATAGGACCATATGTGGATGTAATGTTTGATAAGCTTTGTGAGTCGGGGGAAATCTTAGTGTACTAGGAATGGATGGAGAGGGGATCCTTTATTTTGAACACAAGGAGATTCACCCTCATCATTGTATTATTTTGTGGGATGAGGACATGGATATAGATGGGATGGAGAGGTTGGTAAGATATATCGCGCATAGATAGGGATAGGGTTGGGGTTGATGCAAAAATGTAGGAAGTGGGACAAGGATAAGAGGAATCTAGATAGATGATGGATATGAAGTCTACACATGGCACATGAGGTAGGTTTTCACTATGGTAACTTAATCCATAGTGCCACGGAATTGGTTTTCACTAATAGACATTTTTTTTTCTTTGAAACACACACACACACACAAACACACACACATATATATATACATATGTATATATATATATATATATAAATATAATATATATATATACTATATATAATATATATATATATATTATATATGTAATGTATATATATGTACATATATATACATACATATATATATATATAT
>BSBK01008016.1:1122500-1360042 GCA_027943335.1 Chamaecyparis obtusa | reverse complement strand
AGGTTTTTCATTTCACTGCATGATTTTGATTTTAGCTAACCTCTAATGTTTTACTGAAGTGTTGTGTCTACAGCTAGGTACAAAAATTCACACACACAAATGTTTATAATAATTATAGTATATAATTAATAGAGAATTTGATATTGGATTTTATATAAATTTACAAAAGTTAACGATGGGGAAGAAAACTAGACATTTTGTGCTTGTGGGTGGGCAATGAATAGTCGATATAATCTACATTTTTAAAGGGTTGTGCATAATTATGACAATAATTTAATTGCTTGGTTGGAAGAGTTGTCAAACCTAATGTGTAGCTTGGGAACAATGTTGCGAGGGGAGGACAAGTTGGAATTTGAAAATAGTTTTCGTAGTTTGACATAGGCGAACATTTTTTGAGTGTAAACCATTTTAAATCATCTATTTCAAGGAAAATAGATTGCGGGGAATAACCAACCATGATTCAAAAGTGAAATTGTCTTACATCTAACTTTCTATCCATATTCTATAATTATAAACATGGTGGAAGTAGAAGAATAGATATTGAAAATAGAGTGCACATCAATAAATTAGAGCGTTACATTGTACATTTGAGAAGAGTTATGATAAAATTGAAATTAGAAATGCATAATCACACTTCCCCCACTTAGGTAAGTCATGGTGGCAATACAATAAAATTGATACAAAGCATGTGTGGATAAAATATTCAAGTGACAATATAGTAGAAGACCACAGTGAGCAATATTATCATTACAGTGAAAATATCAACACTAATCACATGGACAATATGTAAAATTATGTGATGCTTGTATGAATTCGATGTCATATTAGAAATAGAAAAAGTACAATACAAATGTTAGTCACAAACAACTAGTAGTGGTTTGTGAGTGTTTGAGAAGGCCTATCTGAGCAATTCTCATATTCTTTCCAATTCTTTCCATTCTTAGTTACTATCTTTGCAAGCCTTCCATTGCCATATGCCAATGATAAATATAACATAGTGAGGGACATTCATAGAATGATTGCAGACCAAATCATAACCAACAATGGTGTAATACCCTAGAGAGCCAAAATTGTGTCAAGGACTATTGATAGGTGGATGTGAGAGTTCTTTAAAATTGAAGATGATTTATCAAGATTACCTACCTCTCTTTAATCTTGGGCATAAAAGAAAACAATAAAATGGTATCATTTCATTATCCTAGTAGAGAACTTATACGGTCTACCAAGAGAATGCAAGTATACAAGAGAATGTAATAATACGATAGTATCATCCACCTAATGCTAACATAGGAGAAGAACAAGAAATCAAAAATCATAATGGAAGGGTGGAAAGTGTGTCAACTGTAGCTTCATGGTAGTGAACAAAGGGGCTAAAGAAGTAGAAGACCGAACCAAAATGACAATGAATGTCTTTTGGTTTCCCTTAATGGTCGTAGAGTATTTTTACAAAGGCCAGTTTTACATCCCAATGTTGATGGTGTGTTTCTTTGGGATATCACCCATTGAGCTACCATCCTTGTCATTCTTTTCAATTACATCATCCATCTAATACTATAATGATTTTCTTGTCATGTCTATAATTAGATACTTGAATAATGAATGACATCATCATGCTTAAGCTACTACTATACTTGTATGAGAGTAGTCAAGAGAACTAGAAACATTATGCCGAAAAAATAATTCTCTATATCTCTTCTTGATATTTATCTAGAATAGTTGATGTAAGTGATTAAATACAAGGGATGGCTAGAAATAGTTAAAATTAACGAAATTTAATTTTGTGTGTGTGTGTGTGGCGTGGTGTGTGTCTATATATATATAATATACATATATATATATATATATATATATATATATATATATATATATATATATATATATATATATATATATATATATATATATGTATATATATATGTATATGATATATGTATATATATATGTATATATATATGTATATATATATGTATATATATATGTATATATATATGTATATATATTTGTATGTATATATGTATGTATATATATATGTATGTATATATATATATGTATATATATATGTATGTATATATATATATGTATATATATATGTATATATATATATGTATATATATATATATATATATATATGTATATATATATATATATATGTATGTATATATATATATATCTATATATATATATATGTATGTATAGATATATATATATATATATATATATATATATATATATATATATATGTATGTATATATATATAATGTATGTATATATATATACATATATATTATATATATATGTATGTATATATATACATATATACATATATATATACATATATATACAAATATATATTATAACATATATATATATACATATATATATACATATATATATATATACATATATATATATATACATATATAGTAATTTATACATATATATATATATACATATATATATATATACATATATATATATATGTATATATATATATATATGTTAGTATATATATATATATATATATATATATATATATATATATAAAGATAGCCAACATGTGCAATCTATATCGGTAGTGATAAATGAGGTTGGGGAATTAAGGACTGACATAGGTCATAAATCACAAAATAACTTAATTTTTGACAACAAGAAGTATTTTTTATTTGTGTAGAAAAACTATCGAAGTACATTTCTATGCTCTATCTTCCATAGGACATTTTTAATGATGAGCACTCATTAATTCATGGAAAAGACCATGCTTCATGTTATCAAATATCACTCATAGTGAATGTTGACCCTTTTTTAAGATATGTGAAATTAATGCGAGTAATGACGAGTGATATTGGTCGATTACAGATTGTGATAAAATAATAAAGAGAGATAAAATCAACTGAGAAAAATATGGTCAGAGATTTGCTAAATTAGAAACTTGTAAACTATTTAAGCGAGATGTTAACATTGGTCAAAGTACAAGCACCCTTTGGGTAGATACATGATAGAAAATGTTGTCCAATAGATGAAAGCAATATGGATAGTGATAAATGAGGTTGGGCAATTGAGGATGTATAGAGTCGCAAATCATAAAACAAATTAATATATGATGGAAAGAGCTCGCTCAGGACATTATTAATGTGGCACACTTGACAATTCATATAAATGATCATGCTTGGTGTCAATCAAATATCACTCATGTAGAATATGGACCCTTTTCTAAGATATATGGAATTAGTGTGAGTAATGGTGAGTGAGATCAATCAATTATGGATTTAGAGAAAACATAAATCAAAAATAAAATAAAATGAGTGAAGTCCAATCGAGTGATTTTGTAAATTAGAAAGTTGTACATTATTCAAGTGAGGTGACACTCGGGTGAGTGAAAATTTTCAAAACTTCCCAAGTAAATAGAGTATTCACACTATAGTGGAAGTTGATAACTCAATAGTAAGTGATGTTATCTATTTGTGAAGAAAAAAAAACCACATATTCAAAATAAAGCTTAGAGTTTTTTATGTTATATATTCTAAGAAAGTGTGTGATGTAAATATTAATAAGAAAGTATATGAAATAGAACGTTAATTATTACAAAAATATACAAATCAAACAGAGTTCTTTGTTGTAAATCCACAAGAAGAAAAATGAATACATCTATGGGACAAAAATTGATATTATATTAATATTAAATTACAATGGAAAGTAAATTGTCACATCCTTCAGTGATAAAATTCTTTCCAATTCTCTCTATTCTAACTTAGAGTGGTATTAGTCTATCCTTATTTGAAAAGAACATATGGATGTAAAAAACTAGGCAGAGATGAGGTTGCTTCTCAAATTCATGACATTTGGAGTATTTGGAATTTGAAAATAGTTGTCGCAGTTTGACATAGTTGAACATTTTTATAGAGAGTGTAAACGGTTTTAAATCATCTGTTTTAGGGGAAAACAAATTGTGGGGAATAACCGACTATGATTCAAAAGTGAAATTGTCTTACATCTAACTTTCTATCCATATTCTCTAATTAATGACATGGTGGAAGTAGAAGAATATATATTGAAAATAGAGTGCACATCAATAAATTAGAGCATTACATTGTACTTTTGAGAAGAGTTATAAGCGTGACCCCACAATAGTGGGTTAGAATTTTTCAAACATGGTGATTTTTTCTGAAATAACACATAATAAAATATGATGATATAAGCCTTGAGAGGTTCCATTTGAAGGAATTAACTACAAATGGTTAGCTCAAAACCTCTTAGATACAAAAAAAATTGATATAATATCTATACTCCTCATTCATACTTGCAATGGAGTCTCCTTCGCACCTATTAAAATGCTGACAAAAAATTACTTTGACTTTATCTTTTGGTAGATTAAATGAATCCATTTGACAAACCTATCTATGTAGTAAGGTAATTCTGAGAAAAATCTTTCCAATGATTAAAATGTTAATATATATTAAGTTTATTATGACTTTATATTTTTAGTTTTACTAAACATAGATATTTCAACGTATGTCTACCTCTATGCTTGACACTTATGGAAAAATAGTAAATGGGAGAAAAAAAATTATAAAGAATATCTATGCCCTAGGTATTGAAGTTCTCTTTCTATCAAAAAAAATAATAATGAAATTGGATAAATACATGACAATTTATAAACTACGTAGTCAAGGTATGTCAAAATTACAGTTTAGTCAACTTCAACCAATAATAAAATATGAAATAATCATGATAATATGATCAAACCAATTACATTCCTTCTCTATGGATGTTAAAAAACTAAATTCGAAAGAAGAACATCGATATCTATTTTAGAAAAAAAAATTATGCTCTATGAAAACAATTTAACTCTTTGAAAATGACGGTTTTAGGAACATACCAACTTTCGTGGGAGAAAGAAATATATATATATATATATATAGACATAAAATCTTAAAAGACTCTACTTTACTTCATCTTTTGATTTCAAATGGTTTAACAAAAATATGCATCTGAATCCGAAAGTTATTTTCAAAATGTAGATTTTAGTGTCCATTCAAGCAAAAAAGTGTAGCCCACTATTGTGGGTTCACCCATAATAAAATTTAAAATTGGAAATAGATAATAACACTTCCCCCACTTAGGTAAGTCTTGGTGAAAATTCAGTAAAATTGATACAAAGCATGTGTGGATAAAGTATTCAAGTGACAATATATAAAAGACCACAGTGAGCAATATTATCATTACAGTGAAGAAAACAACAGTAATTACATGGACAATATGTAAAAAATATGTGATGCTTGTATGATTCAATGTCATAATTAGACATAGAAAAATTATAATACAAATGTTAGTCATGACAAACCAGTAGTGGTTTGTGCTCAGTTTGAGAAGCACTATTTGAGCAATTCTCATATTCTTTCCAATTCCTTCCATTCTTAGTTACTATCTATGTAAGTATTCCATTGCCATATGCCACTGATAAATATAACATCATGAAGGACATTCATAGGATGACTGCAGCCCAAATCATAGCCAACAGTGGTGTAATACCTTAGAGAGCCTAAATTGTGTCAAGGACTATTGATAAGTGGATGTGAGAGTTCTTTAATCCAAGTTGATTTGTCAAGATTACCTACATCTCTTTGATCTTGAGCATAAAAGAAAAAAATAAAATGGTATCATTTTCATTATCCTAATAGAGAACTTATACGGTCTACCAAGAGAATTCCAGTAATACAAGAGAATGTAAATAATATGATAGTATCATCCTCCTAATGCTAATAGAGTAGAAGATTAGGAAATTAGAATCATAATGGAAGGGTGGAAAGTTTGTTGAGTGTAGCTTCATGGTAGTGAACAAAGGAATAAAGAAGTAGAAGACAGAACAAAAATGACAATGAATGTCTTTTGGTTTCCATTAATGGTCATAGAGTATATTTGCAAAGGCTAGTTTTATATCCCAATGTTGATGGTGTGTTCTTTGGGGATCTCGCCCATTGATCTACCATCCTTGTCATTCTTTCCAATTACATACATCCCATATATTACTATAATTATTTTCTTGTCACATCTGTAATTAGATACTTGAACAATGAATGACATCACCATGCTTAGGCTACTACTACACTTGTATGAAAGTAGTCAAGAGAGCTAGAAACATTATGTCGAAAAAATAATTCTCTATATCTCTTCTTACTATTTGTAGGATAGTTGAAGCGGTGATTAAATACTTGAGGGATGGCTAGAAATAGTAAAATTAATGATCTCTCTGTGTGTGTGTGTGTGTGTGTGTGTAAAAATTGGGTAAACAAATTACAAGTTAAAAAATGTACAATTAGGCAACTTAACAATGCTCAAAGAACATGCAAGCATTTGTGGAGAGAGATGATACAAAAAAGATAGCCAACATGTGAAATCAATATCAGTAGTGATAAATGAGATTGGGGAATCGAGGACTGAAATAGGTCATAAATCATAAAATAACTTAATTTTTGACAACAAGAAGTATTTATATTTGTGTAGAAAAACTATCGAAGTACAATTCTATCCTCTATGTTTCATAGGGCTTTATTAATGAGGTACACTCGATAATTCATGGAAAATACCATGCTTCATGTTAATCAAATATCACTCGTAGTAAATGTTGACCCTTTTTTAAGATGTGTGGATTTAATGTGAGTAATGGCCAGTGATATTAGTCAATTACAGATTGAGATAAAATAATAAAGAGAGATAAAATCAATAGGGAAAAATATCAGCAAATGATTTTCTAAATTAGAAACTTGTAAACTATACAAGGAAGATGTTAACATTGGTCAAAGGACAAGAAACCCTTTGGGTAGATACATGATAGAAAAATGTTGTCCAACAGGTGAAAGCAATATGGATAGTAATAAATGAGGTTGGGCGATTGAGGACTGAAAAAAGTCACAAATCATAAAACAAATTAATTTATGATGGAAAGAGCTCACTTAGGACATTATTAATGTGGCACATTTGTCAATTCATACAAATGATCATGCTTCACTAGTACAGTTGAGGCCAAATTTTGACAGCTATTTGTCAGATTTCCAATGCCTATTTTTGGGCATTTCGACACATGTGTCCTTCACCATTTTTGCATTGGAAATGGCAACGGGAGTGACAACCATCGATATTCCAACATCAGTACCTCTTGAAATTGGGCACATAAATAACAATTTTACTATGTGACCAGTCTGTCGAAAAATCATTTTTATGACATTTTTTCAATCGGTGTTCCAATGGAGTGGCAGTATATTCCGACAAGACATTCTATCAGAGATATAGGAGTCTTGTCACACATATCTATCAAAGTGGTGTCCTATCCAATGATGACTGGTCAGTGTTCTGACCATCTGTAATATACTATCGACAAACCAACCCATCAGACATATAGCATGTCTATTGGAAATGCTTTACTAATTGTCGAAAAAGTGACGGATTAACATATTAAATAAAACAAAGCTCAAGAGACCATCATAGTTGGTCTCCATATTTGGTCCATATACCAATAAAAAAAATTTATATTTCATTAGCTCATCGAATGAGGGGATTTGAAAGAATTTAATAGAATATTTTCATGATAACATATATTTTTAAGTTGACATTGCATGAATTTATCAACTTTGTGCATTTGTAGACATCAAACACAGTGATAGAGAAGAATCTCCTCCCATGGCCTACATTACTCAAGCCATGGGAGGGGATGCTTCTTTATGGTTGTGTTCCATGTCTACAAGTGTGTGAAGTAGATAAATTCATTCAACGTCAAACTAAAATTATGTGTGTTATACATGAAAATATCATGCATTAAATTCATTCAAATCACTGCATTTGATGAGCTAACGAAATGTAAAATGTTTTGTGAGTATATGGACCAAGGAAGAAGACCAACTATGATGGTCTCTTGAGCTCTGCTATCTTTAGTCCTAGCTACTAGGTAAGGGCTGGAAGACTTATAACCTGTCAATCGTTGAGAATAATCACCGCCTTGCCTGTATGTACACTGCACAATATCTAGTATAAGAGGAGGCAAAAAATATGAATGGATAAAAGAAATGAAAGATACAACAAAATTATCTTGTTTTTTACCTTCTCATAATTGATCCCAATCTCACAAAAATAATTTTATATGATCACTAGCACATTTCATGCATGGATGAGAAACAATATTCAAAGTTTCTAGATTCTGAGAAGAGGTATGAGTGGAGGCCAAAAAAAGGATATTTGTGAAGGTTTTATAGATGTAGTACTGAATCATCATCTCTGCACTGGTACTCAATCTGGAAACCCTCTTTAGCAAATCTCCACATCTAGAAAATCTCCACAAAAATCCCTTTTGGCCTCCACTACATATATGTCTTCTCAGTATCTAAAAACTCTTCATCATTGATTCCCATCATTTTTCACCATCTCTGTGGACTGAGACCTTAAATTATTGAGCTTCTCTTTGTTTCAGGAATAGTTTAACATTCTCTACTTAACAGGGCCAACCATGTGAAGGTGGAAGCTCATCTGGCCCCTCCTAGGAGCCTCTTATGACCCTTTATGACATTTTCAGACCTCTAAGATGTGTATTCTTAGGGGTTGTAAAGCTTCATAAAGGGTCATAAGGGGTCTTGGGACACAACAGCTGAGAAACATAAATGTAGGCATCATGGTCACAAGTTTTTGGAGACAACATAATTGAGTGGTATACCCAGACGATGCAAAGAAACAACTACTCCTCTGGAACTGGAGGAGTAGTAGTTGCTTTGCATCATCTAGGTATACAACTCAATTATGTTGTATACCCAGATGATGGAGAGAAACTCCTACACCTTTGATTCCAAGTTGACTACATCTATTGCTCATGAATACAAGGTCCTCCAACACAAATGTATTCAATTTGGAATTGGAGGTGCAGAAGTTTCTTTCCATCACTTGGGTATACAACTAAATTACGGTGTCTCCAAAAAAATGTGACCATGATGCCTACAATTATGTTTCTCAACTATTGTGAAATCTACATTTATGTTTCTCAGTTGTCATGTTTATGTGCATGTTTTAATATGTTTGGGAAGACATCTTTCTAGCCTGGACCTGGATCCTTTAGCAATTAGCTTCATAATAATGTAGATGATAGATGAGAAATTAACTTCCCAAGAAAAAATCTCATAAATGAACTATGTGTACCCCAATTCCTGTGCCCTTTGTGCGTACCCAAATGATATATTTGAAACAAAAAGGGTAAGGCTTAAAGAAATTAATTTTGCACCACTAGAAAGATCTATATATTTTATCCACAACAACCAAACTTCAAAGGATCCAAGCCCAGGCTAGAAAGATGTTTGTTAGTCCATTTTCCAGTTAATGCAAAATTCTTTGAAAATGGCCTTTTCCCTGCAAGCTTTGTTAAGTTGTCCTACTCGACCTGTAGTCATAGTTTTATCTTGTGAAGAAAATCCATAATGTTTCATGGTGTGTGCCCTTAGCCTTGGTAGTTTATCATGTCACCTTGCTCCAGTCCAAAACACACGTGCTGAATCACAAAATCTAGAAAGTTATTCAAGTTCTAAGGTCTATAGGAAACAATTTTAGAATCTGCCTAAGTGTCAAAAACCCACAATCTTTTTGAAAATCCATGAAGTTTTTGGTCTGTGTGAAAACCCTCATTGTTTTCAACCTTGTGCCTTCCAAATTTTGTGCGCTTATCTTTTTGCCAAAACCTTGTGTGTTTTTTATCTTTTCCATCAAAAACCCTGTGTGTTTTCGACCTCACTATTTCCTATTTGTTGGCATTCCCTAACTGCGCAAGCGTGATGGATGGTGGGCCCAGGTCTTTAATGGTTTTAAAGAAATTGGTTGTCGCATGATCGCATGTCAGAGTTTTTTGACATGCGACCATGTGACCGATTACCTTTTTTGTGCTGGGGCCCATTGATGGAAGGGTGTGGTCCTGCTGGCAGTCATGTAGCGGCCTTTGGTTGGCTATCGCATGATCGCATAGCCCAATTTTTGGCTATGCGATCATGTGACTAGTTGACACGTGTCTCTGATGGTGAGGTGGTAGTTTGTCAGTGGGACCAGGGTTCTTCATGCTTCCGGCACGGTTAAAGTTCAGACAAGATCGGTGGTTGTCGTATGTTCACATGGTGAAGATGCACGACGTTTATCCTCCACACTTTTGTGACAACCGTCCGATCCTCCAAAAGGTAAAGCTTCTTTGGTGGTGGTCCCGGAGGTAGTTATGTGGCAGCCTGTGGTTGGCTATCGCATGATCGCATGTCAGAGATTTCTAACATGCAATCATGTGACCGGTTGACACCTGTCCCTTTGGTGTTGGAGTGTTGTGGTCTCACTGTCTGACTTGGAGGCTGAGGTGGCAGTCTTGTTGCCTTGTCACATGATCGCAAGGGCCATCTTTCAGCCATGTGATCATGTGACAAGGGTGCCACGTTGTGTTGGGGCCCGATGGTAGGTGGTGACGTGTTGAGTTTTGATTGGTTTCCGGTGTACCGAGGTGGCAAGGGGGCATGGCACCAGCGCTCTTGGTGACATGGGCACTTTTCATTGGTCAACGTGGTGGTGGCAATGATGATTTGGTGGTTATTCACATGTTCACATATATTTTTTCAAGGCTATGCGATCATGCGAATGACACTTTGTGTTAGTAGCAGCGGCGGTTATGCAGCAAGGTAAAGGTCTGTGGGTTGTCGCATGTTCGCATAGCCCGTTCCCTGGCTATGCGATCATGTGACAACTGTTATGATGGCATTGTTAAAGAGTTAAGGTGGGTCAACGGTGCCGTGCTGCTGACATGCTTAGTTTTCATTCACCGAGGGATTTATGAGGTGGCAAATGACTTTTCAAGGGGCCCGCGACTGTTATGAATTATATTGGGCCGCCTAATCTGTCAGGAAGAGATATAATCAATAGCCATGTTTCAAAATTTTTTCGATTAGCCGTTGCATTTCAAATTTGAATTCTACAAAGGGTTTGTAATGACAGAGGTACCAAAAATTCAATTCTTGAGCGGCTAGAGTGGGTAGAATGGATTGTCAAATGCTGCAGCTTGATCCCTATCTTGTCTGTGTTAACTCCTCGGTGGGGTTAGGTGGATTTGAATTTTGAGTTGGAAATGATCATTGTGCTTGCATTGTAACCCTGGTATAAAGGGATTTTTATGATCATTCGAGGTCATTGGGTGTTAGGTTTTTCAAACTTTTCTGGTTGTGAGTCTTTTGCCCAGTCTGAATTGTAATGACCTATTTTGGTATATTTTGAAAATAGAAAGAAAATTGTAGGTCTAAGCTGTAGTTTGCAAGCATGGTTCCTTTGGATTGATTGTATACACCTGAGGATTCTTCATACTTAATATAGGCACATGATTCTTATCTCTCCTTTGTGTCAACATAGATAAATTTTGAACTTTCTAGTTCATTGCATAATCATTTTATGTATATGCCTTCATTCTTGAGTTCTAATCCAGGATTAGATGAAATGATGCTCTAGATGGGACATAGATTTATCTTTTGTCTATGTAAGGATACTCTGTAAGTAGTAAAGGAGATTGTAAATGTGTTTATGGCTTTGAATCTCAGATATATTCTAGTGTGTGTGTGTAGTCTATCTTAGAAACCTTGCCCAATGGATGAGGCACTGGCCTAGATGAGTATTTCTTTGTTGACATATCCTGATCAAGGTTGTTATGATTCAAACACATGAAATTAAGAACCATCCTTAAGTTTTCAGTATTTGGTTGTGTAAGGTTCCACCCCATAGTAATGGAGAGTCAATGAATGTGTGGTTATCATTTAGTACTTTCTTACTATCCTTTTATCTATTATTCAAACCCAGCCTTTGGTGTGTGAAGTATAGTTTATACTGGGTTAGGTGCACCCGCCTTGGTTTTGCAGAGCCAGAAGCAGAAGAGGGCAGTCTTGTTCCTATAGTTGGTCCAGTTACCCTAAGACCTCATAACATTTTGGAGTTAACCATTCCTAAAATCCATCTGAGGGTATATTGGCAACCTAAAGAGCATAAGCATCATTTTGACCACCAACAATGTCTTCACATTTTGTTTAAGCCATATTCCTTGTTCTTGTCAAACTTCCTTGGTAGGGTAGGCGTGCTCTTTGCAGTACTCTTTTTCAACTTGTGGTTGATGATAAACATCTTCTTCTTCATCCTAATTGTAGCTAGAGCTTCCTTTCCATTAGGATTCAACTCCACTTCCCTCATCTCATCATCCTTGTCACCCTTAGCTATCATCATAAGCCCTTCTTCCATCTCCAGTTCTTCAAACCTCTGCAAGATATCTGGATCAATAAAGTCTGCAACATTGTGTCCATCCATGATCTCAAGAATATCATCTTCTTTCCACTCTTCATTTGCCAAAATATACCACAATCTTAAGACTCGTGACTCTTCAAATTCTCTTGTTTTCTTCAGACCTCCAAACATGTGTACTGTGAGATTTCCTCCAATAAATGGACTTGTGATGATTTTCATAATAGTACATGTGTTGGAAGGAAAGCTCATAGTACTTCTTAGGCCAATCTAAATGTTCATCATGTGTGTATATAAGAATTGATCATAGAAGGTATATGCACAAGTGAAAAACATGCATATTTGACCAAGCAATACTGGGAGCTAGACCCAACATCAAATAGATTTGTGGTGATTTTCACAATAGTACATGTGTTGTTGGGTAAGCTCCCAATAGCACTCAGAAAAATATGCATGTTCATCACAAGTGCATATGAAGTGGCCCTAATGGTAGATAAAATCATAAAATTTTGCATACTCCTTATTTTGTTCTGGGTTGATATTGTCAAACATGATCTTTTTTTAATGGAATGACTCGTTACTTGTACATTGACTAGAATGTTGGTGGAAGAAGGATGATTTGTTTGCAACCTGTAGATATATAGACACTGAACAACCATTTTTTCAACTCTAATTTTTTCAACAAAAAGGGACATTTATCATAGCCATAAAAACATGATTGTTTTAAAATGGAAAACACCAAGGAGTACCATCAGAAATATTGACCATTTACAATCATGAATAGTTAACCTAAATCAAATAGCTCATTTTTTAATTAGCATGTGTAGTCTCTGTGTATATGAAAAATGAATGAAATATATATCAAGCTGAAATAAAATAGTGAACAAAAATTCAAATTCAAGGCCTAATTTATCAAGAGCAACAAACATTAGGATGAAAGAAAAATAATTAAGACTATAGAAAAATCATTAAGACTAGAAAATCAAGTTCTAGAAAAATCATTATGACTATAGAAAAATCATTTAGACTAGAAAATCAAGTTCAAGAAATGGACGGTTCTGGTGCTTTGCCATTACAACAATTGAGCATTCATCATTTGGTACTTCTTGGCGTATTCCATTTAAGTTTTTCATCTATCATGTTTATGTGCATGTTCTTTATGTGTTTGGCTTCTCTACCTCACAAGGGATACACCGATAGGTAATTGATTTGAAATCATAATGATTTGATAGTCCTTTTTCAGGATAGGTGTAATCATCCCGCCAACCTTAATTAGCAATATTTGTGATATATGTCAAGTACTTATAATCAGTATGCCCAAAAAATAGAGACTTAGTAGTAAAAGAATAAGGTTGCACATCCACATCCGTCCAAGTGCAGAAACCTTCAAAGATTTGCAGCGGTAAAGAGAATCCCCATATTTTATCAGCCTAACATAGTCTTTGGCCATTTTGGCAATGAGAACCTCAAAATAGAGAAATTTTTTTTAGTAAAACCAGTCTATGTCATTGTTTGTGAGGGTACAGTCATGATAAAGTGCCTCTCAAACCTCTCCAAACATGTAAGATTGTCTTTAAATACTTTATTGATCTAGATTCTAAATATTAACCAAATCAAACCTACATTTGAATCCACAAACAATAACCCAAAATGAAGGGTTTTGTATCCTTTAATGAATCTTGGTCACTGGTAATGCATGGACAGTCAAACCACTAGTCTCCAAAGCATTCAATAAGTGAATATGAATGTTTGGAAACTACTCCCAATGATTCTTAAACATACTTTATTGTTTAAGAATTGTTGGGACTAGTCCTTTGGCATGTATTAAACAGAATAGAATTTTCAGCATATTATTAACATTCTATTTCTTTATTGTAAACATGTCATTGGTTCAGTTTTAATATACTGGTGTTGTGCCCTAGCCCATGCTTTATCTCCATTATTTGATCTTATTGACTATTTTGAAATGTTGACTGTGGTTATCAAATGGAAAAAATAGAAAAAAAAATTTAACACGAAAAGAAATTTACAAAACCGAACCAATGGCATGTTTACAACAAAGAAATAGAACAATAATAATATGCTGAAAATTCTATTCTATTTAATACACGCCAAAGGACTAGTTGTATGAAATTGTCAATCACATAGCATTTCACTGTTGTATGAGTGGATTTTGCAGGAACAATTAACATTAAAAAAGGAGAAAACTCCTCAACACATCTTGGAAACCATTGAATTCAATAATAAATTAAACCTAACACTAGTACTCTTCCTTCCATTCACTTCTACCAAGAATAAAGCATTTAATCCATTCAACATTACATATAATCATTAGACAGTTACATTTGTTAATTGTGTAGAGGAACATTCATGACCAAAACAATCAAAAGTACTTTCACCCTTGCACAAGGTATTCCAAACTTCAAGTAAAATGAGAAATATGCTATATCAAATCATTCATATTCATAGTAACCATTGAAAGGATAATGATTTGACAATCTTTTTTTAGGATAGGCGTAATCATCCCGCCAACCTTAATTAGCAACATTTGTGATATATGTCAAGTACTTATAATCAGTATGCCCAACAAATAGAGGCTTACTAGTAAAAGCATGTCCTTTGGTTTACTAGTTTACTTATAATCAGTAAGTCCTTTGATTTACTAGTTTTATCTGGTTTAAGAATGGTTTGTTTCATGTTTGAATGTACCATTGAATGAAGCTTGGCTATATTAAGTACAATCTTAAGACTCATGACTCTTCAAATTCTCTTGTTTCCTTCAGACCTCCAAACATGTCTACTATGAGATTTCCTCCAAGAAATAGACTTGTGATGATTTTCACAATAGTACATGTGTTGGAGGACTACTCAAAGTACTTCTTAGGAAAATTTGAATGTTCATCCCCTGTGCATATAAGAGTTGATCATAGAAGGTATATGCATAGGTGAAAAACATGTATAATTGACCAAGCAATACTAGGAGATAGACCCAATAGAAAATAGATTTGTGGTGATTTTCACAATAGTACATGTGTTGTTGGGTAAGCTCCCAATAGCACTCTATAAAATATGCATGTTCATCACCTATGCATATGAAGTGGCTCTAATGGAAGATGCAATCACTAAATTCTGCATACTCCTTATTTTTTTCCAGGGTTGATATTGTCAGACATGGTCTTTCTTGAATGGAATGATTCGTTACTTGTACATTGACTAGAATGTTGGTGGAAGAAGGATGATTTGTCTACAACCATTTTTTCAACTCTAATTTTCTCAACACAAAGGGACATTTATCATAGCCATAGAAATGTGATTATTTTAAAATGGAATACACCAAGGAGTACCATCAGAAATATTGACTATTTACAATCATGAATAGTCAACCTTAATCAAATAGCTCATTTTTTTATTAGCATGTGTAGTCTCTGTGTATATGAAAAATGAATGAAATATATATCAAGCTGAAATAAAATAGTGAACAAAAATTCAAATTCAAGGCCTAATTTATCAAGAGAAACAAACATTAGGATGAAAGAAAAATCATTAAGACTATAGAAAAATCATTAGGACTATAGAAAAATCATTAAGACTAGAAAATCAAGTTCTAGAAAAATCATTACGACTATAGAGAAATCATTTAGACTAGAAAATCAAGTTCTAGAAATGGACGGTTCTGATGCTTTGCCATTACAACAATTGAGCATTCATCATTTGGTACTTCTTGGTGTATTCCATTTAAGTTTTTCAATTTTCATGTTTAAGTGCATGTTCTTTGTGTGTTTGGCTTCTCTCCCTTGCAAGGGATGTGTCAATAGGTAATTGATTTGAAAGCATAATGATTTGACAATTTTTTTTTAGGATAGTCATAATCATCCCGCCAACCTTAATTAGCAACATTTGTGATATATGTCAAGTACTTATAATTAGTATGCCCAAAAAATAGAGACTTACTAGTAAAAGCATAAGGTTGCACATCTACATCTGCCCTAGTAAGTATTAGAGCCTTTCAAATTTGTAAAGAACACAAACTTTGCAAATCAAATTGATATTTCATTAAAACCTATGTTCTTGATCAAGTTCTTAAAGATTAAAACATGAAACCATCAAGTTCTTCACCTATGTTATTCATGGTTAGGGAAGTTGTGGTGGAGTTATGTGTAACCTTTGTAAGTCATTGTATGATAGACTTAAGCCTGGAGTGTACAGCAGGAACAGAGATTCAATAAAAATAGAAGTTTAAATCTGCAAGTCCATTGTGTTATGCATTGTTGAAAAGCTTCTTTACTTATTGTTTTGGTTTCTAAATTCAAAGATGGAATAGTAAGAAATCTCCAAGCATGCATTTCATCATTGAATGTATTGTGAGAACTTTAAAATTTTGTTCCTTATGTTTTGACTGGTAAAACAAGTGACTGTTCCAACTAATATTTTTAATACTTTGAAGTTTCTCATGATCCTAATGTAGGTTGATTGGATTAAGAAATTTGGGGATCCAATAGGACTTTAAGGGAGTTCAATAAATGTTTTGGAAGACTTACAGGAACTATTAGCATGATTGTTCCTTCATCTATAGTGAGTTAGACTGAATTTTCTAAGTTTTTCCTTTGTTTTGAAGAGTATTTTGTAATCTATTTTGTAAAAAAAATTAACATGATTTTTTTTTACAAAATTGAACCAATGGCATGTTTACAACAACCAAATAGAATGATAATAATATGATGAAAATTCTATTTTTTTTAATGCACACCAAAGGACCAGTTGTATGAAATTGTCAATGACATAGCATTTCATTGTTGTATGAGTGGATTATGCAAGAACGGTTAACATTAAACAAGGAGAAAACTCCTCAAAACATCTTGGAAACTATTGAATCCAGTAATAGATGAAACCTAACACCAACACTATTCCTTCCATTCACTTCTACCAAGAGTAAAGAATTTAATCCATTCAACATTGCATATAATCATTAGACAGTTACATTTCCTGACTTTGTAGAGGAATAGTCATGACCAAAATGATCAAAAGTAATTTCACCCTTTCACAGGCTATTCCAAACTTCAATTAAAATGAGAAATATGCCATATCAAATCATTCATATTTATAGTAACCATTCAAAGGATCATTTTGTCAATGAACCCTCTGATTGTACCCCTACGATAGAGAAAGGAAACCTCAAAATAGAGAAAGGAAACTTAGTAAAACTAGTCTATGCCACTGTTTGTGAGGGTACAGTCATGATAAGTGCCTCTCAAACTTCTCCAAACATGTAAGAATGTCTTTAAATACTTTATTGATCTCTTCTAAACATTAATGCATGGCCAGTCAAACTAGCAGTCTCCAAAGCATTCAATAAGTGAATATGAATGTTTGAAAACTTTCCTCTCAACTTCCCCAACCACTCCTAATCAATTAGAGGGATTAGTTGAGTGTTTAGACATGAAAACTTCTTAAACATACTTGATCTGATATGATGAATTGTAATATCAACAAATGTGAATCCAAACATTTCAAAATAGTGAATCGATATCCTTGAGCACAAGCACCAATAACATCAAATAATGGAGATAAAGCATGGGCTAGGGCATGACACCAATAGAATGTAGTCATTTCAATGAGCATTCATGATCAAATAAAATGCAATGCATTTGAAATTTGTGGTCAAATATGATGCCAGAGGCTCAAAAGATGTTTCCCATCAAAGATACTAATCAAAGATGAAGAAATCACATACCTTCTCTTGCGCTTAGCTTGCACGAAGGAAGATTTGATAGGAAAATCTTCCTTGTACCACATGAAGAACATGCCATTGGTTCAGTTTAGCATGTTATTATCATATCAGATAAAGTACGTTTAAGAATTTTTGGTAAGGATAGGAATAGTGGAGATTCTATAAATATCCCTCTAACTAATTAGGAGTGGTTGGGGAAGTTGATAGGAAAGTTTTTAAACATTCATATTCACTTATTGAATGCTTTGGAGACTACTAGTTTGACTGTCAATGCATTACCAGTGACTATGATTCATTAAAGGATTTCCATGCTTTATCATTGTATTGTGTATTTCCAATATGTTTGGATGCAGGGCACACCAGGAAAATAAAGGATCACTCACTGATTGCATGATAACCTAGTTTTGAAGGGTGACTGGTTGAGGGGACAGTCAAGGTCTGGATGTTGATAGTGTTCATTGAGGGAAGGGGGATTGTAAAAGACTTATTATCATTATATTGTGTATTTCCAATATGTTTCGATGTAGGGCAGAGTAGGAGAATGGAGGATCACTCAATGATTGCATGATAACCCAGTTTTGAAGGGTCGCTGGTTGAGGGGACAGTCAAGGTCCAGATGTTGATAGTGTTCCTTGATGGAAGGTAGATTTGGAAAGACTTGTTATCATTGTATTGTGTATTTCCAATATGTTTGGATGTAGGGCAGACCAAGAGAATGAAGGATTAGTCACTGATTACATGATAACCTAGTTTTGAAGGGTCACTAGTTGAGGGGACAATTAAGGTCCGGATGTTGATAGTGTTCTTTGAGGGAAGGGGGGTTGTGAAAGAATTTTTATCATTGTATTGTGTATGTATAATATGTTTAGATGCAGGGTAGACCAGGAGAATGAAGGATCACTCATTGATTGCATGATAAGTTGGTTTTGAAGGGTCACTGGTTGAGGGGATAGTCAAGGTCTGGATGTTGATAGTGTTCCTTGAGGGAAGGGGGATTGTGAAAGGCTTATTATCATTGTATTGTTTATTTCCAATATGTTTGGATGCAAGGAAGACCAGGAGAATGAAGGATCACTCACTGATTGCATGATAACCTAGTTTTGAAGGGTCACTGGTTGAGGGGACAGTCAAGGTCCAGATGACTTGGCTATTTGAGGACCCTATTTCTTTGCATTAATTTCTATTCAAATTGGATGCATGGATTTCTTGTATATTATCAGCTACTATTTATCCTCCAACTGCATCCATAAATCTGCATATACTTCTCTAGGGTTGTAAGCCACTTAGGGATCAAAATAGAGAAACTAAATCAAAATCATTCTTTATCCTATGTCCTTTTAACAAAGTCTCAACTATCAATGATATAAAAATACATTTAATGCCCTAAGCTATCAATACAAATGGCACCTAGCTAGAAGCACACGGGCTATCCATTTGATAACCATAGTCAACATTTCAAAAAAATAGATATCCTTGAGCAAAAGCACCAATAACATCAAATAATGGAGTTAAAGCACTAAATCAAAATCATTCTTTGTCCTATTTCCTTTTAGCAAAGTCTCAACTATCAATGATACAATACATTTGATAGCCTAAGCTATCAATACAAATGGCACCTAGCTAGAAGTTCATGGGCTGTCCATTTGATAACCACAGTCAACATTTCAAAACAATGGATATCCTTGAGCACAAGCACCAATAACATCAAATAATGGATTTAAAGCATGGGCTAGGGCACGACTTTAGTAACATCAAATAATAGAGATAAAGCACTAGCTAGGGCATGACACTAGTAGAATGCGGTCATTTCAGAGAGCATTCATGATCAAATAAAATGCAATGCATATGAAATTTGTGGTCGAATATGATGCCAGAGGCTTGAAAGATGAAGAAATCACATACCTTCTCTCGCGCCTAGCTCATTTTCTCCTGCTCCTTTTCTATGCCAATCAAAATAAAAATGATTTGGCACTTCACTTTTTTTTATGTATACCTGAAACTATCAGAATTCTGATGGTCAATTTAAAACCCATCAGAATATTGACATCATCGGGGCCTATTTTTTTGAAAAATAACAAATTCATTAAAGAAAATTTACCCGTCAAAAGTGTCTGTCAAAATTTGGCCCCCAATGTAGTAGTGCTTGGTGTTAATCAAATATCACTCATGTAGAATATGGACCCTTTTCTAAGATATATGGAATTAATGTGAGTAATGGTGTGTGATATCAATCAATTATGGATTTAGAGAAAACATAAATTAGAAATAAAATAAAATTAGTGAAGTCCAATCAAGTGATTTTTTAAATTAGAAAGTTGTACATTATTCAAGTGAGGTGACACTCGAGTGAGTGACAATTTTCAAAACTTCCCAAGTAAATAGAGTATTCACACTATAGTGGAAGTTGATAACTTAATAGTAAGTGATGTTATATGTTTGTAAAGAAAAAAAATACATATTCAAAGTAAATCTTAGATTTTGTTATGTTATATATTCTGACAAAAGTGTGTGATGTAAATATCAATAAGAAGGTATATTAAATAGAACATTAATTATTACAAAAGTATACAAATCAAACATATTCATTTATTGCGAATGCACAGGAAGAAAGACTAATACATCTATGGGACCAATATTGATATTATATTAATTTTAAATTACAATGGAAAGTCAATTGTCAGATCCTTCAGTGATAAAATTCTTTCCAATTCTCTCTATTCTAACTTAGAGTGGTATTAGTCTATCCTTGTCTGAAAACAACATATGGATGTACAAAAATGGGGTGAGATGAGGCCACTTCTCAAATTCATTGCATTTGGAGTATTTATATGAACTTCCATTACCAAGTGAAAGGTGTGGTGTTTCATGAAATAATTGATATGTTCATTCTTGGACATGCTATTGATGGAGAACTATTAGGAGGTCCAGTTATTTTTCTACCCTATTTGACCACAAATACTATGACCACTATCATTCATTTTAGTTTCAATACTTTTTCTATCTTATCATCATCTTCTTTAGCATCTCAAAGCTATCTCCTTGTCGTCTTCTACAACAAGGTTGAGCGCTCAAAAGAAGAACAATACAAATGTCAAAAGTAAATAGCATTGATATAATGATAGACTCTAGAGGCCTCACCATATTACTCTAAAGTGGGGTTGAAAGAGTATTTTTATCTCACATTCTTTCCAATTTCATCCATTCTATGTCTCACTGCAATTGGGATATCCTTATTTTGTAAAGTACATAAGTCTAAGTAATATAGTTTACTAGAACTATTCTATGGCATTATGATCCTTAGCCTAATAAGAATTTACAAGGAAATATGCACACACAAAAAAGTATAAATAAATGACTGTTGGTGGGTATTTATAATAAATTTATCTATTTTATTTGACTATAAAAGATAAGACACCCTAACTAATTAAACCAAAGCATTAAATATCCTAAATATATTCTAATTTGTTCATGTCCCTTATTTGAATAGTGAAAATGGTAGTAGTCACACATCAAAATGTATAATCATGTCAATTAACATTTTTTATCTTGAAAGCGGATTCATTCTTGAAAACTTGTAATACATGCACTAGTAGTAAAATACCAAGATAAAAAATGAAGTTTAAGTTATACATAATAAATGTTAGGTTTGTTTCATTCATGACAATGAATTAAGTTTAGGGATGTTCAAAGGTAGGTTATTTAGTATCTTGACAAGAGGAGATAGAGAATTTATTATGAAGCACTTAGAGGAGTTACAAAACTAGTGTAATTAACTGATGGAAGTGGACATGGAGGAGGAAGTGTTGACCAATGTGTGAGTTCTTGAGGGGGATCTTCGAGTAAGGATCCTCTCTTTAGGCTGAAAACACTTTCATTGTCCCCTAATAAAGACACAATAAGGGGTATAAACTCTAAACTCTCACAGTTAAGTAATGTTTCTATTTTCTTTTCTTTGATGGATTTTAAATTTCTCCCTACCAAGAACTCCCTTGATGATTGGTTCAATAATTTTTGGGGGAAGAAATTTGAACTTATCATTAATTTAAGTTGTATGATTCAAAGGGGTTTGTTTGTAATTTTTATAAAATTCCATAACATGCAAGAAAGGGTTCTTAAGAATGTTTTTTGGAATGTGGATTAGACATTGTTTAGGGCATTCCCTTGGTCACCTAAAGGTAGTATTAAAAATGTTATTTCTAGAACTTCCCCTCACTGGATGGAGATAAAAAATGTTCAATCTGAGTTATGGCCATTTATTCCTCAAATCTTAAACCCGTTGGGGTTTGTTCTATAAGTGGAGGATTCCAAGGTTAACCTACCACATTAAATGCTATAGTACTTATTTCCCTTGACCCATATGTGAATTTTTTTGGATGTTATTTCAATAGATTTTGATGGCTCTTCATTCTCTTGGGAAATTACTCTCCTAGGTAATTTAAGTGTGTGTTTCCACTGCAAACTTATTGGACATAATAAGAAAGGATGTCCTACCTTAAAAGATATCCAAAAGAATTTTAAATTTTCTATTAATAATAACAAGAGTAATATAAACAATGATTTGAATGGTGATGTGGGAAATAAAAAATAGAGATAAAAGAAGTGGCTCTTTTGTTATTGATTTTTGCAATAACAATTTTAATTCTATGATGGCTCACGATGTTATTGATAGAAAATTCTATATTTTTTCTAACCCATTGTTCAAAGATGATTTTGATGTTTTTCCAGCCAATGGTAGTAACTTATCTCTTAAGATGTCCTCTAATGAAACTTACGCTATTGATTCTTTGTCTTGTGACCTTACCATAAATAATCAGTCTACCATAAAGAAAAATGAACAATAGATTGCATTAGAAAGTATTAAGAATAGAGTAGAGGGGGCTAGGAGGACCAAACAAACTTGATTAAGACAAAATCCTCTCTCACCTAGGGGCTAGGAAGCCATAATTGTAGCAGAAGAGAAATGCATTATTCCTTTTGAAAAACCAAAGGAAACAACAATTGTGTCTGTTAAATAATTTATAGATGTACTAAGAAAAATTTTGAAGAAAAGAAAACTCATTGAGAGAAAGTCGATAACAAATTATAGTGATAGTGGTAATAAACATGCTCACTCTTATTTACTAGAGTGCTTTATGAGATTATGCTAGAACGAGAACAAGTCAACCAACTAAGTTTTTTTTATGATGTTGAAAATCCATAGTTGGAATATTAGAGGACTCGAGATGCCTGATAGAAAATATATTGTCAGGAAGTGGTGTAATGAGATTAGTAAGAAGGACATTATATGTTCATGGGAGATTAAGATAGGTGGTTACGATGCTTTCAATACCCTAAAAAATTTATGGGATAAAGATACTTGTCTCTACACCAATCGTGATAAAGGAAAAAGGTGGGTTTTCTTTCCTTAGTTATTAGCCCTTACTTGGATGATAAAATTGAGAAAGAAGGTGTATCCCCTTGTTAAAGAGCTCAATGGATTCTTATCAAAAACAAAGATACAAGTGTGAGGATACATAATATCTATGTTTCTAATGACTATAGGGATTGAGACAGATTGTGGGACTAGTTGACTAATAATTTTCCTGATGCACATTGGATATGTGTAGGGGACTTTAACATGATTGAGAATGGAACTAATAAATGGGGAGGTTCCAATTAGATGTGGAAAGGTAATGAATATTTTTTTGGGCCACTTTCAAAAGAAATTTTAAAGTGCTAGACCCCATGGAGAATAAGAAGAATGTTGGTAAGGGAATATGTTTTTCCTAGTGGAATAATCAGAGGGAGAGACAAAAAGTGTATTATCTATTGGATAGGGTATACATTGACTCCTCTATTTTTGTTACTCTTAAAGAAGGGAATTTCTTTCATGTGAACTCTACTCCCATGAGTATATCTGATCATTCTCCTGTCTATGCCTATATTGCCATAGAAGATACCCATATGGAGAAGAAGTTCTTTAGAAAGAATAATCAATTCAAGTTCAATTTTTCCCTTATGCAAGTCCAAGATGTTAATGAGGCTATTAGGATAGCTACTTACCTTTCCAAATTTGGAAGCCATAAGTTTAATGTGATTGAACAATAGGACCAACTAGTAAAGGTATGGAAAACCATGTTTCAAATCATTGGTAAAAGGAAGGATTCTGATAGAAGAGCTAAGGAGTCTTTCTGGTATAATTAATTGAATGAAATTGAAAGATAGCATCAAGAAAAGGACCATAATAATGAATTGGAATAACGACTGATCAAGGTCAAATTAAATCTCAAAAGAATTTAGAATTACTCTATCCCAGGATAGAGGATTGGGGCCAAGATGAATTGGATTAAGGAGGTTTACAGAGGTTCCAAATAATTTTTCAATATCATCAAGTATAAGAAAAAAAAAGAGGCCATTGAAGAAATCCAACTGGAAGGAGGCCTATCAAAAGACAAATAATAAATTCTTGAAGCTTTCTATAATTTTAATAAGGACTTATTTGATTATGAGCACAACGAAGCCAATCAAAAAGCTCTAGAGAAATGTGTTAGTATGATCCCTAGAAGAATCTCTAAAGAGGAAGCTAAGAATCTTGATAGGGTAATTCAGATTACAGAGATAGAAGAATTCATTAGGTCTATGGTCAATGGAAAGACTCCTGGGATGGATGGGCTCCCCATTGAGTTTTATAAGAAAAAAAATGAATGGATCACTCTTGAGCTTATTAGCTTATATGAGCATGAATTTAACCAAGTCTCCCTTGGTGTTAATATCAATAGGGGTATCATTAAGCATCTACCAAAAAAGGGTGACAAGACTCAGATAAGGAATTGGAGACCTATTACTCTTCTCAATATGTCCTAAAAAATTATTGCTAAACTCCTTGCAAGATGGATTGTTGATATCCTAGATAGTACCATTTTAGTTAATCAGATTGGTTTCATTAAAGGGAGGTATATTCTAGAGAATCTTATCACCAATTGGGAAGCCATGTATTGGGCCAGACATAGTGGACAAAATGTGAGCATGATCTTATTAGATTTTGAGAAGTCTTATGATAGGATTGAATGGTATTTTGTTTTGGAGATGTTAAAGGCATTTAGTTTACCACATTAATTCTACAAATGGATATATCCTCTTCAAATGTTTATCTACATTTACGGATGTCAATGGTACATTATTTGATCCTATCCCCCTTAAGAGATCAATAAGGAAGGGGTGCCAAATTGTCCTTGCATTATTTATTATAGTGCATTGATGTAGTGCGCTATTTTATGAGGAGTATAGATCTTGGACCCCCTATAAAAGGTATCTCCCTTCCCAATAACATGATGAGTTGGTAAATCAACAATTTTCTGATGATACTTCTTTTTATTGAACTCACCAAGTTTAATTTTGAGAATATGCTTAAAATACTTTAGTTGTTTTGTTTGGCCTTAGGTGCCAAGGTGTCTCCACATAAATCTATTTTTATTGGTTGGTCTGACACTTCCCTTGATTGGATTTTTAATATGGATGGAATTGTACTGGACCCATAATATTGTTCATTATCTTTGGATCCATTTTTCTATAGAACCCTTTATAAAAGACATGTGGCAGTGGATGTTCTCTAATATTGAAAACGAACACATCAAATGGAGGACTCATTATTTATCATTGGTTGGTAGACTTCAAGTGGTGAAAAAAATTTTATCCTCACATGTTTTTTATAGAAAAAGAAGCAAAAGGGTGCTAGCCTAAGGAACATAAGGACTAGAGGCACATTAACAACATATTAATGGCACTAGTCATAAGCATTTTAACAATAGTTTAATAGAAGAAAGAGCAAGGTCTAATCTACCTCTATAAAAAACAAACATAATAGTTCCTTTCAGAAAGATTAAACCAGAGTATCTAAAGCAAATAGTAGCAATTAAAGTAATAGTTATAAGCCACACAAGGCTATATGAAGGGCTAGGCAAAATAACCTTAAAATAGAAACCCAAAATGGGAAATTAGGGCCATGCCCAAACAAAAATAAGAACCTCATGAGCAACAATAGCTAATTTTTTACACCTAGATGTTTGGAAAATAGGGTTCTAGCCCACTCCTTCTGCAGGAAGAGGAAGAGATCATTATTGTCATCATCCGCCTCTAGTTTTCCACCTGCAAGTTTTTCCTTCTAGGGTGAAATTCTTCATCAGGATGAGGCATAGCTTGGGCCAAAACTCTGGAAGTAACTCATGGTTGAAACCCCCTAACTTCTTGACTGGTTCCTCTCCCTCTCTAAAAAATTGGCTAAGGCTGGTAGGGTCAGGTGTCCTATTGGTTTTTTTATACTTTCTCCCTTTCATAGAGAGCCCCGTTGCCTTAGCAATGACCTCCTCATTAATCTAGAAATGGATGCCACCAACTGAAACTTTCCTATTATTCCAAGATGAGATGAACTATTTGGATATTCACTCATGGTGACCACCTCTCATGCGCTCCATAAAACTCCAGATACCGCTCTCTTTATAGTAGTGGGTCACTAGAGGGTCGGAGGTGAAGGCCTCATCAATCTTATCTAGCTTGATTCGCAAAGTGTTGCCTCCCATGTCGATACTCTCCTTCTCCTATGCCAAAATTTCCTAAAAATTGAAGGGCCGAACTTCTTGAAAGAGAGTATAAAACTAGTTGTTTTGATTTAGCCATTTAGAGGAATGGTTATACTCAAAAGGCTAGCCTTGGGTGAAATTTTGGGATCTGAGCTTCGTACTACAATATTTAATAGATCTCCAAGTGCCATAATTAGCAATAATGCTAGGGCTGCACTTAATGTCCTTGTTATCCAAGGAAGCCCACTGATGCAAACAACTATCTCTCCACATGCTTGAAAGGCATTTATGATTCTTTATGGGGTTTTGGGAATTCCTTTTCATAATCACAAAAATCACCTGCTTAGGTTGGCATGTGATCTAGGTAGGATTCCTAATAAACATGATAGCTTGGCTCATTTTAGATATCAGTAGTAACATTCATTTCCCCTCTGATAAGTTGCTAAGTCACCTTAGGTAGTTCACTGACCACCCTCCAATTGTTAAGTTTGGTTTGCTTGAGGCCAATAGCAACCATCAAATCTGCCACCACATTTCCCTCCCTGTACATGTGGCCAATAGTCATACATTGGAAATTGTTGAGTAGCTCATGAATTTCCAGCATAATGGAGCTAACCTACCATCCCGCATTAGCTCTTCTTTTGATAGCCTCCACCACCACTTTGTAATCCCCATCAATTTCTAGCAGTCTGATGTTCATTTGGATGGCAAATTTAATCCCCAATAGAAGGGCCATGTCTTCCACTTCGTTACTAGTGCATTTGTTGAGTTTCCATGCATAAGCCAAGAGGCAAGTGCCATTATGGTCTCTTAGCACACCTCCCCCACCTTGAGTGAGGTTATTAGCTACCCCATCAAAGTTTAATTTGGTCCATCCTCTGAGTAGGGCAGCCCATCTAGTAGCTTTTCTAGCTCTCAGCTTGGAGTCATCGAACTTGGAAAACCCAACCAACAGGTTCAATTTTTCAGCTATTTTGACTTCCCAAGCAACGAGGGGTGTTGAGGGAAGTTTCCACTTAGTCACACTGGCATTCTCACAAAGGAGCTTGGTACCAATATAGAGACATGTCTCAGAATGGTTACTAGCCTCCCTAAATATCATGTTGTTCCTTTCCTTCAAAATAGTCCAACAGATGTGCGGGGGCAGCATTTTCTAAAGGATTTGGAGAAGGGGATCATTGGAGGGGGATCTCTAGTAAGTGAATTGATGCACATCATTACCCAGAACCCACGAGGTTCCCAATCTGCCGATCACCTCTTGCCAGATGCTAATGGTGTAATCACAGTGTATAAAAAGGTGGTTCACCATTTCCTCCTCCTCTTTACATAGGATGCACCTATTCGGCATGGAGAAGCCCCTTTTTATAATATTATCCTAGGTTAGATTTTTACCATGAATAAGGGTCCACCAAAAGAAATTGATTTTTGGTGTGAGCTAAGGGATCCACACCTTCATCCAGTCCCTCAGATTATTCTCTTCCTTCAGAAGTAGATTGTAAGCACTTTTGACCAAGAAGGTACCAACTCGGGTAGGGGCCCAAATGATGGAGTCTTAGCCATAGAGACCCAATATTTTGACATCTCTCAGTGTTTCCATGAGCTCATTAGCTAGATATTGAAGGTTCAGTCTGTCTCTTACCAGATTAGGTATATCTCTCCAATTCCTACCCATAGTGTAGTTGGAGGTTTTGTTACCAAGGACAGGTCAGAGCTATTCCATGAAAGGTTTGAATCTAAAGCCAAGGTTAGGGTAGTTCAGGATCCAATAGTCATTCCAGAATCTAATGGATCTCCCATTTCCAAGCTTCCAGAAAGCACCTTTAGACAACAAGGTTTTGCATTTATAGATTTTTTCCCAGAGTTTGGAGCCACTAGGGAGGTCACTATCATGGTACATCCTCCCATAGGGATGTCCTTGGAGGTACTTAGCTTCCATTATCTTGCACCAATCCACTTTTCCTTCTATGAGTTTCCAAGCCACTCTTGTGGTAAGGGCTCTATTCATCAAGCCAATTCTCCTTAGGCCTAGGCCACCCAGTCTTTTTAGGAGGCAGACAGTGTCCCAATTGACCAAAGACATCCTCTATTTTTCTTCAGAACCATCCCATAAGAATCTTCTCTAAATTCTCTCAAGTTTGTTTGCCATGTTGTTTTTGATCTTGAAGAGGGATAGCAAGTAGACCGAGATCCCCTGGAGAGTGGAAGCCACCAGCTAAAGCTTACCAACATTGCTAAGTATCTTCCCTTTCTATCCAACAAGTTTCCTCTAGGTTCTTTCTAGGATTGAGTTCCAAAAATCCTGGGACACCGCTTTAACCATGAGGGGGAGGCTGAGGCAGGTAGAAGAGAGCGAAGCTGACTAACAACCCAGAATTTGTAGCACTTTGTTTTATATCTCCATGGGAGTATTGAAGAAGAACAATTGGATTTTTTGATAGTTAATTGTATCATCTTAAAATGGAAGCACTTCCATTTGGATAGGTTTAGCACCCTCTTTCAGTGCATTCATCATGATAAACCTACATTTAGGATGCATTTGTATGTCTGGGGTGAAATTAGGGTTAGGATCATAAGGATTCTCCTTAATTCCTCTCTTTTATGACTCTAATTTCTAGGTAGGATATATAAATGGCTCCTCCTAGCCTTCATCATGTCAATCACATGATCTTTTATCTATCATAGACATTCTATTCTCATCAGACTTCATTTCTAAGTTTCTGGGCATCCTCGGGGCCTTTAAACTGCATCCTTGCAAAAGTTAGGGTTTTTGGTCAAGGTTGACCTTGACCTTGACTAGGTCAGGGTTGACCTTGACCCTAACTAGGTTAGGGTCAACCCTGACCTTGACCTCATCTTGCCAGGATTTCAAATTTTCAATTCCCGCAAATTTAGCTTTCGGGATTATTAATTTCCTGCCTCCGGGTTAGCTGTTTCAGGCTCTGAAATGGTAAATCCTTTTAATTAAATTTAATTTAGATCCATTCTCTAAAGGTTAGGACCTAATTGGGATTTAATTCTTCAAGGTGGCCCTTCTAGAGGAGTGTGACTTAATTCACTATAAAAGGAGGCCTTCCTCTCTCATTTTCACATCTCATCTCAAGCAATTAAGCTCTCAAGTTCTCAAGGTGTTCAAGCAAGAATTTTCAAGTCTTCAAGCATCTTCAAGCATTCATATTTGGAGCAAGAGAGAATCATTCTTCCTTGATCCATCATCATCAACATTTCAAGCATTCAAACATGGAGTAACAACTACAGATTGTGAGAATGGTAGAAGTACTTTAGCCTTGGGTGCTTGGTATGATTTTCTATCACATTCAAATCTATGCATTGTTATTTCATACATATTCATGCTAGGGTTTTAATCTAGAGGATTAGATATTAGCTTTACACTTTCAATATACACACACACATACTATTTCAATCGGCTATTCGTGGAGGTGGGAATCACCAAAATGGGGGTTTGACTAAGGCAAAACCCTATATAGCCACCCCAAAAACCCCTTTTTCAGATATCTGCAGGTGCTGTTTTGGGAATCAGAGGCCAGATCAGAGTACCCTTTTCGTTGAACTTTCAGGATTTGCGAATAGAATCAGAATCAGACTTTAGAATAAAAATGTGGTCTTTGACCTTTTAAAAGGTCAAAGTCAACCTATGTGAATTTGAAGAAAATATTTATGGGTTTTGTCTGCCTCAACATTTCTAGTCCAGAACAAATGACAGAATTTTCTGAAACTTCATACAGACTTCAAAAAATAGGTATTTCTAGACTAATATCATGATGAGTTATGTACTTTAATCTAATTAATTGCCAAGCATTTTCAGATCTATTTATGATGCTAAACATCCTTTCCTTTCTAAATGAATAGGTGATGAATGTTATGTATGTTACTATGCTTCCATTTTCACCTTATTCATTTTGGTGAACCCCTTTATGAAAACACTTTCTTTTGTGGTGTTAGATTTAAATCTTGTAGATTTCTTTCTTGCATTTATATTTCAAAAATACAAAAAAAATGCAAAATTCCTTTAAAAATACAAAAATATTTCTATTTTTCATGCTTTTAGTACTTTCTTTGTATTCAACATGTATGATTCTTATTTTGAGTACTTTGATGATTCTTTTATTATACAAGAGGATAGAATCCCTAATGAGGACATGGTAGTGAGGATGAAAATGGTTCGAATATGGTCTCCATGGATCCTATTCCTATTTCACTCTCCTCCACAACCTCTCCAATTGACCTTTTCCATAGAGTGTGTGCATGGTTACCTTCATGTCCCACTGTTTGCAACATTGATAAACCAAAAATGATATTTCCTAAACCTTTGATGATGGTAAAAGGATGTCCTCCTATAACAATTAAGGGTAAACCTAGAGATCCCTTGAATTTCTTTGATAACATTGATTATGTTTCACATGCTTATCGCAAATGAAATAATCCTCAGCCTACTATTCCAATTTCTTTACCTCCTTCTAAACCTACACTTCCCCAAGTGCCTAGGTATCCTTCTACCTTTAAGGAGTACAACTTAGTTGATCAATTACGTGCTACTTGTGCCAAAATATCTCTATGGGAATTACTTCAAAACTCCTCGACATATTATGAGGCTTTGCAAAAGGCTTTATCTACTCTTCCTACTACGCCTCCTAACCAAGAAAACATTCATTTGATTTTGGATTGTATGCATGCTATGCCTTCTGTACCTCCTATTGTGTTTTCTGATGATGATTTACCTTCATTAGAGGTGCAGAATTAGTATGATGCTCTTATGGTGGTTATCTCTATTAATAAGAGCATCATTCGAAGAACCTTAATTTATAATGGATCTAGACTTAATGTTTGTAGCATGGACATGCTCAAATCAATTAAGGCTGATTTATCTACCATTCAGCCTGATAATGTTCCTATACAAGGATTTGATAATATTGCAAAGAAAACTTTGGGTATTATTACCTTACCTGTTAAGGTGGGTCCAATTATTCTACATACTCTTATTCATGTTATGCCTGGACCACTTAACTATAACCTTCTTTTAGGAAGACCATGGTTACATACTATGCATGCAGTTCCTTCTACTTTCCATCGCAAGGTTCAATTCATCTAAGATCTCTGAACCTATTCAACCTAGTAAAGAGATTGAAAAACAATTTCCAATACAACAATCTAAGATAAAACAACCTGAAATTCAACAACAAGAAGATCCACCTTCTTCCTCTTCCTTGACTGGAGATGATTGGGGAACATTGGATTTTAATCCCACATTTATTGGCGAATATAAGGTCTCTAATTTAGACTTTATGAAGCAACATAATGAATTTGAGGAAAAAGTTTTTATTTCTTCTCCATTATCTGAAGAATTAAAAAGTAACTTTGTTGCCACTTCAAGCAATGAAACACTTGACACTATATAACCTAATTGTTATGATATTGTGACATATGCCACTTCTTGGACTCCTTCTGATATGACTAATCGATATGGTCCTGGTTATCATTTGCTTAAGAAATTAGGATTCAATGGGAAAGGGTGTGGTAAATATGAACAAGGTATACAAGTACCCTTGGATAATGACATTTATGACCATATGTATGGATTAGGATTTAATCCTTACCGACAACCCTCTTCTTTTCCTCTTAATGTTAATCATATTTGCAATGGATAGTTGAAGTTGGTTAATCCCTTGCTTATTGATCTTAATCAACAACCTTCTTTGGATATCTTCCCTAAAGAAGAGGCTTTAATGGAATATTTAGGGGTTTATGAGGACTTACCTAAGTTTCATCATAAGCGAGGAAAGCCTTATTGCTTAAAAACTGATGCTTATTTTGGAGAACATGAAGAACAAGATATTGCTCCTTTATCGATAGATTGTTTGATAAGAAATGATTTATTAATCACTGAGACTATTGATATTCAAATGGATGAAACTAATTTTGAAAGGCTGATAAAACTTGGGAAATGTTTGACTCATGATGAACGTGATCAGTTGGCTTCCCTTTTGCTTGAATTCAAGGATATCTTTGCTTGGACATATTCTGATATGCCAGGTATCTATTGTAAGATTTTTACTCATAACTTTGTTTTAAAGCCTAATATGAAACCTGTAAAATAGAAAATTCGAAAGATGAATCCATGAATTGCTTTGTTAGTCAAAGGTGAAATTGAAAAACTATTGGATTCTGAATTTATCCATCCTATTGATTATTCTAATTGGATTTCAAACATTGTGCCTATGTCAAAAAAAGAAAATAAGATAAGGATGTGCACTAATTTTCATGATTTAAATAAGGCATCCTTGAAAGATGATTTCCCGCTACCTAATATTGATATGATTGTGGATTCCATAGCAGGCCATGCTTTGTTATCTTTTATGGATGGCTTTTCAGGATATAATCAAATTTTTATCCCTCTTGAAGATCAATTTAAAATTGCATTTATAACACCTTGGGGAACCTTTTGTTGGGTCATGATGCCCTTTGGATTAAAAAAAGTAGGATCAACCTATCAACGGGCTATGACTTTCATTTTTCATGATTACATCCATAAGATTCTTGAAGATTATGTGGATGACATCTTGGAAAAATCCAAACAAAGAGAAGATCATGTTACTATTTTACGATAGGTATTTGAAAGAGTTTGAAGTTATAATATGAGATTAAATCCTAATAAGTGTGTCTTTGGAGTTGATTCTGGTAATTTATTAGGATTTATAATCTCTAAGCGAGGCATCGAGGTAGATACTGAAAAGATTGACGCTATTGTTAATATGCCTCCTCTAAAAAATATTTCTCAATTATGAATTTTGCAAGGAAAAATACAAGCTATCTATCGCTTTGTTTCTAACTTGGCAGACCGAACCATCCCTTTTACTTCCTTGCTTAGAAAGGATGCCACTTTCTCTTGGAACGAGGATTTTAAATAGACTTTTGAGAAATTTAAGGAGTATCTTGCCAATCCTCCTATCTTGCAGCCTGCTAAGTTTGATAAACCTTTTCAATTATACACTTTAGCAACTCAACAATCTATGAGTGCATTATTAGCTCAAATTGATGACAATGGTAATGAAAGGCTTGTCTATTACATCAGTCAAACTTTATTGGATTATGAAACAAGATATACACCTCTAGAAAGACAATGCTTGGTAGTGGTTTATGCATGTCAAAAACTTAGGCATTATCTCATAAATGTTGAAGTTAATGTGATTGTCAAATTTGATCCCTTAAAACATCTTTTCTCACAAACTGATCTCTCTAGCCACTTGGCAAAATGGGTAATGTTACTGAATTTGATCTTAATTTTATTCTTCAAAAATCAATTAAGGGACAAGCATTGACTAATCATTTAGCTAAAGCTCCTTGTCCTCACTCTGTTGAAGGTTCTACTCCTATCAAATTTCCTGATGACAGTATTTTAGCTATTCAACAGGATGATATTTGGGAATTATATTTTGATGGGTCTAAGTGTAAGATAGGATCTAGTGTGGGTATCATCTTGATTCCTCCTACAAAGAAACCCATCCCTTTATCATATAAATTGACCTTTCCTTGTACTAATAACATTGTGGAATATGAAGCTCTTATAGATGGCTTACGAGCCGCTTCATCTCTCAATATCAAACATTTACATATATATGGAGATTCACAATTGATAGTTGAATAAATTAAAGGTGGATATCAGACTAAAAACAATAGAATGACACAATATAGAGATTTAGCTCTCGATGTCCTTTCACAATTTTCCTCTTACACAATTTAGACTTTACCTAGGAAGGATAATCGACACGCAGATGCTATGGCAAGTGCAACATCCTTGGTTTGTCTCGAGAATAATGCTGAAAATTTCAAAATTTACAATACAAACTCTTAAAAGTCCAGAATTTCTGATAAGATTACCTCTAATTGTTTCAACTTGCATTTGGATGAATGGTATTCACACGTTTTTCATTTTTTGAAGGATGGTACTTTTCCTGAATCTACAACAAGGAACATGCATAATCGCATTAGAAAACTTGTAGTGCACTATATCATTTTAGGAGATGTGCTATACAAACGCTCTTATGAAGGTTTATTATTATGGTGTCTCAATAGAATCAAGATTTCGGTAGCTTTAGCAGAAGCTCATTTTGGTTCTTGTGGGGGACACTTTGGTGGCAAATCTTTAGTTCATAAGTTACTTCGAATGGGGTATTATTGGCAAACTATGGAACAAGATTCTTTTATGTTTGTTAAAAAATGCCCTCGATGTCAACAGCATAGTAATTTGATTCATGCTCCTGCTCATGAGCTTCGTAATCAAGTTTCTCCATGGCCTTTTAGTATTTGGGGTTTTGATCTTATCAGAAAAATCTCACCAACTTCTTCTCAAGGGCATACTTACATTCTCACCACTATGAATTATTTCATGAAATGGGTTGAACCTATCCCTCTTCATTCTACAATAGTAGATGTTATTTGTGATTTCATCCTTAATAATATTATAGCAAGATTCAGTATTCCCTTGACAATAGTTTCAGATAATGGAACATCTTTTAAGAATAAAGATGTTATGAAATTCTTGGAGAAATATAGGATTCAACCTAGATTTTCAACTTGTTATTATCCTCAATCTAATGGACAAGATGAACCATCGAATAAAATTATTGAACAAATTTTGAGAAAAATAGTTAGTAAGCATGCCAAAGACTAGCATACTCAACTGACTTACGCTTTATGGGCCTATAGGACTAGTGTTTGTACTACTACAGGTACTTCTCCTTATAATCTTGTTTATGGTACTAATGCTATTATGCCTTTGGAACTAGAAATACCATCCTTACATGTTTCATTTCATGGGATAACTGATAAAGATACTTTTCGTGAACAAAGTTTACAAGAATTGGAAATGTTAGATGAACAACAAATACATGCATTAGATCATATAAAAGCTTATCATAAATCTCTCCAAAAACAATATAAGCATAAGGTAATTGAATGAACATTTGTAGTTGGTGATTTAGTTCTTTATGAGAATCAACGCAATGTGAATGCTTTACCAGGTGAAAAAGGAAAATTTAGCCCTAATTGGCTTGGACCTTTTGTTGTTATTGAAAACTTTGGTTTGGGTGCTTACAAACTTGCTAATATGGATGGTGTTTCTTTTAAGGAACCCATTAATATTATGCATCTTAAATGTTATTACCCTTAATCTCATTTGTTCCATGTGCATTTATGTGTTCCTTATAATGATTTCTTTTATAGGTTATGTATTTTTAGTAAAAATTACATATTGAATATGTTTATGCACTTTCTTTATTTCTTTCTTTCTATTAAGTTTTATATTGATGAAAACATAATATTCAAGTATAGAACTAATTAGTAAAGAAATTTTTTCATTTATCAGCAATACATAGTTTTTCAAAGTTCTGATACATATGAGGCCAATGGCCGTATCTATCACTACATCTATCACCATGCTGCTCTGATGGTCGATGACTCCCAGATCTCTCTCCTCTATGATGGGAAGATGAAGATTTGTGTGTTCATGTATGGCTCCTAGATATGCTCATGGCCTGAACACATTCTCAGAGACTTTGTATCTCTTTCATCATCTTCTCCTCCCTCTCTCTGCACATCCTCAACTCCCGCTAGATGCATATGAAGATATCAGCATGTCTACCTGGATCTCTATGCCCAATGGAAGACTCTTTCTCGTCAGTTGGAAGTCGGTAGGAAATAATGTTATCCTTGAGAACCTCAAATACAAAACTCCTCCATTCCACTATGCTAGCTATAGAGGAAACATACTTTTATCATGCTAATATCATATTTATTTTCATCAAATCATATTTGTAATCAAAAAAAAGAAAATCATAGTCCATACTTGGGTCTCCCTCTTAGACATCACTAAAGTGTCTAGATGGTGGGGGCATGGACTGACTACTCTCTCCACACTTTCTATGTCTAGGCCGTGGAGGTGGTGCCTCTATGTGAGGTCATGGGGGTCATTGTGATCTCAGTGGTGATGTAGGAGTGATAGGTATATCTGCACCAATATCACTGGCTGGGGGCATGTCCTCAGCTCTATCATCTACTCTCTCCTCCTCCTCCATTGGTTCCCCCCCAGAGATGTGTTCCTCCTCATTTATGATATTCTCATCTTCCCCACTGTCTACACTATCCTGGTGTGTCCTCTATCTATAGTTTGGATCACCTATAGGATAATCCTCAAGAAAGATAGGGTGGGCCCCTCTAAGCTCTAGTACCAGATGTAATCTTAGCTACCCCTGCATAGGATACATCTGATGGTACTTTAATATCCTCTATCTCCTTTGCATTGCTATCCTCTATGTCTACCACTGCAGGTCAGCGCAAGGTACTAGGTCTTTGATGGTATCTCATCAGATGTGCATAGCGAGGTACTACCTTAGGGACTCCCTGTGGCAGGCCGAACTATCTCATCACTCGATCATAATAATATGGCATCATTATATGGCTCTGGTGACCCTCTAGCAGCTTATGTTGGTGAGAGTGTCTCATCTAGAATCGAGTGTCTGGCCACTCTATCATATGGTAGTAGGGTCTCCATATCACATCAGTATTAGCAATATGGTCAAAATGTACTCTCCAATAGAGCATATCTCCAAGGTTCTAGATATCTCTCATAGGATATACAAAAGCTCTCACTGTACTCACATCTACCATCACTGGCACTCCCTGTGGACATGTACATGCAAAGTGCTCAGAAATCCAAATCTATAGAATGGTGCATGTCGATAAAATCTCTCACTGGTACCTCACCAGCTGACTCAACTCATGGTATAGCTGATAGAGCATGCTGCGACCCCATGAGAACATAGTCCTCTCTCTCTCCATCCTCTAAATCAAATGAGTCATAGGTGAACAAAATACAATACCCTTTGAGTTGGGTAACACAACCAAGGCTACTATACATAGCATCACCTTCCATACTAAGGGAGTACAACCTGATACTATGGATGATTGTGAGATGTGATCTAAATGAGTCTATATCACTAGACACCCACCTATATAGTACTTTTTATCTGCATGAATCTCCTCCCAACTTCTATGTGTCCTGGGTCTGACAGTCTCTCCTTGAGCTGGAAGTCTCATAATCTTGTATACATCCTCTAATATCACTATAATCTCACCAACAGGAAGATGGAAGGAGCATGTATCCTCATACCATCTCTCTATCAGTGTGGATAACATCTCATGGTGTAGCCTGATCTATGGAAGGACTGATACCCAATATAGTCCTACATCTCTCAATAGTTGTAAACCCTCATCATCCAAATCGAATAGTCTCTCCTTGACCTACACTAGTATTTCCCCAAAGGGATGCTCTCAGAAGTAGATGAGGTCCTGCAATCACAAACTAGCATCATATTAATCATCTACATCATCAAATCTAAAAGTACAACTTATCAAGGTCAAAGTCAACCTCAGTTAGGTCAAGGTCGACCTTACTGGGTCAAGGTCAACTTTTCTGGGTCAGGATCGACCTTTTTGGGTCAAGGTCAACCTAAATGGGTCAAGGTAAACCTAATTGGGTCAAGGTTGACCTCAAGGGGGTAAAATTGACCTTGCTCAGCAAAAACATGAATTTGGAAAGAATCTCACCTCAAGGAGTGTTCGTTTGATAGCTAGATGGTGTCTCACAGTCTCTAGGTGTGTCACTCATAGTTCCTCTCTTCTTGACATCTTGCTTCTAATTTCAAAACTGTAAATGGTAAGAATGAGTAAGTATTACCTTTTTTATACCTTTTATAGGTTTAAAATTAGGGTTAGGGTAAGTATTTCCTTTTATGCATTACGATAGACATCCATTCTTTTCATCATAACTTGAGTTAGCTAACTCTATTTTCCCTGCTGTCAGTGGCGTTGGAATCATGATTTAGATATCTAACTCCCTAAACTAGTTTAGGAAGGGTAGGAATCATTATAATAGGTTTAGGAATGAACTTTTCAAAACTCTACATATCTAGTATCTAGAGTTTTCTTATCACCCTATTTCACCCTTCCAAAGTAGAAAGCTGAAACAGGGGGGCATAAGGGGCTCTATATACTTCTCAAACTATCATATAGTAAGCTCTAGGTGATTATATATTTTCATTAACCTGGTGTATTAAAGGTTCTAATGGTATTCTGGAGGATCTTTACATCAAGGACTTGGCTATATCCTTTTTCATCTTTATGATATTTTCTTACTTTAGCTTTCATATTCACGTAGTGTCATATCTAAGATGGAGTGGGGGCTAAATGTATCATCTTAAAATGGAATCACATCCATTTGGATAGGTTTAGCACCCTCTTTCAATGCATTCATCATGATAAACCTGCATTTAGGATGCATTTGTATGTCCTAGATGAAATTAGGGTTAGGATCATAAGGATTCTCCTTAATTCCTCTCTTTTATGACTCTAATTTCTAGGTAGGATATAGAAATGGCTCCTCCTAGCCTTCATCATCTCAATCACATGATCTTTTATCTATCATAGACATTCTATTCTCATCAGACTTCATTTCTAAGTTTCTAGGCATCCTCGAGGCCTTTAAACTAAATCCTGGCAAAAGTTAGGGTTTCTGGTCAAGGTCAACCTCAACCTTGACTAGGTCAGGGTTGACCTTGACCTTGACCTCATCTTGTTGAGATTTCAAATTTTTAGTTCCCACTAATTTATCTTTTGGGATTATTAATTTCCCACCTCCAGGTCAGCTGTTTTGGGCTCCGAAATGGTAAATCCTTTTAATTAAATTTAATATAGATCCATTCTCTAAAGGTTAGGACCTAATTGGGATTTAATTCTTCAAGGTGGCCCTTCTAGAGGAGTGTGACATAATTCACTATAAAAGGAGGCCTTCCTCTCTCATTTTCACATCTCATCTCAAGCAATCAAGCTCTCAAGTTCTCAAGGTGTTCAAGCAAGAATTTTCAAGTCTTCAAGCATCTTCAAGCATTCATATTTGGAGCAAGAGAGAATCATTCTTCCTTGATCCATCATCATCAACATTTCAAGCATTCAAACATAGAGTAACAACTATGCATTGTGAGAATGGTAGAAGTACTTTAGCCTTGGGGGCTTGGTATGATTTTCTATCACATTCAAATCTATGCATTGTTATTTCATACATATTCATGCTAGGATTTTAATCTAGAGGATTAGATCTTAGCTTTACACTTTCAATACACACACACACACATACTATTTCAATCAGCTATTTGTGGAGGTGGGAATCACCAAAACAAGGGTTTGACTAAGGCAAAACCCTATATAGCCACCCCAAAAACCCCTTTTTTAGATATCTACAGGTGTTGTTTTGGAATCAGAGGCCAAATAGGAGTACCCTTTTCACTGAACTTTTAGGATCTGTGAACAGAATCGGAGTCAGACTTTAGAATAAAAATATGGTCTTTAACCTTTTAAAAGGTCAAAGTCGAGCTATGTGAATCTGGAGAAAATATTTCTAGGTTTTTTCCGCCTCGACATTTCCAGTCCAAAATAGGTGACGAAATTTTTTGAAACTTCATACAGACTTCAGAAAATAGGTATTTCTAGACTAATATCATGATGAGGTATGTACTTTAATCTAATTAATTGCCAAGCATTTTTAGATCTATTTATGATGCTAAACATCATTTCCTTTCTAAATGAATAGGTGATGAATGTTATGTATGTTACTATGCTTCCATTTCACCTTATTCATTAATACACTGTCTAGAAGCCTAGGTATAACTTTCTAGGATTTGTTTCCACTATCTAGCCTCAATCATCGAAGAATACCCAAAGAGGAAGGTGTCATCCATAGATTGATCCAACACAACTTGATGTAGAGTATAAGAAAGTTTGACACCTTTTATTCTTCCCATGGAGGAAAGCATAGTCAAATTCCTCCTAAGAACTTCAGCCACCATAATAAAAAGGAAGGGGGATAGAGGATCTCCCTGTATAAGACCCTTTTTAGGTTTTAAGAAGCCACTAGGGGTGCCATTGACTAGCATAGAGAAACTAACAGTTTGGGTACAATCTTGTATAATATGGACAACCTTTTCATTAAAACCCATTTTAACAAGGATTTTTAGAAAGAAGGACCAATTAAATTTATCATAAGCTTTAGAGATATCTAGTCTGAAGGCCATGCCTGGGACCTTGCTCCTATCCATAGAGTGGATGATTTCATGAGTGGATATGGTTGCATCAATGATCTGCCTTCCCGGCATAAAACCTTTCTGAGTAGTGTTGATAATCTTGTCCATAACTGGCTTCATTGTATTGACCAGGATCTTAGTCAGGATCTTGTAGAACGTATTGCAGAGGCTAATGGGCCTAAAATTAAGCATAGTGGTGGGGTTTTCATGCTTAGGGACTATCACAATAAAGGTTTTATTATGTTTTCTAAGGAGGTGCCCCGTCTTGAAGAAATCTCTAGAAGCACGGATAACATCAGTCCCCACAATGTCCCAAAATTCCTGAAAGAAGGCCGGGGGGAAACCATCAAGACCTGGGTCTTTGTATGCAGCCATATCAAAGACCACATTCTTGACCTCCTCATTAGAAACATGTTTCATGAGCTATTCATTATCACTGTGAGTTATAGTGCTTTGGATGTGGTCCATGAGTTCATTTTGGGTGATGTTCAGGCACATTTGTCCCTCATTTGAGTACAATCCCTTAAAATAATTTTCTGCTACCTGATTGATTTTTTCCTTCTCCGTAACTTCATTCCCTCCCTCATCCCTAATAGAAATAATGGTATTTCTTCTCTTATGGTTGCTGGTAGACCTATAGAAAAAGGTCTTATTCCTATCCCCTTCAGCAAGCCACTAGAATATGGATCGTTGCTTCTAGTAGATTTCCTCTTTTTTTAGATTATCCTATCATTTATGTTGATTCAATTCCTCTTCTACCTGTATCTAGGGTGAAGGGCTTCCAGAAGCCAATTGGGCCTCGAGGGACCCTAAAGTTTTAGTCAGCTCCTTTTTCTCTTTTCAGAAATCACCAAAGTTATGTTTGCTCTAGCCTTTAGCCTCTCTTCTAATAATTTCTAGCTTTTGGAAAATTATGAACATGGTAGTGCCTTTGATGTTAATGGCCCACTAGAATTTTACTTGATCTCTAAAGGACAGGTGAGAGCACCACATGATTTAGAATCTGAAGGGGGTTGGGCCAAACTTAGGAGAGTCATGCCAATAGAGAAGGAGGGGGTTATGATCAGAGGTGGTTTTAGGGAGGTAGGTCATGGTTGAATTCATGAAAAGGTCCCACAAAGAGGTGGCAAGGAAATTGTCAAGCCACACCTAGATGAGATGGGGTCCCATCCTATTGTTGGTCCAAGTGAAGGGTTTCCCTTTTAGAGTAATGTCCAATAGACTGGTGGAAGAAATAAAGTCTGCCAAGTCCCCCATACTATTAGAGTAATCCATTAATCCACCACATTTTTCTAAGGGGTAGAGAGGGGTGTTGAAGTTTCCATCCAATAAGTAATTAGTAGTAGTGTCCTTATCTATCTAGAGGGCTAGGTCAGCCCAAAGGGAGGCCCTGCCAAATTGGGTGTTAGGGGCATAAATATTAAAAGTGATCCACTCAAGCCCATTTTTCCTAAATGTAACAGCAAGGAAGTTCAGAGAGCAAGTGACCTGATAGCCAGTGACCTTATTGGGGTTCCAAAGCATAGCAATGCCTCTATAAGCACCCATAGCTTCAGAGTAAAGGATTGCAACATCTAGCCAAAGATGGGAAGCCAGGGTGGAAAATTTACTAGCAGACATCTTAACTTCTTGGATGGGCAAAATATCCAACTTATGATAAAAAATGTAGTGTTTAACAACACCTTGTTTAAGGGAGCTATTCAAACCCCTAACATTCCAAGAAAGACAAATCATTTCTTACTTTTAAAACTTGATTCCAGGGTTTGCTACTTACATGCTACAACATCCCTTGTAGTATCTCTCGATATCCTTGCTTGATCTGATGGTCTTCCTCTAGGTGTTTTCATTCCCACATTAGCCTTCTTGGACTTGGTTTTCTTTCTCTACATTTTCCATTCATCATCATCTTCCCCCACACTGTAGTCAGTGTCTAGGGAGGTGGAAGAGTTCTGCTTTTCAAGCTGTGGGGAAGGTTTAGGATCATATTTTGGGGATTTTAGCTCAAGATAAACCACAATGGGAGGTTGTTCCACCTTAGTATGGATAATCTCACTCTTCTCCATGGGGGGTCACCAAGGGGTTCTTCAATGGCTCCGCTACTAGTAGGGGTTCCTATGTAGGCAGAGGTTCCAGAGATCCAAGTATAGATTGCACCACTTCATTCACTAGAGGGGGAGCGATCTCACCTTCTTCTAGCACTTCCCTTGCTAGATTTTCCATCTCACTGGCTACTAGGTTTGGGAAAGTCTTCTCCTTTTCCTCTTCCTCTATCAAGGGTGGAATATCAATTGTTCCTTTATCCTTACTCCCTTTTTTTTCTCCTGACTGGGAGGTCTTGCAAGTGTCACTAGAGTGACCTTTGTTATCACATTTCTTGTAGAAGAGGGTGGCATTTTCATACACTGGCACTTGTATCCATTTTCCTAGTTTGGATTTCAAGATGAAAAAGTTGGGTAGAGTTTTGTTCAGGGTGACATTCACATAGAACCTAGAAAAAACCAGCCTGGATTTAGAGCAGGTTACCTGGTCAGTAGTGATAAACATGTCAAAGGAGTCACCTATCCATCAAAAAACTTGTTCATCACAATATTCTAGAGGGAGGCCTAGGAGCCTGACCTAGACCTGGGCCATTCTAGTCATTTTCATCACCCGATTGAACCTAGGTTTCCATTTTGCAAGGGCCAGGAAGTGCTTCTCTCTCATAGACCCACGACCCCAACAAAACAAAAGCTAGATCCTCTAGAGTGGTGAACTTAAATAGAAATAGCCCACCTGACATAGCATAAACAATGATAGATCCTTTATTCTTCCACTGGTTAGACACCCATTTTTTAACCATATTGATGGTACGTCAAAAGTTAAAGAATTGGCCTACCAGGGCCAACTGGAAATCTACCATTATTCTATTCAACATGGAATCTGAAAGATAAAGTTCAACATCTTCCTCAGTCTAAATGAAATCCATAAGGAGAGCCTCCAGAGATTTTTGGGCTTCACCAATAAGGGCCCCCTTCTAGTTGGCTTTTTGGACGCAAAAAGGGGCGTCAATAGAAGAGGACACTTTTTGGGTCTCAACTGTTGACTCAATTGTTGGGACCATGACATAGGTATTCACAGGCTCAGCATGGGGTCTATTGAGACTAGTAGGGGGACCTGCCAGGGGGGAAGATTCTCCCCTAGGGGAGATGGGCATGGGAGCCTGCAATTTGAAAATAGAACTTGGGTAGGAAGTTGTAGAGTAGGAAGTTGCATAGTCAAGCTCCCTTTCATTATTATCCTCACATGTTATTTACTATGCCTCTTCCTGGTTATTTTCTAACTGCTAGAATGATAGATTGGATAAAATTTTAAAGGACTTTTTATAGTCATATGGGCTTGGTAATAATAAGAGGCATTGTGTCAAATGGAAATGGTGTTGTAAGCGTAGGAGTTGGGGGTGGCCTTGGCCTCAGAGATTTGAGAATTCATGGGGTCACCCTTTCCTCTAAGTGGGTTTTCAAGAGTCTCTAAGGTGATCCTCCATGGAAAGTTCTGGTAGGGAATAACATTCTTAGGTCAACAATCAAAAAGGAAAACATTGGAAGGACACTCTTCTATTTGACATTGTCTTTAGTTAGTTTGATTTGAAATTATTTGGATCCAGTATATTTGCTTCAATTTGGAAGGCTTGGGTCCAAGTAAGATCCCTCATTTGTTCCAAGGAAGTGGTAGGTGGACCTATTTACTACTCTCTTATGGATATATTAGTTTGGTGGCATTTTTCTTAATGGTAAACCATTGGCACTTACACAATGTTTCTCTACCAAGGTTTGGAATGCTAAAGGTATTAAAATTATCAATGATGTTATGGAGGGTAAAAATTTGCTTAGTTGGGAGCACCTAAGAGATAAGTTTTTTCTTCCTACATCTCATAAGAAGACATATGCTCTGATTTCTAAAGCCACTGGTACTTTTTTTTCCTAGAAAGGTCCTTGATAGTTATCAATTTATTAATCAACTTAAGTGGGTAGATGAAACGGTTTTCTTTGATGTGTCTTCTAAATAGATCTATAATTTTCTTAAGAATTATGACTCTATACTCAAGTGGATTAATCATAGGTGGAACTCTAGTTGGTCTTGTCCTAGATGATACTTTGTGATTGAGTTGTTTTGGCATTACCCTATAGAGCCTATAAAGTTTTCTTTAGATGGATTCTATTTCTTAAGAGGCTTGTTGTTGGATATGTCCTTTCATCTACTGGCATTAATCTTGCATTGTAAACTATTTGTAACTGTCCTAATACTTTTGAGCATTTATTTTTTGAATGTAATTTTTCTTTGAGTATCCAGTCACTTTTCCTTAGATCTCCCATTGTTTTGAACTATCGGCCTAGTTTATCTTGGCATGAAATTATTATTGCCTTTGCTAAACCCTTTCGTTTTTTCATGAATAAAATTTATTTTGTACTTACCTTGGAAATTATGTGGATGATTTGGAAAGAGAGTAATGAAGATGTTTTTTAGCAAGAAAGAGGGTCCTTATTGGGTTTAAATTTAAACTCATACATTTTCAAATAATGACACATGTATCTATAGTAATGGAGGTTTCTAGGGATAGGTTTATGATACTGGTTAGAGAAGGAGCAATGGTCCTACACAAAGAAGATATCCTATCCTCTAGTTACTTAGAAGATCATGTAGACATGTTGAATCCAAAGGAATGGGAATTTCTAAAATAGTACATTGAAGCTGAACAAAGGAATAGCACAAATGTAGTTGTAAATGACCAACTATGGAAGCATAGTATTTCACAACAATCAAGTGGTAACTTGCATAGTGGTAATGATATAGTTGATATTTTTTATTACTAGTAAAAATAGGTTTTGGGGGGACTCGCAACCCCTTACAAAGAAACTATGAAATATTAGACATTATATGCACCAAAAAGAAATAGAGCTGAAAAATAGCCCGCCAAAAGACCTGAAACCCAACAACAAAACCAGCCATAAACTAGTAATAAAAAATAGACACCCGGCAAAAGAAACAAAGACAAAAATAGAAAAAACTAAATAACGAGAAACTAGGAAAACTCCAACAGAGTTTCCCCCGTGTATTTTTTAACATTAGACATCTTACTAATGGAAGCATTAAGAATAGAGAGCTCCAGAATCATGTCCTGAATCTTCCTCTTCTTGGAGGATCTAGTACACTTTCCTGACCCAATCTAGTTCTCAACATCATCTTTGGTTTCTTTGATCTTAACAAGTGACCCCATGTTCAGCTCCTACTTGATGCTTATATTGATACATTCAACCCCAGTCCCCATAAATATATTTCTATCCAAAAGAATATTCTTGAGGGTAGAATCCATTTTATCAACTTTGTCCTACAATAGACTAATCTTCTTTTCGTCCCTGTTATCCATAGCTTTATCCTTCCAATCAGACCTAGAATCTAGCCTCTCCTCAATATTATCAACTTTGGCAGAAAGGGATCTAAAATTAAGACTCAAAATCTTGATTTCATGAAAAAACCATTTTACTAGGTAGAAGGAGTACATAGACATAGCTTTGGCTGTTTGCAAGACACCAAACAGGGGATTAATTTTTTCCTCCAAGTCTTCCTTGAGAAGATGAACATTTCTCTCCTGCATTTCAATAGTGTTCAAAATATGAATAGTCCTAGAGGAGGAGGGAATATCCTTATCCAGAATAGTCTCGTCACATCTAACCTCTTTACCCTTTTTTTTCAGACAGTACATTCGTGGAGGCTTCACTATATAGGGATATAGGAACATCATAGTCCATAGAACTATCATAATTGACTAGGATAGGAACTTTCTCACCATAAGAGTCATTCTGATCATCCATTTCCATAGAAGTCTTAATATTATTTCACCCTCTTCTTCTATGTCACTACTAGTAACAGACAGAGAGTCCTTAGTTTCATCCTTGGGTTTTTTCTAAGAATTGCCTTTCATATTTGAAAACCCTTCAACACTTTCCCCCTCTGAAGCAGTCTCCATTCCACTTTTCTTCCAAAATTTCAACTTTTCTGATGTTGACCCTCCTTGTACACATCCTCCCTACCTCTTTTCTCCAAACTCTTCAAAGACCCACCACCTAGAATTTGAGGAGGAATCGGGCTAAAAGAAACATTCTTCTTGACATGCTCCATAATAAGTAGAATAATCCCTTCATGAAGAAATGCTTACTCTCTTTCCTTTTATGACCAATAATGCTATGGTAGAGAGAACTAAGGAAATAGAAGTGAAAGGAAACCCTAACCTTATGCCTAAAGTGATAGAGAAGAACAAAATGATAAGAATGGACCCTTTTGTACTTCCCATCAAGGATAATATACTCCATAATGGCCACCATAACTTTAGACCATATTTCCTTGAAGCTCTCAACATCAAAGAACCCCCTAGAATCCTTAATTAGTTTTCTCACTTCATCTTCATCTTTGGGAAAATCTTGAATGGCATTGTAAGATATCTTCTGATCTTTGTAAAATTTCAACCCTTTCATGCTTAAGAATGAGACTTCAGCAATAAGGTCCTCAATAATCTTGACCTCCATTCCCCCAATATTTATTGTGTCATCCTTCCAACTATCAACAAAACTTTTGGTGACCCCTTCATCAAAACCATGCAATCTTTCCATAAAAGGAATAAGTGCACATTTACACAACTTATCCCAAATATCCTTCTCTTCCTTCCATCTCTTACAATTCTTGGGTTCCCAGCAATTCAGCCCCCCACCGATACTAGTAGAAACACCTTCAGACCAAAAAGGATACACAAAAAGTGGCATGTACAAAACAAAAAAAATGACAAAGGAAAAACTAGTCACCACTCTAATGAACTCGTGTGTTCTCCTCTACATCTTGGGAAAGCCTAAAATTTCCATAATGATATGAAAACCCCTAATGAAGAGATATCTTTTCATTATTACTATGAAGATACACCAAATCAACCCTCCAACTATGAATCTTATCATACTTGACCTTAGCTTTCAAATCAACATTAAGTTTACTGTTGCCATGCTAAGTCATGATACCCTCTGATTTGATAGACAAGTTAGCCATAGCGTCACTCGTCCCATTGGCCTCACAATACACATGTGATATCAGTACATTATGAAAAGTATTAATGATTTCAAGAGCATCTTTAATAAAGGTTCTAATGATCCACGATGATTTTGATTTACCTTTGATGCAATCTAAGATGTTCATATAATCACCCTCGATCCACACTTTATTACACATGGATAAATCAATAAGTTTTAAGGTCTAGACGAGGCATGATTCTTCTTCCACGTGGTTGGAGTGAATACCTATAGGGTAGGCCACAACATCATGACAATTAGCCTCATCATCCCTAATAATCCCGCCACACCCAGCTAGAGTGATGGGGCTTATTAATGCCATATTTTAAGATACCCTAGGATGATATCTGCTAAACCTTTTTCCTTATTTTGATGTTTTTACCTTAAGACTTCTATGTTTTCCTATTATTATATGGCATGCTGCCATCAAAATTATAACTTCTATGTTTTCCTATTATTATATGGCATGCTGCCATCAAACTTATAACTTCATTCAAATGTACTTAAATATGCTATGCTTGCATGAATTAATATATTTCTTGTTTTGAAAGATATGGTTGTGTTTTAAATGAGTAGAGTAGTTGTTTGAATATGAATGATCATGTGTGTTCTGATCATTATTACCATAAATGTCTTATCCTAACCTTTGAAGGTGTAGCGCATCAAAATAGAAATTGTTGTTTTGACCAGGTATAGCGCATTCATTCATGGAGTGCTCAACCCGGTCTTCCTGCAACTTCCAGTGAAAAAGAATTCATTGCAGCACTAGTTGAAGGTTTCTAAAGAACAAGGTGGCAGTTCCAGTGAAGAGGAAGGTGGTGTGATAAATTCCCTAAGAAGATCTAGGTGCGAGTGGGAAGTTATATTTTTTGTCATGGTAACTCTTTCCTCTGTTCTATATTTAATCTATTTTAGTCTTAAAATCTTTCCTTCTTTTTAGTTGGTAGGGTTGTAATAAAGATGTGCCTATTTCTATGGCATAGTTAGGAAAGTAGTTAGGATTTTTCCTTTAAATATAGCCTCACTCTTGCATGAGAAAGGAGGGCATTTTCAAGTTTATTATCAATACAATTTTTAGTCGCTTTTCCTATTTTATGAAATTCCTGTACTCCATCATTCAATCAATAAATAGATGAAGTATTGATATTTAGTTGTGAATATTTGTGATTTAGGATACTCATCCAAGGGGGGCCACTTGGTGATAAATCCATAGTTAGATAGATTCATACTAGTTAGAATCATTTCCTGCATTTTTGTTATTTCAGTGCCGAGTGTTAAACTGCTCCTACAGCCAAAGCCATGGATCAACTGATGCCTCCTGTAACTAAAGAAGTGGAACAAAAGAAGTACCATGGCATAGTTCATAAGAGGCTTCATGTTTTTTTAGTAGTTATATTTCTATAATTTACATTCCATCACTTACATTTCTACAACTTGAGTTTAGGCATTACTCTAGCATTCATTCTTTGCAATCATATAATAGTTTCTCTTCAACATTTATTTCCTATAAAAATGATAAAATGTATGGCTGAGTGATACCTAGTGCATATACTTTTCTATCCCATTTCAAGTAATACGTCCCTAACCTCTGACATACTAAATGATTTTTTATGAAGAGGATAAACTACTTGGTCAGAAGTCCAATCCCTGAGTCCATAATTACACCTAGTTTATGAGCCTTTATATGAAGTGATCACTGAGTTTCCCTTAGAGGCCCCATTGAAATTGACTTTAATCCAACCTTTAGGTGGAGAGAGCCAAATAGCATTCTCCTACAAAGATTTAGAGGCTTTGGGATCCTTGATAAGTTTGGTGCTAGCAAAAAAATCTAGCTTCACACCCATCATAGAAGCACAGTTCTCCTTGATACTTCTTTTGATTTTCTCTGCTACCACTAAGGGAGAAAAATAATTGTTTCTAAAAACCTTTTCATTATGCTTTCTCCAAATTTTCCAAATAACATGAGGAGAAATAATATTCCAAAGGTTTTTGTGAATTCCCATGTCTGCATTTCTCCATTGAATAAAAATATCCCGCATGCAGCCAAGGAAAAAATTAGTATTGGTTCCAAATACTTAGATTAATGTTCCAAACTTCCCAAGAGAAAGGAAAAGAAACAACAAGATGAAAGATAGTTTCCTCCTCCTTCATACAAAGGAAACAATGATTAACCAACATCATCCCTCTCTTTGGAATATTATCCAGAGTGAAAATATTATTCTCCAAAACTATCCAATAAAAAAAGTTAATTTTAGGAATCAACCTCTTATCCCAAACCTTATCCCAGAATGAGGGAGTACCCAACTAGTCCATAAGAACAGTCGAGGCCGAGGAAAAATCATAGGACCTAAAGGGATGAGAATCCTAGATCCAAACATCCTCCACCAATGGCACAAGTCTCTACACATTGAGATCCAGTATCAAAGGTTTGAGGTAGTCATCCATAAGCACCAGATCAACCCATGACTGATTCCTCCAATAATTACAAACCCAGGGACTGAATCTCTAGATACACTCCTCAATGAGAGGTTGAATATTATAGTTATAAAAGATAGGAGAGCTTTGAAGCCATCTATCATCCCAAAACTTAATATTTTAGAAATTACCCATCATCCACCCCACCCCCAGGAGAGCTATACTTTTAGCTTGTTGGATGCTATTCCAAATAGCCAAACCATTAATCCTAACATCCGACTTCATAAAATCAAAAATATGGGTGAATGCAAAGAGGTAATTTTTATGAATTATTTGACTCCATTCCTTCTTCTCACCATAGATCTGCCAGATTTGTTTGGCCAATAAGGCATTATTAACCACCCTAATCAGATGAATCCCCAATCCTCCCATTTTTTTAGGTTTACACACTTTATTCCAAGCAACCAAAGCCAATCTTTTTCTATCCTCAACTTTAGACCAAAGGAAATTTCTTTGGATTTTCTCAATAATATCAGTAAATTTAGAAGGAATTTTAAAAAGACTCGAGGCATAGATAGGAAGACTTTGCAAAGATTCTTGCATGAGTTGAAGTTTTCCATCTTGACTCAAAAGAGAACCTTTCCAACCTACCCATTTTCTATTGAATCTCTCCACAATATTTGACCAAAAATAATCAATAAGCTGAACACCCAAAGGGAGTCTGAGGTAAGTAGCAGAAAATTCCCCAATTGAGTAGCCAATGATCCTGGCAATTTTTTGTTGTCTATCCACAGGTGTGTTAATAAAATAGAAAGAACTCTTCTCCCAATTGATAGATTGACCCATTGTTGTGGACTAAAGAGAGAGAGATTTCTTCACATTTCTAGCTTCAAAGATTGTAGAGGATCCCATAATCACCGTGTCATCAACAAAGTGCTCATGGGAATAAGAATTCATAGTTGAAGAAGGCTTTATGCCTTTAACCAAACCCTTCCCCACCAAAATTTGAAAGATAAGACCAAGACACTCAACCATAATAGAAAAAATGATAGGAGATAATAGATCCCCTTGGTGAAGCCCTCTGGCAAGTTTGAAAAATCTGGAAGAAGACCCATTAATAATCACAATCATAGTAGAAATACTAGTGACTTGGTTGACTAGCTGAATGAATTTATCACAAAAACTAGAACCCTTAAGAACTTTAAACAACAAAGACCAATCCACCCTATCATAGGCCTTATAAAGATCTAATTTCAAAATAAAACTAGGATTCTAAGAAGCAAGAGAAGAGTCAATCCCTTTATGAACTTTGATAATAGAATCCAAAATCTGTTGACCTAGAACAAAACCACTCTGTTGAGGAGAGATGATATTAGGTAGAATAGAAAGTAATCTCAGCATGAGCACCTTTGAGAAAATATTATAGATAGAATTACAAAGACTAATCAATCTAAAAGCATCCACAGTATCTGCACCATATTTTTTAGGATGAGAACAATGAACGTTGTATTCAATTCCTTTAGAAGAGGTCTAGAGCCAAAGAACTCCTTAACCACATTACTAATTTCCAACCCAACAATACCCCAAAACTTTTGAAATAAAAATAGAGGAAATCCATCTAGGCCTGGAGATTTCTCACCTTCAAAAGAAAAAACATATTTTCTAATCTCTTTCAATGAAGGGATGGAACTCAACAACTTATTAGTTTTCTCATCCATCGGGGGGGATAGAATGAAGAAGGAGATCTTGATTAGATAGAGATAAAGAGTTGTCTTTAGAAAGAAGAGAAGAGAAACAATCCACCACATACTGTTGATGTTAACAACATCAGGAATAATAAATGGGATGATAATTGGTAGCTCTCTTTTTGAAGTCTTTGTTTTAGTAAAGCACAAAGAGTGGGATGATGTAATTATTATATTTAGAAAATGTCAAAAAAATTAGTAGTCCTAGTATTGTTTTTACTTTCATAAACTGATGAACTATCTCATCTAACATGTAAATGTCCATGAAACTTCATACACAATACACATGTATTTTGGTATCATAGAAACCTTGGTTAGAAGGTAAAAACTACAATGGGGATGACACCCACAAAGTGTCACTAACTATAGTAATAAAAAATTTCAGTTAAGGCTACAATGGTTGATCACTTTTGATGATCTTACCCCATTAGGAGTAACAATAAAGACCTATAAGGACCTACCTAGTTAAAGGATTTAAGCAAAAATGCTAAGTGTGCACTCGGTTAAGAGATTTACAAAAAGACTTGTTAGGTCTACTCTATTAAGAGATTTAAGTCTGCCAAAATTGTTAGAAAGTAACACTAGAATTGATCTGTATATAGAAACTAACTTTACTTGATTTCAAATATGATAAGTACTTAGTTCTTATCACCTTTCTCTGATATATTTCTTCTCTAAATTCTTCTTGGTAGCCTTCTGATCTAATACTGATTCATTTCTTGAATGCTCTAACAATACTTTCACTTCACAACCCTGTCTCACCTTCATATGTTTTTATTGGCATTGACTGAATGTGTGGTACATGTAAAAAAGATATCTTGATAGTTCTTATATCAAAATATTTTGACCTAATTAGGGTTATGTCATCATCTCAAAAACCTAATATCTGTGATCCAAATGAATAACCTAAAACATCATTACATAAGGATCATCACTCATTTAAATGATTACATCTATACTTAATCTTCACCTTGATCTTTGTAAACCATTTTATAGCTCGGTATAAATAGTTTACCTTGTATTGTGTGTCATTAGAAACTTATATGTCCTTCCTATATTACTTGGTATACATTGCATTCATCACTTGATAAATTGGTGATTCTCAGTATATATGAATTCTCAGTTATAACTATACTCATGTGCTCAATATGAGTGCTTGGTCAAGACTATATTTGGTTACAATGATATTCTGCCTTATGCTCTGCTTGGTTACTATGCTTAGTGTATTGACTAACTAGCCTTTTTGCTTCCTTTACCAACTATATGTGTGACACTAGTGACAACATATAAACTAATATTCTCCTCCTTTTGCATTAGTGACAAAAACATATATGTATGTCTTATAATCAACGTTTCAAAATTGTATACACTTAAAAAATATAGACCGCCCCTATCTATATGATGTAGTAAGTATACATACTAGCTATACATGATTTTTTCATTTGTAAGTATACATATCCTCCCCCTTTTTTGGTAATAATGCCAAAACTTGTATATACTTACATCTTATCAAAAATGTTTTGATGGGTTTTCTTCAAGTTGGCTAAGTGGTTTTCCCACTCCTCTTTCAAACTACCTAAGGCAATCTACTCCAAACCAATTTGTGCATGCATGTTGAATATATGATCTACAACTGATAGCTTAGGAGTAGCTACTAGATCCTTGGCATTATTTACATACCTCTGGATCACCTCAATGTGTGGTAACAACTCTGCTTGAATCTTAGTTGTTTGATCCTTTATCTTGTCCTCTTCTCTTCTGAGCCCATTCCTTAACTCATGTATATGCTTGACTTTTTCATAGTGTTCTTTAAATGCATTGGGTTTTGTGATTAAGATTTTTTCACTCTTCTATAGATCATCATCTAATTTCTTGATATTTTATGTTATCTTTATAGTAAATGACTTGGTAGTGCAAAGATTTTTCAAAGTGGTTAGTTTCTATTGAATTAGAGTTTCCATTTCAATTATAGTTTCAGATAACTTCACCTTATGAATTGCCACTACTCGGATGATTTTCTCTGCTATGTTGAATTGAATCTTATATTATATCTCTCTTCAATTTTCTTCTCAACATCAACATTTGGAGACATGATGTGCCTGGTAAGTTTTGTAGGTTGGTTAATGATGTGATTTGCCTCATCAACATTGACATTAGGTAGAACCCATAGTAGTATCACTCTCACATCTTCTAGCACCTATTTGTATTTACTTTCCTACCTTAGCTTCTCCTGAGTTGCTTTCCTTGTGCATAATTCTCCATATCTCCTAAGAGCTTCTAGGTCTAATGTTCCTAGGTCACATGAAGGTATCTCAATGAATTCATATAGGGTGACCATATCTTTACCAAATTTCTTCTTCTTTTTCTTCTCCTTTTTAATGGATGTGGTGGATTTCCCATATGGTACTAGAGCTTTCATCTCTAGATTAGACTTTAGTTGCTCAGTGGAGACATTTTCCTCCTTTTCTTTCCCTTTTTTTGTTCCCTTGATTTGAGGTACTTGGGCTTCTAGCCTTGTACCTATTGTAGAATCATCTACATTTACTTTAGTTTCAGCTCCTTTGTCATCTATGTCTTCCAATTTAGGCTTGGTAATCTCTTTATTTTCTTCTTCACCCTTCTCTTCGATAGTATCCATCTATTTCTCATGTGTGTTCTCATCAGGTTGCTCTTGAGTATAAATATCTATGGCTTTCTCCAAAAGAGGTAAGTTACCAGGTATTTTTGTTGTAGTTGCCTCAGTAATCTTGTCTTCCTTGGTGTTCTTAGTAGCAGTAACATCTTCATCTTCCTTCGCTTCATCATCAGGATCACCTTCAGTGGTATCTTCAATTAACACTTCATCATTCCTGGTAATGACTAATTTCTTAGGAGTATCCTCTTTCTCTTCCCTGGTGTAGCCAGTAGGATATAAGTCTTCTACATATGTTTCATCTTCTAGCTACTCAGTGTCTAATGTGTATGGGCTCTTCGATTGACCTCTGTGCACTAAGATCAGCATCATCAGAATTTACACCTTTTCCTTTGACACCTTGCTCAGGGATAATTGCAAGTATAGTTTTTTCTGCATCAACCTTGGACTTCAAGATCTTAGTCCATTTCTCTTTACTTTCCTCATCTACTTCTTCAAGTTTTCCTTGTAGTATATTCAATGCTCTTCCTTTCATCAAAAACTTGTTGGCATATTATTTCATCATACCCTTAATTTATGTTATTGATAAGTTTGGCATTGCCAAAATCAATGATCATTCCCTCATCTTCTTCTCAATATGTAAGGCATAAGTCCATCTTGTTGATACCTTATCATATAGCTCTTTGGTAATATAAGTTGAAAATTATATTGGTAATCATTTATGCTTAATCATCATGTTGATGATTTCTTCCTCAATTTTTTCTTGATCCTCAATTGACATACGTACATACCAATTCATTTTAGGGTGACCTAGTCTTCCTATTTCTTTTATATTCTTTACCATCTCATCAATTGATTGTGCCTTGTTTATAACTATCTTAAATTGACTATTATCCTCTTCATCGGGATCTATGTCATCCTTACATCTTATTAATTTTGTCCTCTTCTTAGGTATCTCAGTAGAGGCTTGAGTACCTCTCTTATTTTGGTATGTCTTTGTCGGTGTTGGCCTTGTGATTTTTACAACTCCACATTTTAAAGGTGGAGAAATGCCTATAGAGGATCTTTTCCTCACTCGTGTGGGGGGTCTCAACCTATTTCCTTTTTCCTTTTGTTACCTTCACTATTGTTGCTTGTATTTATTTATCTAACTCAAACTCTTCATCAAGTTCACTATTACCGATCAACAATTGTTCTCAGATTCTTCTTCAACCGACTTCACTGCTTCTTCTTCATCATCACTAAATTGTTTAGCCAAATTATCCATCATTTTATTTGATTTTCTTCCAAATTTTACTCCAACTAAATCCATCTTAATTCTTATCTTTTCTTCCTTATAGGTTCTAGACCTATTTTCCTTCGTGTCTTTGGGATCTTCTTGTAGTGCCTTTATTTACCTAGATGCTTATTGACATAGATGCTTGGTTAATGTCAAGTTCGTAATCCATAGGTGGAAACCATATAGTCCTTGGTTCAACTTCCTTAATAAGAGTTGTTTCAGTGTCCACTAGAAAACATATATGATATTTGTATTATTCTAAGTTAACTATGTAGGTATCCTACTTCTCTTGTGCTTTCTTTCCTTGAATTTACTAAAATAATCATCCATTACTGCTTTGAAGTTATGACCTAAAATCTTTATGAAATCATCAATTTTCATAGTAACCAATTTGTTAACATCCCATTGGACATCGCTTATTGAGGGGAATAAATTTTTCATGTAGAAAAAGATACATACTAATAATGATCTAAACTTGCAAGTGTTTTTCTTCGCAACACAAATTGTCCTCATGTTTTCTTCTAGTTGCTTCAGCATCATCTCAGGGATTTCTAGCTTTAAAATTTTCTTCACAATTTTGTATGCTATGTCAATAGCTCTGCAAGGAACATTTTTCAGTCTACTAGATTGGAATACTTTATAAGAAATTACAAATGCTCCAAATCTAGTTTCGGGGTCATTGATTGTGTTTACACACATACCTCTTACATCCCATTTGAATCCTATCAATTTCTCAATTTCACTCCTTGGTGGGTGCCTTAGGGATTTATCTTTATCACCCATTGGATAGCTGGTGACCATATGAATAACATCCTTTGTGATTTTAACTAGTTCATCCATCCACATTTTATCTGTGTGTACTTGGCTAAGTACTACTCTAATCCATTAGGTCTTGAATACCTTCGAGAAGTGAAGGGCATTGGCTAAACCTTTGATTTCAATTTGAGTATTTTTATCATTCAGTTTCCCCTCCATGAAAAGTTCCTAGTAAGTGGATTGCAACTCAAAATAGCCTATTTCACTGATCTTATAGTGAATGTAAGATCGAATATCCTGTACCAACAAAACCCTAGGCGGTATGCTCTAGAATACGGCTTTCTCATCAACCTGTGATGCAACCTCAAGGTGTATTTTATACTTTGGTTCTTCATATGTCACAAAATTGATCATTGTAACCTTCTTCTCACTATTAGCCTTAGATTGAATGGTCTTTGATGAGGATACCATCATTTTCAACAAATTAGGGCTTCACAAAAACTATATGTAAATAGCTCAGTTTTCTTTAAACTTACTTGAATCACTTCCAAATGGTTTGTGAAATGCTCAAATCATTGTAAATATCTTAGAATCTCTTTTCTCAAATATTTCTCTTTTTGCTATGGTTTTCTGTGTGAAAAATAAGTTGATACGATGTGTATTTATACCCAAAAATATTCCCTCTTAAATTTTTTGCATTAAATGCTTCACCAACCACAACTCGGCTAACAATAAAATATTCAGTTATCTCCTTTTGAAACTTTAGCTCAGTGAACACTAACAATCGCTTGATTAAATACATAGCTCGGTTAACCTTGAAACTTTCACCAACTAATAAACTTTCGTTTGGTCATGTTTTTACTGACTATACTCATTTCAAGTTCAAAAGAATATAACAACCTAGTGCATCTTGTTTCATGCTGATTTGGTATTCATGCAATAGATATAAGGAAATGTTGTAAGATATAGCTTATTAAAATTTAATTCCCATACTTACTTGATTTTCTTAGCTGGAGGTGGTGAAATCATCTACCCAAAGGATGAGGTGTCACTAACTATTGTTCTTTTTCCTACATTATCTTCAGTTGATCTTCTCCACATTTAACTCATTTTCCTTCTGATTTCATCAATGGTATTTTCATTCATATCAACATTTAGTTATAGTGCTCGGTGTCTACAATCTATACTTAAATGACTAACCTTGTGACAGTGCAAACATGCCATTCTAGAATTTTTCCAATTTCTAGATTTTCCTCTCTAGTGTAATCTCCTACAATTTTCTACAATATGACGATATCTACCACATGTACAATTAATCCAAGTGTTGCAATCCCAATTATAAGAATTATTTTTCCTTCTCAATTGATAGGCGTTGTTTTTTCTTTTCAATTTCTAGACTTGTTTCATCTTTTCCCTCCATTCATGTGATATATGTCTATGCTTGTTGGAAGTACAATAGTGATTCTCCATGTAGTGTCTCTTAGATGACTTATTTAGCTTTGATCTATACTCATATGCTTAATATCTATACTTGTTGCAATTATAAAAATAACCATCAAATTTAGGAGTAGAGTTAGGAATACCTTTTTCTTTGCTTCTACAGACATTTGATGTGTGACCTAGTTTTCCATAGTGATAGCATGAGAGCTACATTGGCCTTGGATTTGCATAGGAATTCTTTTGTTTAGCTTGTTTTGATGACTCTCCCTACTTGGTAAAACCTAAACCAATAGTTTTGTCCATTCTTCTCTGGCTATTTAGAAATTCATCCATCCTTTTGGTACTTTATTCAGTTTTCTTTATCATCTCATTACGTTATTGTTGCATCTTTACTTCATTCTTCAGTCTTTCATTCTCTTCCCTTAATTCACCAATATCTTCCAATTTTCTAGCAAGTTCATTACTTACTCTGTTGACTTCTTGACTCATGACAACCATCTAATTGGAAATTTTTAAGTGATGCTCGGTAAGCTTCAATATTTCATATTCTTTCTCTTCTATATTTTCAGTCATTTGTCTTCTATCTTCAATAGCCATATTCATTTCATGTTCATCGTGTCTTGTGTTATTTATGAATTCAACAATTTTTATCATTTGAATCTCTTGTCCAATTTTTAGTTCTTTCACTTGTTCAATAAGGTGTTGATTCTTTTCAGACAGATCTGATATAGTTCCTTCAGATGCATCATATATGCTTTCATATCCTACAGATAATTCCTCTATCTCTTCTTCTTGATAATCAGTCTCATTGTGCTGAAATGTTAATTCCTTCCTTTTGATCAGTGACTCTCTCATTTGTTCCTTAATGTCTTTAAGTTGCTTCATGAGAATCTACATCTCCAATTTCTAATTTTCAATAGTCTTATCAAACTTGTACCTTTCCATCTTTAATATCTTTTATCTTCAATGATTAAACTTCCTCAATAAGAGAACTAGGTCTGATACCAATTGTTGGGATTATGGAAAGGTGAGTTACTAAGAGGGGAGGGGTGAATCAATAACCTCAAAAAAAAATTCAACTAAATCCTTATAACAACATAATTTATTAACCAACTATCATGTTATCTTTTCATCCATTCATACCATTACTAAAAATATGAAATGCTCTCTAATCTAACATGTAAACATCCATGAAAATTCATACACAATACACAAGTATTTTGGTATCACAAAAACCGATGTTAGAAGGTAAACATTGTAGTGGGGATGACACCCACAAAGCTTCACTAACTATAGTAATAAATCTTTTTAGTTAAGGCTACAATGTTTGATCACTTATGATGATCCTACCATGTTAGGAGTAACAATTATGACCTGTAAATATCTACCTGGTGAATGGATTTTAGCAACATTGTTAAGCATGTACTCAGTTAAGAGATTTACAAAAAGACTTCTTAGGTCTACTATGTTAAGAGATTTAAGTCTATCATAATTATTATAAAGTAATAGTAGAATTGATCTGTATATAGAAACTAACTTTGCCTGATTTTAGATCTGATAATTACTTAGGTGTTTTTGATAAAGAAAAGCAGCAAGAGGGTGCTAGCCTGTGGAAAAAATGATTAGGAGCACATTAATAGCACTAGTCAGAGAGAAAATAGTCAGTAGAAAAATATTGTCCAGTCTGCCTCTATCAAAGACAAACTTAAAGATCATCTTGGGACAAGCCCCCACAAAAGATGCAAGCTTTAACCAAAAACAAAACCAAAGGACCAAAGTGATCCCTTTAAAATTTTTAGCAATCACCCGATCACAGGAAGGAAAGAAACTGAAAGAGAGAGAGAATTTCATCTTCATAAAACCCAAGAAGCAAGCTCAAGCCACAAATAGCTTGTCCATCTTTCTATGTCAAAAATGAAGGTCTAGAAACTACTACACCTCCAACCCAGCCCAACGCTATCAAAGATATTCCAACTTGCTGTAAACTCCTTGTCCACCTCCATTGAAAAAGGGTCTACCTCTATAGGAGCAAAGAGGAATAAGATCCAGACAACAAGGCTAAAGCTATAACATCTCCTTCCATTAGCATGACCACAAGAGGTAGCCCAGAAAAACTCCACCTCAATAGGAGTCTCCTCCACCTCCAAGTTCACGAATACAATCTCCACCTCTATAGAAGACTACTCCACCTCCATAGAAAGCTTCCACCACTCCTTCTCAAGAAGAGAACCCACACTCAACATCTCTTCTAGCACCAAAAGCATTTCCCTAGCTTTAAACTAGCAACCTAAAATAGTCCCCTTAGCCCATTTAAGACAAGGGTCATCCTCCATCCTGATCCACAACACCTTCAAGTTATTCAAAGAAGGAAAAAACCAAATGTTGCTACTCACCTCCTCCTAATAACCCCTATCCCCCTTAATAGGATGGGCTTCCTCCTCAATGGGATCTTCTCCCTCTATAAGATTCAGGAGAGAGGAGAGAAACAACAGAGAAGGAATCTTCCACCAAAAAACCATGAGAAGAAATCCCACCTCGATAGGGATGAACTCCCCCTCAATAGGAGTAAATAAAAGTGGAAAAAGAATGGGAAAGGAATATTCCCTACACCAAATAAAGACATAGGCCAAAGGAGAGGCAAACCCGACCACAACTGGAACTAGAAAAGAAGGGGAAGAGACAAGCTTAACAAAGTAGAAGACAAGCCTTCTAGCAGAAGCATCCTCAAACCCCCAACAAAGCATTCCAAAGAAAGAAAACTAGAGAGGCTCTCCCACATGAGAGCTACTCCCTCTACCACAAAACAGGTAGAAAAAATAAAACAGATCTTGTTTCCTCACCTCCTTAGGGTCTGGAAGAAAAGGGAAGCACACCAGGGACTAGCCTCCAATAGTGTTGTAAAAAACATGCAGAGATCCCCCACAAGATGAATCTCCACCATCAACCACATTGGGGGCACCCATGGTCTCGACCTCCTCTTCCTTTCTCCCAAATAATAGAGCCCAAACACCCCAGCCATAGAGGCTAAAGTAACACAAGCAGCACCAATGAAAAGACCCTCCCGAGCACACCTGGCACAATAGTAGAATCTTCCCAAAGAAGGTTTTGAGGTCGGTAGCAGCAACAACCTTCCCTCCATCATCATCATTGCCTCCATCCTCTCCCTCTGCATCCTCCCCTTCTCCATTTCTGATGCAAACCCTAGCCCCTCCTCCATGCACGCTGCTCCCGTTCCCACTCAACATGGTATTATAATTACTTAGGTGTTATCACCTTGTTGTGATATATTTTTTATTTGAATTCTTCTTGGTAGCCTTCTAATCTAATACTAGTTCAAACCTTGAATGTTTTGATAATACTTTAGCTTCACAACCCTGTTTGATCTTCAGATGTCTATATTGGAGTCTACTTCATGTGTGGTACATGTCAAAATGACATCTTAATAGTTCTTATATCAAAATATTTTGACTTAATTAGGGTTATTCATCATCTAGAAAACATAAATTCTACGATCCAAATGAATAACCTAAAACATCATTACATAGGTATCATCAATCATTTAAATGATTACATTTGTATTTAATCTTCACCTCGATCTTTGTAAACCATTTTCTAGCTCAGTGTAAACCATTTACCTTGTCTTTTGTGCCATTAAAAACTTATATGTCCTTCCTATATTGCTAGGTATACATTGCATTCATCACTCGGTAAATTACTGATGCTTGGTATATATGAATGCTCAGTTATAATTGTACTTGGTGCTCAATATGAGTTCTCAGTCAAGACTCTATTCGATTACTATGATATTATTGTTGTCACTAGGGATTGCACCTGAGTATGGCTAAGTGTAAAACCTAGCAATCCCATGAAACATGGGACTACTCTCAGGATGTGGATAACCTATCAGAGAATAGACCTTTGGATCAGGGGCCGGCTTCCCCTTGAATCACTTGAAACTAAACTGAACTTTGAAGGAAAAGGGAGAGAGAGTGCATGAAACTGAAACTAAAACTAGGTGATTCACCAAACTTTGATAGATCCACAAACTGAAAACAAACTCACAATATGACTCAGAACATAACTTGAACATCACAACTTCTCCCTAATCTAATTTTTCCCTTAGAAATAACCAGGTGCTGGTTGTAAATGAGAAGGGAAAATGAATTCCACAAACCTAAATACATTCAAATGCACATAGATTGAGACTTTAATAAATAACAGTGCTTGTGAACATCAAAATGAACAAAATATCAAGTAAAGGACTAATTTTTATCACAATACATGACATCAAATCCACCAAAATAACTCACAAAGTTGTAGGAATAAGAAGGATAATTTCTATAAACTGAATTGAAGGGAGCCAAAATACAGCTTGCTTCTCTAGAGCTACAAATATTCACCTCCAAGAAAGAGGGAAAGAAGAACTAACCTCAATCACCTAAGTGAGAGGTATAAAAAGAAAACCGTAAGAATCTGCATTCATGACCCATGACCTCCCTAAAATGGAAAAACTCTCCAAAATGTCCATGAATGCCTCCTTAACTCGGATGCCCAATTCCCAAGTTTTTAGGGATGGCAAAAAAAGTGGGATACCTAAAATAGGTGGTCAAAGGAATGAACCTACCCACTAAGTCATGCACCATAAATAACATTCTAACAATGGTTTATAAAACACCATTGTCAGAATTTACAATAATACTTTTGCAATGACTTTTTTACAATTAAAATTTAACCCCCCTATACCAAGTTGCAAACATAAGTGGATCTTGATTATAGTTTCAAGATAATTCTCAACCCAATAATGAGGAGAATGCATCTTAGAACATTTACATTTTTAACAAAATCCACACTACAAAAGCACCTAAAATAATAAAATCTCAACCCAAAAAGGGGAGAAAATATTAATTAACTTATTTATAAAAACCATGCTTTTAAACAAGAACCTAGCATAAAAGAAAATTAATAAATTCTCAACCCTAAAAAGGGGAGAATATATTAATTATTAAAAACCCTCATCAAGAAAGCTTCAAATGGTAGAGACTTCATCCTCTGGCACTTGGAAAGTTTCTAATCTCTGCATTGATTCTTTGAACTCAGATTTAGAAATAGCTATGCTTTGATCTTTTACTGGCATCACTACTTTGAGGTAGGTTCTCAATTTTTACTCCATTCTCTACAACCTTTTCTCATTCTTCCTCTAAGAAATGAGGGCATGGCATTTTGTTACTTTCATTTCATTTCACAGCACTGACATCACTCTACATTTGATTTCAACTTTTGAAAGAACTATGCTCTATATTTATATCTCTGCATTTGATTCCATGGCATTTTTAAAAGTTATAGTAACCCTCTGCACTTTCAAGGGCACCACTTGTATGCATTTGTTTCTGTAAACTAGGACACCATGTTTTTGTTTACATCCTCTATTTTAATTGATATTAAACATCTGTATTTGCTGTTGTCTAAGAGGGACATTATTGCCACTGTCAAGAACCCCTGAGCTAGGGCAACATGGGGTTTACGTTGTTCATTCTCTGGTGTTACCTGTGAGTTGTGCTGTAAGCTAGGGTGCTTGTATATTTCTTGTTCATTCTACCAAACCATCACCTCCTTGCACCTGCCATTACATTGAGGCCCTGATTCACTATTTTGAGAACCCGTGCACCTTGAGAGTCTTCATTGTATTGTGTTTGAATGCTCAGTCTATGACCTGTGAGCACTACGTTGGTCATTGCTTGTGAAGTGTGGTGCCACAAACTATTATATACTGGTAATGTTGTGCCCTAGCCACTGACACCTTGAGCTAAGGTATTAATATTTCTATGTTTTCTCATTTTGATATGTCAACTACTAGCATTGTAGAGAACTCATGGTAGGCTTAACTGCTTGGCCATGTGTTGAAGACCCGAACCTGCTACTTCCCTTACTGCATGGTATTGTTGATGCTTGACAATCAAGGACTATTTGGACTAGATGATTGGATGCATGTTTTTTTTGCTTGATCTCGGTCTCCATGCATGACATTTTTATGTATATGTCATTCTGTGAACTCATGGCATTGCATTCTTAACTGATGATTCAAGCTTACTAATTTATGACACTGGGCTTGGACTATGACATCATGTCATTGGTTTACTGTCTCTTGATGGCTCGTGAGCTTCCCTTTTTTTGACTGTTACTCTTGTGGATACCATTCTGTGAAGTATCTGGTATGCTATATGATGGAGGGCTGTGAGGGATTATATGTATGGCACTGTTTATGTTTACTGCTGCATATTTTAAATAGACCCACGAGCCATAGGGCATTTGATCCTCAGTTTATGGTGTTTGGAGACTGCAAACCCCATGTTCTCTATCTTATCCTATTCAAGATTTTGTGCATTGTTTGATTTAACACATGCATCACCGATTCACACCTATGATTCCATCGTATGCTCTAATGTTTGAAACTGGGGCATTTGTTTACTGTTTTGACAGCTCGTGAACTCCTTTTCATACATTGCTAATACATGCATGTTGGAAGTTGAGGCTTGACTCATTGTTTATTTTCCTTTATGCTTGCTATGAGGTCAGATGCCATCCATTCACCAATTTTATGTTGTGTGTTTGGGTGGTCCGGTTGTGTTGGAGATAGTGCTTACTTACTGCTTTAGAATATTAAACTCACCCTTCCACTGTGATATTCATGAAGTTAAGATGCCCGTCTTCTGGACTTGGTGTATCCCAAGATGCATATATCATTGATTACCATGGCTTGCTCTATTTTGGAGGCATTTCCTCATTGTTCTACATTTAAATGAATCTCATTGTTGATGCCAGTCCCATGAGCTTTGGGTATTTAATTGCATCACCATTTTATTGATGCTTCTTGTATGTTTCATGAGGTGCCATGCATTGTGACATCATGTTTGTGCTTATGCTACTATTCCATTGTAATAGCTACATCTCCTAAGGCTCTTCTGATGCTACTCCATTTGATAAGCCTGAACAATGTCGATAGAAGTGTCGGTCGACAATGTATGGAGAAACTATTAGCAATTTAGTGCTCATAATGGAATTGTATTTCAATACCCGATTTAAGGCATTAATCCACCATTGCCCTATTTATCCTAATTTCAACTCCTATTTCTATTGGTGATGCCATGATGTCTCAATTGTTGTTGACTTGAAGCTCATAATGTAGATCTAAAGCACTATCATGCAGATTTGAAGCACACCCATGCTATAATGTTGATCTCTATTTTTGTAATTTCATGCTTTCCTCTACTCTCATGATTATACCTTCACAATCTTGATTGTTCCACTAAAAATACATCACTCACTAAATGTCCCTATTGATCATGGGTGTTTTTTGCCTGTGATGCAACCACTGCCAAGGAAATGAGGTTTTCCTGGCATCGACTACATCACAGATCAAGGTCGTTCATCTGCACATGGAAAAAACACATTAGTGAAAACAATGGTATTTCTCTTATCTTCAGAGCCTCTTTTATGCACATTTCCTAAGCATAGCCCTTCCCAAATATGTATGGCTGACTGCATGCATGCATGCTTGCAAATACTCTAATACTAGGCATTGTTTATATCTGTTGGATCTAACCCACTTCTCTTCTCTTATCTACAAGTTTAGGATCACAGGAGCACATCAAGAACACCATGGAGATAGGCTCATTACTAGGCAATGTCTAGTACCCCTGTATTTATGCTTTATATGTATATTTTCACTCATTTATGCAATTCTGGCAATGGCTATGCTCACAGCATGTGTGAGCTCAGATAAATGTTCTTTTCAGTTCTTTCCCTTTTGTATAGCATACTTAACTTTGATATATGCACATGTAATCTTATATGTAGTTCATTCCCTTTCCCTTTCATGTACTTTGCAATGAAAATGAACACAAATATTAAGGAAGATCACTTAATAACACAAACTAGGGGACATTAGCTCATTTAGTAACTAGGCTTCCAAAAGAGTGAAAATAATGGCAACAATTATTCCTTGTGCTCTTCTCGATTACTATGCTTAGTGTGTTGACCAACTAGCCTATTTTCTTCCTTTGCCGACTGTATGTGTGGCACTAATGAAAACATATAAACTAGCATTTCCTACTCCATGGAAAATTGGGTGAGGATGGAAATTAAAAACATCTACGAGAAGCTGGATAGACTACAGGAGCAATAGGACAAGAAGTTTCGTGCGAGGAAGAAACTTGAAGAAATCATTGGAAACATCCTTCAAGGAAGAAATGATAAAATGGAGGTGGCCATTTAGAGACTTAGGGTTTTGAGCAAAAATATGGAGGAAATTGCAAATAACAAGGAAGTTGATCAGCCTATGTTGGATATTGGTAAGGGTGTGTCCTCTACTAAAGGCCTTGGGAAGCGTACTTAGGCTATTTTGAGAAAGAAGGCACTGACTCCCAAGACTCCCCTAGACCCTACTGACATTGAGGTTACTGTCATTGGGGAGGAAGTGTTTTCTACTCTTAAGGATCTGGTTTAGGTCCTCTTTTTGTCCTGTTTGTTTGTGTCTTCTTTTTTGGGGGCTGGTTATTTCTTTTGGTGTGGGTTGGTTTCTATTCAGGTTGTTGGGTTTATTCTATTGGCTTTTTCTCTTCTAGCAATGTTCTAATTTTGGTGGTTAATGTTGAATATCTTTTGTAATCTTTTGTAAGTGGTTTTGGTATTCCCCATAAAAACTATTTTTTCTTAAATCCAAAACACATTCAAGAAGCACACATATATTATATTATCTTAGCTAAATAAATTAAAGTGTAGAAGGTTGTGTGTTCATACAAAGTGCCACATTTATAAAGAATAGAATAAAATGCAAAATTTTGTATTAGTGAGTAAACCCTATTTAGTTCCATTCATATTTGATTGAGAAAACAAAAAATTTCTATAAAATGGGTGAAATCCCACTAAAATTTGACATACCTACAAAATTCATTTACACTATAGAAATAACAAAAATGCCGAAAGATAACATCCAATCGTAGATTATGTGGAGGTAGAAGGAATGGAAGAGCCTAGGAACCGACATCTTACGTAGGTGGCTAAACAATAACATTTCATGTATCATGACGTTGGCCAACACCAACACTGTCATCATCATTGCACTCAACACTCTATGTATCTTCTATAATTTTGATGCCAAAGTATTCCCCCTTTAAGTCAATAGTGAGCTCCTCTTTATGGATGTATACTTTAATCTAGTCTTGGTCTCTAATGAGTCTCATACCAATAAGGTTTTGGAGAAACTGCAATCTCTTTACAATCTCAACTCGTCAATTTTGAAGAATGTGCATAAGCTAAGTAGTAAGATTAGGGAACCTTGTAACTATTCCTACCCCTAGATGAACACCAATGTTGTCTTGTGTCAGAAAAATTATATTATTCTCATCAATATTGGCCAACACTAAATCCAAATCACCCAGAATCACATCCTTAAATAATTTATGGCATAAAATACCTTCAGAGATTTTACAACCCTCAAGTGAGATAACTGTCACCAAAAACAAGTCTATGATGTATGTGTTGAGTCTATATCTATGATCATCCATGATGCAAGGTCAACCCAAAATTTGTTTCATTGCATGTAGCATAAGAAAATTGGGGTGCTTCAAAATCTCTTGCACTCACCTATCTATAACGTCTCCAATAAAAGACATTTGTCATTTGTTACAAACTAGGAAAATAGAGGAATCAACGACCACAAAAGATAAGAGTAGATTAATCTAATAAATTCAAGAAAAAAACTTGAAAGGAGCCCACATATGTCAACAAAATGGGGAGGATACAATATAAGGAGTTTGGGCACTACCAATCGATAATCTCTTATGTTACTTTTTCTTCCTATTTTACATACATACTCTAGACATTATAAAATACAATACACTAAATGATAAAAACAAATTATTTGAATATACAACACTAATGATTACATTTATGAAGGTAAACTTTAAATATCACACAAATATGTAGAATAAAGATGATTTTTAAAGAACAATTATTAATTACATGTTAATGATGAATTACAATGTTACTTACAATATGGCTCATCTTCCTTAGAGTTACATTTTTTGGAGTTCAAACTGTTCAAACATTTAATGCAATTAATATTTTCTTGCATGGAAAATAAGATACATATGAACCTTATGTTGAAAAATTGATTACATATCAACAATCAATAACAATGCACATTGTACCCATTACCATGTTTTAACAGTCATTGCATAGCATAGATCACACCATTTTGATTCTAGCACTTGGACCTTGATAACACCCTTCTTGATTAGCATACTATTCTTTGGCCAAACTAAAAATGAAAAAATCAAGTATCTGTGTATGTGAAATAAACTAATAATATATAGAAATGATTTTGTTTAAGCACAATCCATAAAAAAAGAAGAAGATGAAAGTGGAATCATCTACTTCCTCTTTCAAGAAAAATGTATTTGATTACACTATAGATGTGACCCACAAAATGTGTTATCCTCTATTTGTATGGATTTCAAAAACTATATTGGAAGCCTTCCAAAATAAGACATTTCACTGTTGTAATTCTTTCCAATTTCTATCCATTCAAAGCGGAAAATAATAACATGAAAAATACATAGTTTATTAGTGATCCAACCACAAATAAAGTTCCTTAAAATTCATTGAACAACATTGGAGCGAGAATTGGACTGTGAATAAAAGTAAGAGGAATAATTCCAAAAGAATACCCATTAATAGCACACCTAAATAAAATAATTGAATTCCATAATCAAAGCTCAATTAAAAAGGACAGTGTTTCCAACTTTACCATATCTACCCTATCTAAATTGTAGGTACCATAATCAGAGATGAGGAAGAAAATCTTCTTTTGGGAGTGACATACACCATTATTTTAATCAAAAAATGGTCAAAGTACATGGCTACACATTCCTTGAGGTAAGAAGTTATTAATAACTTATACAATGAAGACAGTTGGATGATAAATAATGTATTGAACATAAAAAATCATCCCTAGCACATAGTATAGGGGTTCCATATTTTAGTCGAATGTGTGACAAGAAGCACAATCAAAATTTTATTGATATTTTGAAACATCTATTACAAAGTTTACAGTAGCTCCAATATCGTCTCAATACCCAGTGAACATTTTCAACCATCCCAACAAGATCAGTCAGTAATAAAAAGAGGTTATATGGTAGTCGTAGTCAGTTGATCGACAATATATTGAAGTTTTGACCTTGGAAACTAATTAAGGTTATAAGGTTCGCTTCAAAAAAAGGTGCATATTCCAACATAACCCTTTTTTGTGTGTATTGAAGAATTTGAACAAAATGTAATAGTTTATTTCTCAATTAATGTGGTCACATATTTTGGCTTATAACTAAAGATCCAATGTTTTATTTATAAAGCAAGGAATGTAGGCACAAAACTCATTGCAAAAATAAAAAAAATTAAATAGATATAAAAGACGTGTAAAATCCTAAACCATTTTGTGAAATTTGAGTTGAACCTTGTTAAGCACAAATTGCAAACCATTATGCAAATATCCAATAAGTTGCACTAAATTAGAAAGGAAAACTACAAACAACTAATCAAAGGTAAATTGTCTAGAGAAACTATGTAAAGGGTTTTAGGTGCCTTCAAAACCTATTTTTTCCTTCATCAAAAACTTTTCAAAGGTAAATCATCCAGAATAATATGAGAAAATCATTTTGATATTATATATAAAATATCAAGGAAAGCTATGAAAGCACATGAGGCATGATATGCTAAAGTAGCAAGTTCCAATAAATAATGCACACATGATCATATAAACTACACTTATTTTGAATGAACTATTTATTGAAAAACACAACAATTATAAATCAAACATAAGAATTAGATTATCGTATCCACATTATTGATCCAATGTTTAATTTTTTGAACATTAAGAATTGTGTAGATAGAAATGCATAGCCAACAAAATATGTACCAAGAAGATAAGGTCATCTATCAATAGACAAAAGGCATCATATACAAAAGTAGAAAGTGTCAATAGACAATGCACACATTATTAGATAACATGTACACTTGTTCTGAATGCACTTTATTGACCCTAAATGCACTTTATTACTAATCCAATGCTTAATTATTTGGACCACTCCCCCCTCCTTGCTATAGTTTTCATCTAATAATTCTAGCCCTCAACTAAGATTAGAGGATGGATTGTGTAAACAAAAATTCCAAGTCAATAATACATGTACCAAGAAGAAAATGTTAGTGTTCCATTTCTATCCAGTCAACAATATAGATTTTTTATTTGAATTGCAATGGTTTAAATATATAAAAATCAACAAAGAAAGTCATATTTAAATGCATTCAATAGATTTTACAAAATCCACCAAAAAGGAGTTATTATCAAGAACAAAAACATATGAAGAAAACACAATGGAGTAAACCACATGAAGAAATACAATCACAAAAAAAAATTGATTAAATTGTATTCCATAAATATCTAGCAAAAGACAAAAAGTCATCTATGTGACATATTTATCCAATTTAAAATAACAATTCATAACAATAATGGGTTGATGAAAAAAAGTGTTACAATTCATAATTTAAAAGTCAATTAGAAATTAAAATAAAGGGCCCTCCAGAGCCAATAGTCATCCTTCTTGCAACCATATAAGTAAAGCATGTAAAAAGATGGATTAAAATTAATTAACAATAACTACATCATCACTAGAAATCTATTCATCTGCTACTACTTTTTTCCCCACTACTTTCTACTGCTCGTGTTCTTAGAGTTTCTCCCAATAAGCTTTGTACCTTGAGATAATAGGTGACAATAGTTGCAAACTTGGGTTGTTGGTCATAATTTAACCTCATCCTCTATTTACCAATTTTTTTCTCTTTATCATCTATTCTCCCATGTATATGATTAAGATCATTTTTGAAAGAATTAAGGTGGGATATATATCATGCTGGAAAATATTTTGAAGGCTTCACTACATAGGGTTTCCTTAGAAAAGAATTATTGATGAAGGTTGGATTGTAAAATCCATGTGACCTTTCCAGTGTTGATCATTTTTTCTTCATCTCCTTGAAATACATCAACCTCTAATGCATTAAATTTGGATTTCAAATTACATAACTCAGAATGAAAGTTATCAATGATCGATTCTATCTCTCTCCAAATCGGTAAGTAATGAATTTTCCATACCAAAAAATTTGTTCATAATTTTTTATTTTTTTTAGGGTTGCTGATGACTCCTTTGCAACCATGACTGGTGAGTGCATTTTGGAATATCCTTTCAACTTTATGCTTGAATAGATATTAACCTATTCTCATCCTTTGACACATTATGTCCATCATCAAGTAGAGTTTTCACCTTTTTATGATAATTGGATGTATACTCTCATAACCTTTTCAATGCATGCCCACAAAAAATTAATTATCCCACCTATTTATTGACTATTCTCATAATTAGAGAGTTTGATAGAATTACAATTTGAGGACGGTCTTCTCTGCAACTTGGGTTTCTTTCATTTTGAGAGGCCAACTTCATACAAAGGAGCATTTTCTCCCCTTGTGTGAAGGTGGTTTCTCCTACCTTTTCTGATACCTACATTCTTTCCTTTGTCCTTCCTTTTTTTATGGTTGATGGCTCAAATAATAGTGGATCATCTAGCCCCATTTTGTTATGTGAAGCAGTTTTTTGAGTTATAGAGAGGGAGATTGGAGCTTTGTTCCTTGTAGCTAAGGCTCATCCACTGACCAATGAGAAAGATGGAAGAACTGTGAGTAAAAACTATATTGGCTTAACCCTATTTGTTACTCCTAACTCAAAAATTATTAAGGACTTAAATAATGAAAAAGGATAGACTTAAGAAATTTTCTATTTTTCTTGTGGTACTGGATCCTTTAAAGTTTCCCTCTAGGAATTTCTTTAACAAGTGATTTCATTATGTTTGGGTGCAAAAATTTGGGGTTTGTTTTTTGTTTTTTAGAATGATCCAAAAGGGTCTCTTTATTATTTTCTTTAATCATGATTGTAGCCAAGTAGAGATTTTGAAGAATAAAATCCATGTCCATTGGTGGTGCTTCTTTTAGGGCTATAGCATGGACTCTTGAATCTAACTCTCAGGAGGTTGCGACATTGTCATGCCCTACATGGGTTATAATAAAAAATTCCCATCATGTTATGGTTATGGATCCCTAAAACCCTTGAGTCCATTGGTAGTTTACTTTGAATGGATGAATATAAATTCATTCTTCCTCATATCGATGCTTGTATTCTTCTTGCAATAAATCTCAGCGTAGATCTACAGACTGTCCTGAGCATTGAACTTGAAGAAGATAATTTTGAATGCCCTATTGAATTTCTAGGAGGTCTTAATGTATGTTTCTTGTGAAGATGTGAAGGATGTGTGAGGAGAAATTAACCCATGATTTAAAAAAATGCACTTTGAGAATGGGACACCATGATGGATGTAGAGGTCTAAGAAGAAAATACAATAGAAGAAAATTCAAGTGGATCTTCTAATCCAGTTTTGGATACAGTATGTCTTCACAACCACATATTCTTTAAATTTATTTTTTGATTGGTAATTGGACGAAGCCTATATCAACATGGGGGTCGAGTAAACTCAAAAGCAAGACCTCACTGATGAAATTTTCCTAGATTATTGTTGCAATGTGTCGTGTTCCCCACAACCACATGTTTTTATTGATAAGGAAATTGGTGATTTTCTACAAGCGGGATACTCTTTGAATAATCTATATTGTCTTCCTGAAAAATAGAGAAATGGAAATTACACATCAAACACCAAATATTATTCATAATAATCCTAATGATAAAGAAATTAAAATTTAAAATCAAATGCCAATTGAAATCAATAATGTGGATGTAGACATAGAAACGTCAATTAAGCAAGAAACCCCTTTGAAAGAAAAGAATGTACATTTTCAAATTAAAAGTAATGTGCTAGAAAATCTTTGTGGTTTGGTTTCATGGAGAAACATTAGGACACATGCAAGTAGAATGTTTAGACAATATTTTTAAAATAAAAATTTTTGGTTTCAATGTCAAGTAATGTTACAACTAATGAAAATGACTAAAAAGAAGAAAGTGATGAAGAGGTTAGGCATTTATGTAAAACCCAAGAAGAAGGATGAGTCTTTAAAACAAGTTGTAGAGGTTGTTGCGAGTGTCATTGATAAAATTAGAAAGAAAAGGTTTTCTAAAGATATGAATACCGCACAATGAGTAATAATAATAGCTTTAGTAAAAAAACAACTTCTGATAAAAGAATGATGACTAAGGTAAGTGTATATCTTAATATCCATCATAAAAATTTGACAAGAGTTGTAAAGAGACAAGTTAACTTTGAAAGTTAGCCAACAAACCAATTTTGGAGTTTTAGTGGTAGACTTCCAAGGTCTGACATGAAACTTAATGGTGAATTCAAAACTTTGATTGAAAAAATTTGGCACGATAATACAAGAGTATCACCTAATGCCAGAGATGTTCTGAAATTAAGAGTAAGCTAAAAGAATTCATGATCCACATCCCAAGCACCTTTTCGACATGACTCAAATTGAATTGTACAAAAAAAATTAGATGATAAGGTGTTAATAGATATTAGCATTAGTTAAAGATGTTTTGAAAATGAAAACCTTGGTATGTAATAATTAACAAGAAAAGAGTCATGTGTTGTTGCAAAAGTCATGATCAGCTTCATTTCAATTATGATGTATTTTGATGTATACACTCTACCATTCATAATAATGAAATATTGCAAGAATGTGGTATATTAAATATACCACCTCAAAATATAAAGGATTTTATATCAAGTTTTTTTTGTAAACCACCAAATGAGAAATTATTTATTTTGAATGCATGTGTTTCTAGTGTATATTATATGTGTTACAATCTTGTATTGTTAGATGAATGTTTGGATGAAAATATTTCAATTGATTTTGGATAGCAATTAGTTGATGTAAAAAGATTCAAAACTATTGAGTATCCATTAAAGGATGGAGATTTTGTAAAATGGTGTGATCTAATTACTTAAAAAGTTAGTGTTCATATATTTATTAATGAATTCAAGAGTAGGATTGTACCTAATTATATGAAACACTATCAAAGTGCTTGATGGATTGAAGGACAATTTTGCATATGTAAGAATACATTTCCAGTTGGCAGTATACTTTTGTTTGTTCACTTTGTAGAGAACTACATGCTTGCACCAAAAGATGATATCCTAGCACAATATTATAATCTAGTGCAAGTAGTGAATTTCATTCATATTGTCTATAGGCATGCACCTGATAGTACCGAAGAGGATCAACTTTTTTTTAGAGAGTACCATTTTTATATGAGTGATAATAAATTACACTCATTAGAGTTTGTTTAGTATTTATTTAAGACCTTTGATGAGGATTTAAGGGAGAGAAAAATTTAGATGACACATCTAATATGGTCATATAATTGCATAGGGAAATTCAAGAATGCTAGAATGTTTTATTTATTGAGTAGAACACATAAGAAAAATAATATCCAACATATGTAGAATTTTTTTAGGGTAGACATCAAAAAGGAGAACACAATTATGTTGGTGCATGTGTTAAGAGAGCCCTTTGCAAAGAGAAACTCAAATTCAAGGAAAAAATCACATTTAAAGATGCATGTGCAATTATGGAATGATGTAGTATAAGTTTTTATACATAATCAAGTCATAAATCTACAATTAGTCATTTCTTCTAGTTGGTTGATGAGAATAATATCCTTTCAAGATATTATTGTGATACAATCAGGTGGTCAACGAAATGGCATTCATTTAAGAGTTCTAATTCTAACACTTGGAATATATGGACTAGAGAGCTTGCATGTTTTTGTCAATTTTGTGTTGCAAATGATTGAGAAGCATGCAAGAATATGGAATGGTTTGAAGAATGGAAAAAAAAATCCTTAGCACCTAGTGAGGCACAAGATCATGATGATACAACAAACGAAGATCTAGATCATGCATTTGCATCAAAAGATTATGATCATGTTTTAGACCTCATACAACCTAGTAATTTAATTCAATTTGTTGTAAATCTTTAAATTATATTATTAATGTATGTCATATATTTTAAGATTTTATTTGAATTAAATCTAACATTTTTTTTTTATGTGTGTAGACTTAATTTCATTTGGCCGGACATGTGTATGTTGTTGTTGCACCTGAGGATAATGAAGAGAAGACTGAGATTGACTATATCGATACATAGAACCTAAGAAAAAATTGATATGTCATCGAGTAGATGATAATGGATTTGAGTATCCAATTGGGTCCATTGTGGTCATTGGTACGTGGCTAGGAAAATACCTAACAAGGAGGAATAGTTTACCAAATTTTGAAGACTACCAATCAGAAAAAAGGATTATACATTATTCCCATTTGGTGATGGAAAAAAATATAAAATTAGAAAGATATAAAGGGAGACTTGCTAATAAAATATTATAGACACTCTCAATGGAAGAGAATAAGACAATCATAGATGCACTATAGAAGAGAGGGGATTTAGATGGTACATTCAACTGAATCAAATTTAAACATGTAGTTTTTGGTCCTATTAAAATATGATTTTGATAATTGTCTTTTTCATTTTAACATATGTATTCTTCATATATGTAGCTCATTATTTTGGTATTTAGGTATCAAGTACAACTTGACCATATGTATGACAATCAACTTGTGCATTTTACAACTTTTGGCTAGTCAAAGTTGTTATTAGGTGAGCACAATTACTTTATTTAAGTTTTTGGTCCTAGATTAAAATTAGATTTTGATAATTTTATATTGTTCCTTTTAACATATATATACTTGTTATATGTAGGTAATGTTTTTTGTATTTATATTTCAATTAGAGATTTATGACATAGATGACAACCACAATTATGCATTTTACAACTTTTGGCTAATCAAAGTTGTAATACTTGGTGAGTACAATTATTTTATTTAAGTTTTTGGTCCTAGATTTAAATTTGATTTTGATAATTGTCTATTTTCCTTTAACATATATTTTTTTATATATACATAGGCAATTATTTGGTATTTAAATGTCAAGTACAACATGATGGCATGCATGACAACTTCAACTTGTGCATTTTACAACTTTTTGCTAATCCAAGTTGTAATACTTGGTGAGTACATTAGACTAAATAAAATAGATGTAATTTTTTGTAGCATTAATTTAACTTTACTTTTAAATACACATTTTTTAACATTTAAACATTCACTTTTATGTTGTGGATCCACTAGAATAACCAACACATGAACAATATATGCAACAATGCACACTTGTATTCCTCAACTTTTATTTTATAAATAATGAAAAATTGTGTTCATCCTATTTTGTTTTAAATATAAATAATGCACAGTTGTATTCATCTAATTTTATTTTATAAACAATGTACATTGGTCCTATGAACTAATTGATGATTATAGTTATTTTAAAATCAATATTCTATTTGTACATGCATGTTCAATAATTCAAATTAATATTTCATTATTTAATAGTTAATTATTTTTATAGTTTTAAAATCAATTGATTTTGTCAATTACATGAACAAATAACTACTATTAATGATTAAATTTAATTTTTTAGAAATTATAATTAATATTTAATGAAAAAAATAAATTAATTTTTACTTATATTTATGTAAGAAATCAAATCTAGTTCACATATCATATAAATTCAAACCAATATTTAAAATACATAAAAAGTCCATGAATAACATAAATAATATAACAAGTCCATGATATAAGTCCATCGTATCATGTTACATGATAATCACATAACAAGTTCTCCCATAACAAGTCCCGATAAAACATGTAAATTAAAAATAGTAACAAGTCTATGAAATAATACAAAAAACTCAACTAAGAAGCATGAAATCTAAATTTGATCATATAGTTGATTTGCAGTCCTCTTCACTCCATATGAAGGTGGTTGAGATGGACCATCATGTTGTGTCTGCTTGAAGCAACAACATCATCTTGTGTGTCTACAGTATGAGGAGTAGCTACATCATCATGTACATTTTTAAAAGAACACATCATAAGACCACGTGTTTATAATTTAAATGACTTGCATAATTCACTTACAATGTAATCAAATAATGAAAATTAAAAATTTTAGTGTGCAACTATGGTGAGTAATGTCATTTGTGGGACATGGAGGTCCACCCTCCTCGACAACAAAAGTTCAAGAAATCAAATCCTATACAAAAAACCATTATAAAATACTAAGTATAATCTTGTCATTCAATTTTGATAATCCCTATAAAAGAAATACATAATAGAAACTTCAAATTTAATTTTAATCATGACCTCAAACAATAATGTGGGTAGTTGTGCTTGGCTCAACCTAGTAGCCATACCAAGAGTAATGGTGGTATCAACCTAAAAAACATATATAAAGCATTAATCAAACTTGTACATAAATTTTAAAGTATATAAAGACTTAAAATTTATGGAAGAAAAGAATACTGTGGGTGTGTCATGCATAGCCAAAGTGGCAGATGGGTTAGGACACAGATGTAAGGCCTACTCAAACAATCCAATAGCATACAATTGCAAAACATAAACATCAATCAAATTTGTACATAAATCAGTAAGAATATACATACTTAAAATTTATGGATGAAAAACATACTACAAGTATGTGAGGCTAAGCATCCGTGATTGATGGTCCAAATAAAGAAGAAGAGCCAACCTTAGTAAATGAAATATCCCACAAAATTACAAAAAATATAAATTTGATTTTTAATTGTTTATTTTAAATGTACTTAAATGTATAGATCAATGCATACTGTGAATTGGGTTCCAACATCTCTCAAAGTGGAGGCAAAATGAGGACACTCCCTCGTGCTCGCTAACATAGCATCAACCCTCCTCTATTTACCAAAAAAACTATATTTTATGGAATTTAATATGTATATGTTTGTGTGTATTCTAATTATAGATATTTCACTCTAAATTGTAAATAAATTAACCTCTATAGGTTGATAATCCTTTGTGAAGATAAAATCAACATACGATGTGATGTCATCTCCAGTATGACTTGTTTCATCTCCATCACTGACAACATCATTTCCAACAACAGCAAGGGTAGGATCACTCCCACCCATACATACATCCCCACAACTCATGATTTAATGTGTGGTGTGCTATGGGTGGCCCTCATATGGGTCAAAATATCCAACAAATTTCTAAAAAGGGCATTCAATGAACCAAGAATAAAAACCACTACTCAATACTAGATGAGTGCAGGAATAACTAGAGCAAGAAGAGGAACTATGGGATCATCATGCACATGATCTTGAAAAACATCACTCAAATGGGCCCCTAAACTATCTTATGGCATATCGTAATCAACCCCTTGGAATGCTCTCATGTCAAAATAATTGGGTTTCATACCCAATTCAAAATTAGCCCATAATTTTTTCAAAAAAAAAAGGGAAACTCATGATTAGGATGTGGTGGATGGTCAAATATCATCCACCATGTCTCCCAAAAATGTGCAAGAATCTGTGGATGTTGACACCACCTAATATAAATGTGTGGCCTATTTGGAGGTATGATTTATTTTGTTTTATGGTTCATAAAAAAGTGTAACATATGATTTTTATAATCTTTAATTGATTGACCTCTTAATAAGAGAGTCCATCAATATAATATGCATGCATAGACTCCCTAAATCTCTGAAAACTATTGATCTCAGAGTCTAGTGCATGAGTAGAGTCTATGATGCATTGCATGCTATCTGCAAGGTGTAGTATTATAGAGGTTCTTTTATGTTTTCTCTCAATTCTTTAGGTGTAGGTGAAGGTGGAGGTGGTGGTGGTTGTTGATCTAAAAGGTCATCTATGGTAAAATCATCCATAAAATATATCAATAAAAATAACCTTTATATCTTTATATATATATATGTATATATATATATATATATATATATATAAACATATAAATTTACAATTACTATTTAATGTACATTTTATCTTACGAAGAAAAACTTATAATTAAATATAAAATTTAAAAATATAACATGAAACATGCACTTTTACACAACTAAATTTAGCATTGAAAAAAACTATGCCAATAATTTTAAATTAAATCTATTAGAGAGAGAGAGAGAGAGAGAGAGAGAGAGATAATCCAATAAAGTGAAGTGCGAGAAGGAATTTTACCATGTAAGCCAAGAATGAGATAAAGTTTCAAGATCAATCACCAACACAATAATGCTCCAAGAATCCAAACATTGAGCCAAGATACTTTGAAAGGGGAAAGCAAAGAAAACCCCTTGTTTATTATGAATGAGGAAAGAAAAACCTAAAGAGAGAGATAGAATATGAGCAATATGAGCAATACGCTCAATACAATAATGAGAGAACTAATATGTGAAGAAGCTAAAAAATTGTGTGAAGGTTCAATGTGAAAAATTGTATCAAGTGTGTGGAGAAGCATCTCTTAAGTAGATATGAGTTAAGGAGTTTGCATGTAACCTCCATGTGAATGAATGCCACATTCATACTAAGTGTGTGCCAAGTGGGAGCATCTTCATAAGGAGGAATAAACTAATTTCCTTATTAAAGGAATTACAAAATATGAGTTGTCCTCCCACTTAGACTAGAGGACAAAATTACATGTAGAGATTCCTCTATAAATATCCTAAATAAAATAAAAGGAGGATACCTTAGTTTATCCTCAAATTAAATAAAAAAACCAAGGAAAGATTAGAAATTCTAACACTCCCCTTTAATATTTACTTAGGGTGATTACATCAATAGGTATTAAACCCAAATGTTTATGATGATTTGGGGATGTTTCTTTTGAAAGAGTCTTCACTAAGATGTTTATAGCTTGATCATCTCACATTTCTTCAACTTGTTCTTTGGAGCTTGAATGGTACATAGGACTTTTGGCTAAGTGAATAGCTCTTTGAGAAAACAAAGTTTTATGTGCTTGTTGAGGGGAGCCCAAATCTTTAAGTGACCATTGAGATTCTTGAGATGCATGTGTACATTTTGAATGTTCATTTCCTATAGAAAATAGAGATGGAGATGGATCAACACTTGATCTTGCAATAAGGCAATAACCACCAGTAGATCTCCTATCATTGGTAACTCCTAGTGCTTAATCAGTAACACTTTGGAAAGCAAAATCATATTTTGAATTATGAGTCATATAGTCAAAAATGCAATCTTCAGTTGCATAAAAGAAATCTATAACGTATTCATCATAATATGAAATATCAAGAGGAGGAGAGCTAGTATAAGCATCATCATCATCATTATCATTAACCTCCACAACAATAATAGGATTATTACCTTCATCATGAATTTCATCTTGAGTAATGAACATATCTTTAATAGGATAATCAAAAGAAGACAAAGTAACATTAAGAAAGTTAGAGATAATGTCCTCTTCTTGACAATTTCATCAAAATAAGAGTAAGAATCATCAAATTGGAATGCGTCATAAGGAGAGTGAATAGTATCACTTTGAATTAAATTTGTTTGAATAGGAAGATAGTAATCTAGAGGGTTATCCCAAGAATAGCCATCGTCTGAGGGTTCATCCCACATAGTAGAATTATCATAGTGAGGATTAAACATCCCATAACGAGAAACAAAATCTTGATGAGAGTTATTATTATTATGAGACTTTTGATTATTAGGAGTAGATGATTTCTCATGCTTGAGTTTCTTAAAACAATCATTGATCACATGATCATCTTTCCCACAATAATTGCAATGGGGTCGATTATTATTATTACGATAACTATTATTATGATTATTATTATTGTTATGAGGATTATTATTTTTATGATGATTATAATTGTTATTACGAGAATTATGATTATTATTATTAGAAGTATTATGATTATGAGATCTATTATTTTGATTTTAATGCTTAGACACAAAAGTATGTTCAAAAGATCGAAGAGTACCAAATTGCAATAACTTAGCTTCCTCTTGATGTAAAAGATTTTGAAATATACCATAAGTTAATTGAGGAGCTAAACTAGGAATAGCAAGTTGCAAATGAATGTTAGTATTAAATTGTTGCAATTATTTAGGAAGACACTTCTTTAGAATAATAGTAATTAATCTAATATCAGTTAAAGTAACATTCACACCACTTAAATGTGTTTTAATAGCATCAAATTTAAGTAAAAATTCATCCACGGATTTAAAATCAATATACCTGAGGTCTTCCAATTTATCTTGGAGTTGAATCTTACGTGATTCGGTGGAGTTATCATAAGTTTGTTGTAAAATGCCCCATGCTTGATGGGATTTGGTGCAGTGTCCAACCAAGACATATAGATCAGGAATAACAGAAAGACCAATAGTCCAAGAGCTTCTTCATTTTTAACTTGTCATGCATCTATGTCCATCTGAGAAGTAGTGGCAGTAATTGGTTCAAGAGAGGCATCTATAGCAACTTGGAGTAAATGTTTAAAATGAAATATAAATGAGATATGTGTTTTCCATTGATGATAGTTAGAGCTTTTTAATTTGATTTCCGAAATGAGGGTAGACATATTTAGAAAAAAATTAAACCCCCTTTAGAAAATGTGAACAAATTTGATAAAATGCCTTCAATTTGAAAAAAATGTTAAATGAAAAATTAGCAATATAAAAGTAGAAATAGATCAAATAAACTTTGAAACACTAATTTAATGAAGAAATAGAATAATGTTTCTAAATTTAACTTAATGTTAAGAAAGATCTGAATAGTGAAACTTCAAAATTAATTTTTTGTTAAATTAATTCAAAAATGATTAACATACTTTTAAATTTTGAATTTAGTTGTAAAAGTAATGATGAAATAATGAATATAAATGAATTCAAATTGAAAAAAAAACATCCTTAGATTAAAGTTTGAGGTTGTAAAATTAATTTTAAACTATATTATGAAAATGTTAAATTTAAAATAAAGTTAATAATAGTTACAAAAAAATTATTTTAAACTAATTAGCAATTAGCTATTTATTAAATTAATTAAAAAAAGATTAAATATGTTGAATTTTGAATTTAAACTTAAAAATAATGATGAAACATTTAATATTAGTGAATTATAACACACAAAACAATTGATGGTAGAAAATTAAAATAGAGTTTTGAAATGAGAAATTAGGTTAGAAATAAAATTTTTAATGTAATTTTAATCAACAACGGTGAACTCAAAATTGAATTTTGTTTTTAAATTATCAATGTTTGAAAATGCCAAGTGGAGTCAATGGACCACCTATTTATCCATTGCCCTTATGTTAGTAAGATTTGGTAGTATCTCCTTTCTGCTTTTGGGTTGTACTGGTGTTTTCTCTCCTTTATTCAAGACCTTTTTTTCTCAATGGTCCCTATCTTTCAAGAACATTAATTCTCACAAATTCTACTCATGGGCTCTCCTGCATCTCTATTGGGGAGTGTGGAAAGAGAGAAACAATCGTATCTTCAAGGATTGTTGTGGTCCTCCCAAAATCATTTTTGAAAAGATCCACCACGCTTTAAAAGAAAACTGAATTATCGATGGTGGTACTAACCCTTTTGTAGGGAAAGACCAAAATGTTGACCCTAAGAAGAACAATAATAAAAGAGAGAATTACACCTGGAGCTATCCCCCAGAAGGCTGGTCTAAGGCTAACTTTGATGGAGTGGCCAAGGGTAATCTAGGAAAGGTGGGAGGTGGTGGTGTGATTAGAAACTGCTACAGAAAGGGTATTGCAACTATTAACCTCCCTCTTGGTACCCAATCTAACCAGTTTGTAGAAGCTAACGTGGCCCTTCAAGTTACTAAATTAGCCCATGATATTGGTGTGAAAAATATCTGGCTTGAAGGTGACTCTAAAAATATCATAATTTTTTTAAATTCCCACCATTCCCCTTCATTGACTATAGCCAATATGATTAAAGAAATGAGTTCTTTTTTGAATTCCTTTGAAAATGTACACATATCCCACATGTACAAGGAAGCCAACCAAGTTGTTGTCTAGTTTGTCAACTGGCTATTAAAAGTGACAAAATTATCAGATTTCTACACGGTGGAGATCTCCCACGTGAGGTGAAGGATTTAGTCGAAAGGGACAAAATTCAAGGAAAGGAGGGAATCATAATTAGAAATAATGAAACTTAATGTTGCTTATCGGATGTGTTTTCCCATAAATAGGAAGGACTGGAATGGAAGGAAGGGAAATTACTCTATGTCCCATTCACATGCTTTCTGGGTGCCCATTCCCAAAGTTAAAACCTACCTTTTAAGGCATAATAGTAGAAAGATCTGGAATACCTTGGCAAGAAAGTATCTGAATAGGTGCAATTTGTTATACCAGAGAGCTTGTCTGAACAATTTTCTTGCTATGGGAGGTGAAAGATGTAGAAGGGATCCCTCAGATGATAGTGGAAAATGGAGGAGACAAACCAAGGTTTGGAATTCCCTGCAAAAAGGGGCAATTTTAGCTTTTATTGAAAGGCTCCATGGTAGCAAACCAGCGGTGACCAAAATGTTCGTGAAAAGATGGAATGAGGGTTGTGTGGTTATTGATGGGAGGAATTTCACTATCACTGAGGAGATCATTTCTAATGTAACTAGTATCCCCATTATGGGTAATAAATTTTATAGGGACCAAAAAATCTCAGACTCTAGGGTCAATTATTTTATGAGGGATGAGGACAAGAAGAAAGCCATCACCAAAGTTGGTACTTACTACCAACCTGATGGGATTAAAATGTTGTGGAGATTTGTCCTAAGGTCTCTCATCTCTTATGTGATGCTAGATACTAGCTTCGATAGGATAAGAACCTACCATTTCATCCTTATGAACTACTTTAGACATGGTATGAAGGTTTCTATCCCTTTCTAATTATGGGTATGTGCAGGATCATGGTATGCCAAAAAGTGGCGATGTCAAAAAGAAGCCCTGATTGATAAACTCTTTGAAAAACAACTATAAGTTTCAAACAATATAACATTTTTGAAATTTGAAATATAAATCATGTTCTATGCTTCACCTAATACAATAATAATAAACATTTCTTTCAATTTGATGAAGTTTAGACTAATTTAAGGTGGTCAGACATGAGAGTTTTTATATTCAGGAAAATTTGTAGGAGAAAAATCATAATTAATTATTTACACAGAACAAAAATACAAAAAAATATACATCACATTCGGACAGGAGTCTACTACTTTAATCTAGAATCTTATAAAAAAATATTATCATTTGATTTTGTTTAATGTGGTCAGACATACACCTACTTATTATCTTTCTACTCTTGATTGATAGATTTATTGAAAAATAGCTATAATTTTCAAACTGTATAACATTTTTGAAATCCAAAACATGTGTCACATTCTATGATTTTCCTAGTAGAATAAAAATAAAATAAAAAATTTAATTTTATAAAGATTAGACTAAGTTAACGTTGTCAGACACGAGAGTTTTTGTATTCTGGAAAAGTTGTAGAAGAAAAATCATAATTAATTATTTACCTGGAAAAAATTACAAAAAAATGTGTCACATCCAAACACGAGTCCACTACTTATATCTAGAATCTTGTAAAAAAAAATTATCATTTGATTGTGTTTAAGGTGGTCAAACATACACCTACTTATTTTTTTCTTGAAATTTTTGTACTACTACATTGCAATTTGAAATTTTCAACATATATAATAATTTTTTTTCAAAAAAGGGCTAGTATCTTAGAAACTAAATTCAATTTTCTATAGATTCTCTTCTTACATATTTTTGATATTGTATAGAATATAATATGGATGGGGTCCTAGGACAATGGTTTACACATAAAAGAAACCCCAAAACCAATATTTTATACTTACATGAAATTGTATTGATATGGAAAGTAAATGTAGAAGACTAATGTTGAAATGAAGAAATAAGGGTACTTACCTTCGAAAAAGAATCAGCTAAAAACCCTATCAGACAGTCTTAGAAACTGTTGATTTTTGCATTTATCAAATCGAAACTGCGAGATCTACAAAACCCAAAAATCTTTTTCATTTTTGAGGGAGGTCGACCTTGACCCAGATAGCGGGGAAAAATCTTACCCCAGGGCACAATTGTACCCCTCACTAAATGTCGTCCTTGAGCCAACTGCTCTAATGGAAATTATGTTCGTAGATCCTGAAAGTTCGACGAAAAGGGTATCCAGATCTGTACTGAGATTCATCGTCCTGCACCTGTTCCTGTAAGAAAAATAGTTTTATTTGTTGGGGGGAGGGGTTCGCCTTAGTCAAACCCCAATTTAGGAATTAACCTTCAAATTGAATTGAAATTGCTAGAACAAAAAAATTAAATGGAGCAATTCACCTTGCTTATGTTAAAATCCTTGTGGAGGATTCGAATCCTTGAATCCACAAGTATGGATTCTCCAAATGAATGTAGGATGTCTCAAATCAATTGTCTTTAGATCTTCAACACCAATCTTAATGGATCTTGGAATAGGAAGAGGCTTGGATGGAAATGGATGGAAGAATTTTCAACAAGAGGGCTCCATAGAGCTTGAATCCTTCAATGGCTTCTAATGGATCTCCTTGATCAATTGAATTCTTGAATGCTTGAAGGTTTGAATGCTTGATCTTCTTGCTTGAGATCTTGAGAGATTTTGAGATGAGATACTTGATTGAGAGATGGAGAAAATGATAGAGAAAAGCTCCCTTTTATATTGATCTAGGGCACAAACTTCTAGAGAGGCCACATAGAAAATAATAATTCAGGGTCCATGGCACAAAAATCTAGAGAGGTGCACATGGAGATGAAATTAAATTAAAGTCTTGACACAAAACTCTAGAAGGGGACCACCCTTAATATAGAAATATAAATAATTATTTAAGAGCCTTGTCAAAAAATTCAAGGTTTGGCCAACCCTAAAGTTAATTTGAGCATTAAGCACAAAACTTGAGAAAGGCTAATCTCCAATAATAAATTAGGAATCCTATACAAAGCTTGAGAAAGGTCCACCTCAAATATTAATTTGAGAATTTGACACTTAACCCGAGAAATAGTGGCCCCAAAGAGGGAAAAGATATAACTTTGATGAAACCCCGAAACTAGAACCTAACCTCAAGGATCCCAGACCGGTCAAGGTCAAGTTTGACCTTGACCTAGGTCAGGGTCGAGGTCAACCTTGACCTAAGAGGTCGACCTTGACCGTGAGGTCAAGAATCTCAGGTTTAAAATTCAAGATGCCATAATTATGTCAAGAAGAAGTGGAAAATAGGGTAGAATAGGGGAAAAAACCAAATCTAAGTCGAGTACCCATTCAAGGTTTTCAAAATGACCCCAAACCACTTACTCGTAGGGCTAAATGTTCTTAACATGGAAGTGCTTCCATTTTAAGATGATACATTAAGCCCCCACTTTAGCAAGAGTATGGACTCGATGCAAACTCTTGGTAAAGGAGATCACAAGGAAAAAGAAAATCTTATTGAAATCAAAGGGACAAAGGAATCCTTGAGCCCCTAGGGACTCAAGTCCTCCTCAGCTCCAAGATTACAATAAGAGAGACATCTCTAGAAAAGAGAGAGAGAAGAAGAGAGAGGAGTGGCTAACTCGCCTAGTAAGATGTGTGTATCTCACTGTGAACCACAAAAAGGATAGGGTGGCCCACCAAGAAAACACTTGATAGTCACCCCATAAATTTGTGCACCTTCTCGTGAATTTGTACATGTATGTAGTGCATCTTCTAATGGCTTTTATAAAGTACCCATGGATCCATATCACCATAGAATACATTTGTAAAATGTGTGTCTCTTTAGGATTTAGCAACTTATGTGCTTTACCTTCCAAGGATTTAGCATATTTGAAATTGGAAATGTGTGTCTCTTCAGGATTAGAAACTTATGTGTGTTACCTTCAGAGGATTTAGCATATTTGAAATTGGAAATGCGTGTCTCTTCAGGATTTAGCAACTTATGTGTGTTACCTTCCAAGATTTAGCATGTTGCAAAACAAAAGGTTAGAACAAAAATGAATAATATAGAATGAGGGAGGCCATATATATGCCCCCCTCCTTAACATGGAAAAAACATACTATTTTGACATGTTAAGGAAATAAAAGAGCAAGGATAAAGCCTTCTTCAACATCAAGACAATATCCATAGACAACACCTAGTCTAAGCCAAGAAGGTCACAGCTCCTATGAGGCCATGGAAGGGACAAATGCAAAGAGATATCATGCAAGAAGTAAAAAAGTAACCCTTGTGAGGGATAACACACTATTCATCTCCCAAGATGAGAGATTTATCAACCATGGAAACCCAATGTCAAACAAAGAAATAGGTTGTGATCAAGGACAAAGATCCTCAATGCAAACCAAAATTTTCATGTATGATTGGATATCACATAATAGATAGATACTTCTAAACCAAGGAAAGAGGTGAATCCCAGAAAGACAAAAAAGAAGTAGATGACATCCTTGCCCCCCAAGCATAGGAACAAGGATGGAAGGGGATCTATTATATCACTCACAACACTATGCAAGACAATGAGCACCCAAGGATTAGGCTAACATTGTTTACATAATGTGGAGCTCCATAATAGGAACATAAATCTTATTTAGAGAAAATAGTATTAAAATACAACTCATTGCCACATGCTATATAAATAACCTTACTATCAATGAGCTGCCTAATCTTATAATGTAAAGCTTGACATTCATTAGTAGAGTGATCATGAAATCTATGATATAAACAAAAAGGAAGAGTTTTCAAGTATGGACTATGTTTCTTTTTGCATTTAGGTCTAGTAATCATCTTAGCATGAAGAAGTTTAGGCAAAAGAACTTCTTGGTCAAATTCATTCATAGGTTCATCATGTTTTGAAGCATTATTTGAGATGTTGTTAACATTGATTTGTTGTTGAGGATTAAATCCCAATCCATAAGAATGCTCATGCCCCCCATTGTGTAAGGGCATTTGAATTCCTTGTTTATACTTACTACATCCTTGACAATTGAATCCTTGTTTAACAAGGAAATGATAACCATGACCATAATGAGAAGACATATCAGAAGGAGTTAATGGAACTTCATTAGTCACTATGTCATCATTAGTAGGTTTGATAGATTCAATGTGGGTAGAAGTAGTGAAAAATTTATTACGAATGGTATTAGAAGTAGAAGTAAAAACTCATTGTTCAAATTCTCTTTGTTGCTTCATAAAATCAAGATCAGAAACTTTATATTCTCCAATAAAGGAAGGATTAAAATCCAAGGTTCCCCATTCATCACTAGGAAGAGAATTAGAGGAAGAAAGACTACTATTAGGAGTAGTAGCGTGGGTTTGAATATTCAAAAAAGGATTTGGTGCATCACCCGCATGAAGTGTATACATCATGTTGTTATGTATAAACTTGACTTTACAGTGAAGGGTGGAAGGAATAGAATGCATCTCATGCAACCAAGGTCTACCCAAAAGAAGGTTATAATCGAGAGGTCAAGGCATAACATGAATAGGTGTATTCAGGATGACTGGACCTACTTTGATAGGTAAAGTAATGATGCCTAAATTGTTCTTATCAATGTTATCAAAGCCTCGTATATAAACATTGCCAAGTTGAATAGTTGAAAGATCGACTTTAATCTCTTTGAGCATTTCCATGCTACAAACATTAATCCCAGATCCATTATCAATCAAGGTCCTATGAATGATACTTATATTGATAGTAACAAAAACCATAAGAGCATCATATTGATTTTGAACTTCTTTAGGAGGTAAATCCTTTTGAGTAAATACAATGTCAGGAGCACCTAGGGTACCATTCATGCATTGTAAGAAGTTATTGATGATCTCTTGATTAGGAGGTGGAGTGGGAAGAGTTGCTAGAGATTTATGTAAGGCTTCATAGTAGGTAGGTGAAGTTTGAAGAATCTCCCATAAAGAAATCCTGGCAGGAGTATTTTGCAATTGGTTTATCAAATCATACTCCTTGCTAGGAAGATGGGGTGGAGAAGGAAGAATGGGTTGAGAAGGTGGTAAAGAAGTAGAAACCACCATATTAGGTTGAGGGTTATTCCTTGTAGGATATGTGTGAGCTATTGAATCTTGGTCATTGAAAGACTCTAAAGACTCCATAGGTTTATCTTTGATGGTAATGTGAGGACAACCTTTGACAGTCAACAAGGATTTTAGAAAAACCATATTAGTTGTCTCAACACTACAAATATATTCACAAGAAGGAAGCAAAGAAGACATCCTAGGAGGAGATGAGGTAGGATCTTGATTCTCCATAAGGTCATCACTACGAGGGAGAGCATTAAGGAGATTCATATCATTCTCTGCTAATGCCTCATCACTAGAAGGAATCCCAAATGGAGGTAAAGCATCTATAATGTCATCTTCTTTTGCTAAAATGTTTGTATAATGTATTAATAAATCACCCTCTTGTATCAAAACTTCTTCATGAGGAGGGGATAAATCAATATATTTATTCAAGGGATCATCCACAATGGTTTCATGAGGGAGAGTAATCAACATCCAAATCCAAAGGTTCATCCCAAATAGGAGGATTATCATCCCTATCAATAAGGAACTTGAAAACACTTGAAAATAACTTGTGCCACATGATCACGAATAAAGAAATGCATAGAAAATAGATCTAGATATATCCAAATGCATAAGTATGAAAAGGAAATCAAACACCACAAACACAATAGGGCATCTAATTCCACAAAAGATAAGAGGTAAGCTTGTAAATATTTTTGTATTTTTAAAGAATTTTTGCAATTTTTTTGTATTATTGAAATATAAATGCAAGAGCATAAAAGAAATCTACTTTTGTAACAATATAAGATCTAACACAAAATGCAAATCTAACACCAAAAAGGAAGAGTTGTCTATCGCGAGTTCACCAAAATGTAAGATGAAGGTGAACACACAAGATAATACAAAGGGAAATCTAACACAATAGAGCATCTAATTCCACAAAAAGAAAGGGGTAAGCATGTCGAGTTTACCAAAATGTATAGAATAAAATATGGATGGGGTCCTAGATAATGGTTTGCACATAAAAGAGACCCCAAAACCAATATTTTATACTTACATGGAATTGTATTGATATGGAAAGTAAATGTAGAAAACTAATGTTGAAATGAAGAAATAAAGGTACTTACCTCTGAAAAAGAATCAGTTGAAGACCCTATCAAACGGTCTCAAAAGCTATTGATTTCAATATTATATAACCAAAACTATGAGATCTACAAAACCCAAAAATATTTTTCTTTTCTGAGGGAGGTTGACCTTGACCCAGATAGTGGGGCACAATCTTACCTCGGGGCACAATTGTACCCCTCACTGAAGGTCTTCCTTAACACAACTATAACAAAAATTATGTTCGCAGATCTTGAAAGTTTGGCGAAAAGGGTATCCAGATCTGTACGGAGATTTATCATCCTACACCTGTACCCACAAGAAAAATGGTTTTGGTTGTTGGGGGGGAGGGTTTTGCCTTAGTAAAACCCCAATTTAGGAATTAACCTTCAAATTGAATTGAAATTGCAAGAACAAACAAAGTAAATGGAACAATTCACCTTGCTTATGTTGAAATCCTTGTGCAGGATTTGAATCCTTGAATCCACAAGTATGGATGCTCCAAATGAATGTAGGATGTCTCAAATCAATCATCTTTAGATCTTCAACACCAATCTTGAATGGATCTTGGAATATGAAGAGGCTTGGATGGAAATGGATGGAAGAATCTTCAACAAGAGGGCTCCATAGAGCTTGAATCCTTCAATGGCTTCTAATGGATCTCCTTGATGAATTGAATGCTTGAATGCTTGAAGGCTTGAATGCTTGATCTTCTTGCTTGAGAGCTTATGAGATTGTGAGATGAGATACTTGATTGAGAGATGGAGAAAATGAGAGAGGAAGGCTCCCTTTTATAGTGATCTAGGGCACAAACTTCTAGAGAGGCCACATAGAAAACAATAATTAAGGGTCGATGGTACAAAACTCTAGATAGGTGCACTTGGAGAGGAAATTAAATTAAAGTCTTGACACAAAAATCTAGAAGGGGACCACCCTTAATATAGAAATACAAATAATTATTTAAGAGCCTTGTCACAAAATTCAAGGTAAGGACAACCCCAAAGTTGATTTGAGCATTAGGCACAAAACTTGAGAAAGGCTAATCTCCAATAATAAATTAGGAATCCTATACAAAGATTGACAAAGGTCCATGTCAAATATTAATTTAAGAATTCGATACTTAACCCAAGAAATAGTGGCCCCAAAGAGGGAAAATATATAATTTTGATGAAACCCCAAAACTAGAACCTAACCCCGAGGATCCCAGACCTTGGGGTCAAGGTCAAGGTTGACCTTGACCTAGGTCAGGGTTGAGGTCGACCTTGACCGTGAGGTCAAGAATCTCAAGTTTACAATTTAGGATGCCAGAATTATGTCAGGAAGAAGTGGAAAATAGGGTAGAATAGGGGAAAAAGCTAGATCCAAGTCAAGTACCCTTTCAAGGCATTCAACATGACCCCAAACCACTTACTCATAGGGCTAAACATTCTTAACATGGAAGTGCTTCCATTTTAAGATGATACAGATATAATATTTATAACTTGTTCAAATTTTTATGTCAACTTGCCTAAACCTGATTTTCCAAATTTTCATTGCCACTTAAGGGCCTAGTTTGACATACCATGATCCTACACAAACCCTTATATGCTTCTATCAATGATAATATTAATGGCTATAAGGATAAGGATATTGCTAATCCTGCCCTTCATGAGGGGTTATTACTCTTGATTTATGAATATTTTAAATCCCAAAACTTGGGGTAGGAAACTGTTGTTAATGAGGACAAAGTGGATGTTTCTGGCTCTTACTATGTCCCCTCAGACACTGAAGATAGTGTGGGTCTGGATTTGGAGGATTGGGAGTATTGTGAAACAAAAAAATAGATTCAGGCTTCTTCCTCCAAAAAGAGAATTGCTAGTTCTATAAAAAAAAGAGAAAGTAGTGACACCCTCCAAAAAATAGGCTAAAACTATTATTTCTTCTAAAGAGGAATATAATGAAAATAAGGAAGGGATTAATATGCATGATGAGGAGGAGTTCTCTAGTGGAAAAGGAAAGAAGAAAAGGGAACCTACTACGGAGAGGATATCAAACGAAAAAGTCTAGAATAGGGAAAAAAGCTTCGGTCAGTTGTCTCTTGAGGACAAGGTTGTTATCCATAGGAACACCCCCCCTTCTAGCCCCCATGAGAAGGTCCAAGACTCTTATTTGGATGAGCCTAAAGATAACTACCAAGATGACCCCTCTCCCTAGTCTCCTCAGCCCCAAAAATCAGAGGATGACAAGGACCAATACAATGAGGAGTTTCGCAATAATGAGTCTATCAAGGGAACGAAAGTGTGGCGTAACTTCAATGTTAACACTGTGAAGATGGGGATTATTAGGGAAGTTGTTAATCCCATAGTTCTTGAGGGAAAGGATGGTGGGATTTAGTGGGAGGATTTTATTGAACTAGCTCTAGTTGTCCTTAGTGATAACTATTAGGATTAAGTAGTATTGAGAGGGGGGGTGAATCGGTATTATAGAACTTTAAATTAAACTTCAACCAATTGAAAATAAACCATATCAATATTGAAATGAAAATAACATAAACGTACAACACATAACTCATAACACCGTGATTTGTTTTCGAGGAAACCCTGGCCAAGGGAAAACCCTGATGGGGATGGTACCCACAATTATGAAATAAAATATTGAATCCTTGTTAGGAGATCTAGCCCTATTAGGAGCTAAGTATTACATAGTATATTTCCTTGTTATAGGAATACAAAACCCTGTTAGGGGTAAACAAAAAACCCTGTTAAAGGTGGTGAGCTTACAGCTCTTAAAATCAAAACTTTGTCATAAAAGTGTTCTTCAAATAGTGAACATTACAAGCATCTGCTATGCTTTGATAGTTCCAGTTATAGCTCTATCAATCTCAGATCTCAGATCTTCTATCTACCTTTACTAGTATCCCAAATTTGCATCCATTTCTATCTCATAGTTTCACACTTATCACTTCCACAAAAAACTCTATACTTATATCAATTTTTCCATCCAGTCAACTCTCAAATATAATACAAAACATTACAATTAATTATACAAATGATAAATGTAGAGTCGACGATCTTGTATTACCAAAGTGTTGGCAACATACAACTTTCATCTGACTTACCACATTACCATACCATCTACCCTTCCCTCAATCATTGCAACTACTCACATACCTTTTTTCATTATTTCTCTATCTTCACATATCTTCACAACACTTTATCTTACTGATATCGACATAGTTGGATATATTTTAGGTTTTCTAAGGTTTTTGTTTAAGGTCCTTGTCCTATGTCTTTGCATGTGTCTTCGCTTGGTTTAGGGTTTTAAATTTTCTCAAAAAAATGTCATATTTGTGTTGGAAAACCCTTACCCTAAGTATTTTTGCCTTGGTCTGGTCTTTCTCTCAATTTGTCTTAAGTGTGCCCTAATTCCTTATATTTGTGCATTACCTTTTGGTCACTTAAGTCTCTCAATTTGCACGTCATCATTTTTTTCCTTGTCTTCATTGAATCGCACAATATTTTTCCATGTCTTCAAGTCTTTTAGTGAACTGGTGACTATGGTGAGTCCTTTTTTATCTTTTTCTTAGTCACCGAATCTCCCAGTTTATGTCATGGTTTGACTTAACATTCAATGAATCAGTGACTGTCTGGTCTCCTGTTCACTTGATTCTTGGTGGTTTCACTTTAACTTATGGTGACTTGGCATGGTGGCTATCTCCTATTCTCCAAATTGGGTGGCTAAGTCCTAAATCTTCCAAAAATTCAGCGAGGACCATTGATCATCTATGGGAACAACAGCATTGTTTTAATCTCGCAAAGAATGGGTCCCACAGCAAATTCTTTCACGATTCAACTACTAAGTCTTATTTTCATGATCACTAAGTTTGGCAGCTCTGACAAAGTATTTTGGAAAAGGATGAAGTTCTTCTCAGTCGCTTGATATCGGGAAAATTTGGCAATGTTCTAAATATTTGGCAACCTAGCAAATCAAAGTGTTCGTTGAATCTCAAAATTATTTAGTGAAGTCCCAAATCTTTTGGCGATCTAGTGACAAGGCAAAGTTAAAAGGTTTTCTCCTTCAATTGTGCATTCTCAGAATGAAGAGATTAAAGTTCTAAAAACTTGGGAGATTAAGCGAATGTTGTGTTCGCTAAGTCTCGTAATTAAAAAGAAAAGGTCTAATGGATTGGGCGATTCAGCGATAGCCGTTGATTATTTTCAGGATCTACAGTCAGCATATAATCTCAAAATTTAATCTAAGGTATGAAAAGTATTCAGCGAATGGGAGATTCGAGTTATTCACTCAATAACATGGTTAAGAATTTCTTTTCAAGAATGTGAGATATTCATGTTTGCTGGATTGCGGGATGGAAAGAGAGTTAAGTGTAGCTTCTTGAGATTATGAGTTTTTCTTGTTCGTTGATTCTCTGGATGTCACTGTGGTTGAGGTGATCTGCTCACGGGTTTGTAAAAGGCTTTATTTGTAGGATCTCTAGATGTTAGCTGAGTTAAGAAAAGGATTGAAAGAATTGGTGAAGTCTTTGGTCACATATTCTTTGAGTTTAACTATGATTGAATAAAGTGTTTTGAGAACTAGAGATTGCCTTCAGTCGCCCAATCTCTTACTATGGCAGGATTATAATGGATTTTAAAAGAATGTTTGAGGATCGTTGATCATCTTTGGGATCAACAGTGGTCACTAAATCTCTAAGTAAAGTTGTGAGTTAAGATATCACTCTAAGATTTCACAAATGGCCTTGTTGTTGGATCTCCGAACTTAACCTAGGATTAGTATTTCTTATGGAGATCATGAGATCCTTTGCTCGCTTGATCTTTGAATCATGTCTGGTTAATTTTTCATGCTAATCAATGTTATGAGCCATTGCAACATGGAAAAGGTTCTCTGCCAAGCTGGAAAAGGGTAAGATGTCATCCAATCAGGTTTTAACGAAGGTTTTTGTCAGTGATTAATAGTTTTAATGCCAAAAGCCACAGTCATTACTCTTGTGCTCTATTTTTATTTTTTAAATCAACCTTTCAACATCCACACCATGGCTAGCTCTTATTTGAAGGTTGGTAATATGTGGAATTGAATGCAGAAGTGACTTAGCCAAGATTTGTGATGATTTAGCAATTACACGCATTAAATTCTCAAAGTATATAGGAAGGGCTTCATTGGTTTCTATGCTCAAAGCTATTCTGAAGATAATTGAAGTTGTTAGCGTTGAAGTAGTGAGTGAGAAGTATAGTAATTTACAGTGTTGTGGAGTATGTGTTTGCCAAGATGATTCATCCAAAGGCAAGCGTTGCATTGTCAAGTGGAGCAATAAAAGAGTAGGGTGGTGATGACAAGGGAAAGCCCAATTATTCAGATGAGTTTCTCAGGTTTCTTCTCGAGTTGAACCAAAATAAGAAATCCATTAATACAGCTTTTGAAGATCTCATGGACAAGTGTAGGGACCCCATCACTCCTTCAGGCTTAGGTTACACAATCTTCTCACAGTTTTACAATAATAGGCATAAACCAATTCTTATTTGTAATGTTTGGGCATTGGGGATGGAAAAATGAATTGTGCATGATGTTTTCTTAGATGTTGACTTGATTATTGTGTTGGCTAGGCTATATGATCCTATCTCTAGAACCATTAGGTGTGAGGACCAGTCTATTTTTCTTAACTTGAGTAGGGGATCATTCATGAAGGCATTTGATTTCTTTGACTCTTCTTCCACTGACATTGATTTGAAGAAGGAAAGGCAGAAATATGCAAGTAATATTGGATCAGTGAAGAGCCAGATAGTTAAGCACATACCCAAGCAGGGTAAATATATAGCTCCTCTCCCTCCAAGTATGAATGCTCCCTATGAGTTTAAAATCTTTAATCACTACATGAAATTTTTGTGTCATGGGTTGTGTAGGGTTCTAGCGATAGATGGGGATGAAGAGAAAATTCATGCTGACCTTTTAATGATAATTCTAGATATTCAAAAATCTCACTCTAACATTGACTATGATTACATCCAGTATGTGATCAATAGAATGCATGACGGGCTAATATCTGTTAAGGAAAATAAGAGACCTAATAGGTTTATGCATTACTCCCTCCTAATGCACTTGATTTTGTACCACTATGTTAATCATCTTGATGCAACAATGTTGAAATTGAGAACTACTTTTGAGGGCCTTCCTAACCCATTGCAATATTGGTTGAGGGCTTGGAATTACACATCCAATGAGTGTAATTTTGCTATTTTCTAGAATTACTTTGTTTATCTGATTCTTGGGTTATTGGGAACAAATATTGTAAGGATGTCAACTAAGGTTTTGAAGTTTTTGAGGCCAATGCAATATGAATATAAGTGGCTAGGAAACCATAATTGGCATGACTTCTACCTTGGGGCCAATTTCACAGTTCCTAGGGTTTATGGTTTCCCCCAACCTCCACATTTTCTACCCAAATTTGTGCCTCCTAGAGTTGCAATGATGGAATTTATTTGGAAATTGATATGGACTAACATAGAACACTTGGTGTCTCATAGGAAGGGTACCATCACACCAAGATAGTTCAGAATTGGGAGTTTCTTGATTGGGAAGAGGGCACTTGATCAGGTCAGTAGCTGGCTCAATCATTTCAAGATGATTTCAAGCACCTACAGGTATGTTCATCCTGAAGACTTCATCAAGACTACCAAGATGACCTTGATCCCAAACATTCAGACAATCAGAGAGCACAAGGGCTTAGATGAAGAAGATGTGATAAGAAATATTCTGGATCATGATGAAGCCCAAAGAAGGTGGAGCAAGTATTTTGATTTTCTAGACATAGAGGTCAGATTGAAGAAGGCCAAGATTCCTTTTAATAGCTATTTCTCTAAGTTCCCATACCTAAAAAGGATGGAGAAAATGATAGAAATGCATGGCACCCTGTCCAATCAATTGGAGGGGTTGCTTGAGGATAAGTTTGAGGTACCAAGAAATTATTCTACATCTAAACCTGAGGAGTCTCTTCATGACTCACAAGAGGGTAGTAGTCCACCTCAAGTAGGGGACTCACCAGTTATTAATTTGACCCAAGATCCATAATAAGAGAGGCCTAATTCAGAGCCACCATTGAAAAAACAAAAGCTTGAGGTAGGTGAACCTGAAAAGGAGAAAAAATAGAGGAAGGTACGTGATAGATCTTTAGCTCTTGTGCCTAGTATCATGGCCTACCATCACCAGCTAACGGAAGCCATCAGAGATGGTAAAATTATTGTATCAAAAGAGGAAGGGGATTTTTGCTTACTATTGGGAAAAGATGAAATAGAATTTTATTAGGAGGTGTTCCTCAGTGATGACCAGATCATCCAAAGTAAAGAATTCAAGGATTTCCTCATTTGGAGGAAACAAAATGAGGTTGCAAAGACCCTGCCTGAAGGTATGCAACCAAGCGAGGAAACTATGAGGGCTTTGACTTCATATGACCCTAGTCTTGAAAGGATTGCTATGGAGGAGGCAAGGGAGATGGTTAGATCAAGTGGAATGCTTTTAACTCCTAGATGGGACTTGACCTCTGCCTTCATTATTGATCAAATAAGAAAGCAGCCAGAAGGTAGCTTGTCATATGAAGTGTGGATAGATGACATGATAAGAGGGAGTAGCTATGACCCTAAATCTCAAGTTGTTGCAATGTGGTCCTTGGATCCCAGAACTCAAAAGCCATACTTAGTAAGTATTGAAGATAATATGGAAGGAAAAAAAATCATCTAGACTATCCAAAACCTACTAATCTTGAGGTGTCTAAGGTAGTAACACACTTTTTCCACCTTAATGAAGCAAAAACCATCCAGCTGTCTGAAAGGTATGACAGATTATTTGAAAATTCAATGGAGGTTTCTAAGGATAGAGACTTGAGGCTCATGGTAATCAAGAAGTTGGAGGATGAACTTGAGGATTTAAAGGCTAAGATTGAAGAAGCTTCAAAGGCAATTCCTCCTCCTCCTTTGAAAATTGAGGCCCCCCCTTAGCCAGGGGAAGAAGTTCCTGACAGGCCAACTGAGGATCTAGAGAAGGTGAGACTAGATGCAGCCTTGAAGACCATGGTAGGGGTTGTGCAACATAGATAGAACAAAATAAATGAGAAGATGGAGTCAGTCCATCAACCAATTATTTTTTTGCACAAGGTAAATGAGAAAATAAATGATTCATTGGCTACTTTGGAGCCACTTTACAGTGTATGGTCTGGGAGAATTTTATTGTTTGAAAAATGTGATGTCCTGCAAAAACATAAACCTGATATCCTTGAGGTGGTAACAGAGGTATATGAGAAGATTAGATTAGTTAGTGCTGTTATAAAGTTTTTCAAAGGAAAATCAAATCAAGTGAAGGCCAAGCTGGCCATATTTGACAAAAATTACAGTAAGCATATGCCTTCTATTTATAATGATGATGGGGGTGCGGTAAGTGTTGATGAGTGGAAGTCATCAATGGATCAAGTGGTGATTAGGCAGGAGGATTTCCTTGACGGTGATGGTTTTGTAGACTTGGATGGGTGCAAAGATATAATTGACAACTTGTTCAAAGTTGAAAATAATTGCACAAAGTTTGTTGCAGAGGTTAAGGGCATAACCGATTCCAAGTGGGAAGAGTAGTTGAAGACACTACAAGAGTTGCAGAGTTATAATTGGCCATTAGATGATGATGTGGAAGCTTGGGACAAAAGCACAAAGAAAAAGAAGAAGAAGCTAGTTGTCTTAGAGCCAAAAGTAGAAGAAGAAGAAGAAGAAGAAGAGTAAAGTACACATGGCACCTGATCTAGAATTCCAAGGAGAGCATGTATCAAACAAAGGATGTTGTAGGTTAGCACCTAATGGCGGTCATCACTCATGTGACAAATCAAGTAACTGCTCTGAAGTATCCTTGGAAAAAGGTGCCACCTGTAAAGATTCTAGTTGTTGGGAACTGCTTTCTATTTTCTCCAGTCATTGTCATTATGTTGTACCTTTTTGTTTGTAGTGCAAGTCACTTTCCTAGCCATCTGAAGCTTGTTTTATCCTCTTAAGGATTCCAAGATGGCTAGCAGTATATATAGCATTTTGTTTCTTTTGCAAAGTGTGGTCAATTATACTATGTACAAAAAGTTTTGAATATAGGACTGGATTTTTTGAGAAATCTCTATCAAATTGTACTAATGCAGCTAGTTTATTAATACAAAATATAGGAGCTTCGTTACTACTTTCTAGTTGTCTTTGTGTATGGATACTTTGGTTCTTTTATGTGTTAACATGTAAGGCTTTTTAATGCATTTTTTATAAGGTAGACATAGGGGTTAAACTTAAGTTCTTTCAAGGAAAGAATAATTCTTAAGTGAGGCTTCTAGGAATCAATTATCTATATATGAATTTGATGGTAGGGATAGTGATTGGAAGAAGGAATGTGAGCATTTCATTCAAGTTCTTAGTATATTTGTCTTAGTAGGATTCAGTTGATGTAGGGTTTGACTCTGATGCCCAATGAATAAGGCACTGGATATTGCTTGATTTGCTTGTATCTACCACCAAAAAAATTAAATAATCTATTCTTTTACATTTATGGTACTTTTGGAATTGCAGTATCTATGTCAAGAACATAGATCTCTATCGTCATGCTTTATAGAAGATTTTGAGAAAGGTAAACCCACTTCAGTTTTATACTCAAAGTGAAGAAGGTTTTAAAACCTTAATACCTTAGCATTTGAATTGTGCTAGATGCATCAATTGGGTATACATGAGTTGTGATTTTAGGAGTTTTCTAAATCATCTTTTCATCTACAAGTTTAAGAGCTAACAAAACTAGCGACTCTGCTGGGGAAACTAATGAGAATATGTAGCAGATTTTTTTTGTCCATACAATACCATCCATTGTGTCTATTGTAGACCGGTGTTATATTTTTATTCCCATTTGTTTGTGGGTGGTGACTCTAAAAATCTATGCTTACCAGTTTTTGTTATCTGTAAAACTTTTTTTATATCTTTTCATGACACGCCATGATTTGGCCGAGATTTACTAGGTCTTCTTTCAAGGATCATCCTAAGATTAATATGGGTGATGAGCTTCGCACACCTAGTAGGAAATAGTGGTCTAGGAGAGGTCATGTTACTGCTAACTCTACCAGACCCTCAAGAGAAAGAATCCCTACACCCCATCCCCATGAAGCTTCTTCTTCTTCTGATGACCTAGAACTTGTTAAGAAAGTCACACGCAATGTTGATTTCCCTCCTCGGGAAGAAGAGATCATAGAAGTAGGTTTTTTCCCTGCAAGAGAAACTCTAGATCAACTAGGGGAAACTTCTGCTGTAGAAACTGCCTCATATGATTCAGAAAAATTAAGAGAAGAAGTAATTACTTTGAGGAAAAAGGAATGTGAACAACTATTAGAAATTTATAATAGGAGGAAGGCTAGGGAACAACAAATTTATGAACTGCTTATGGAAAGGCAAGATCTTATAAGTAAAACCAAGAAAAATGAGATCCAGGCTAGGGATCTAAGCCAAAATGTATAGGGTTTAGATAAAGAACTGTTTGGTGACATGGGGGCCTTAAGAAATTAGGTTGAAGGTGGTAAACATAACCAAGATGAATTTGAGGGAACAGGTCATGTTCTCAAGAAATTACACCCATCTGAAATCAAACAAAATGAGGATATTAGAAATGCCACAATGGAAATCCCCGATAAAGGAAAATAGAAAGTTGTTGGTGTATGTATCAATGAACCTAAGAAGAATGTTGTTAATGCTAACATTGTTTCCCAAGAAAGAATAGATTTGGAAAAGGCTAGAAAGGCTAAAGAAGATCTGGCTCTCCATCTTGAGAATTTGGAATTGGAGGCTATTATAGATGAAATGAAAAGAAAGATTGCTTTCTTGGATGCCAATATGAATACATATGCTAGTAGCTCAGTCCCTATTTCTTTAGGAAAAATCCCATCAAGTCAACCTTGTAGTTCTCTTCCCAATCCCCAAGCCTCATATCCCGAACAAAGTGCACTTGGACTAAATCTAAATACCAATCCAATTCCCCCTATAACTGGTGGTTCAATGGGAAATGTGTCTTGTCAAAATGTTGGAGCCATTCCTCAACCCTAGCCTAATTTCCAAAGGAGATCAGTTCACCTGGATAGGTATAGGCCTTTATTCTTTGATGGTATCCCTGGTCATCCTAATATCATTCCAAATGAGACCAGAGAGAAAATCCCATTATTTACTGGGAACAATGTGATTACATGTGAAGAGCATCTGAAATTATTTACTGATAAGATTAATGATTATGAGATTGAGCATGAAGATGTTGTGATGAAGCTCTTTGTTCAGTCATTAGTTGAAGATACCATGGATTGGTATAGGGGTCTACCAGAGAAAAGTATTGCATCATGGGATGAGTTTGTTAGGTTTTTTAAGGAACAATATGCACAACATGTAAATTCAAGCTACATGCTAAATGAGTTTAACAATATAAAAAATCACTACAATGAGAGCATGTCAGAGTTTAATGGTAGATTCCAAAAGGCCATGAACAAATTGTTCCAAGTATTGAGGTTGGATGATGTAGTTTTCCTAACCACATACTGTAATTCTATGGATGGTAAGATGTCATATATTTTGAGAGATAAGAGTGCTCGTACCCTAAGGGATGCTTTTAAGTTGGTCATAAATATTGAAAGCAATTGAAAGGCATCTGGTCAAATGTACAAGAGGGATGAAGGCAGTTTGTGGAAAGAAACAAGGCCACAACCTACAAGACCAACCAAGGATGATTATAAAATGGATAAATTGAATAATGTTACCAAATATTTCCCAAAAAAAATTTAAAATGGTGGGTGAAATTATCAGGATAATAGACCACCTTACCAGAGACAAGATAGACTTCCAAATTTAAGAGATGTGCCTTATAAGATAGACTGGAAGGATGGGAAGCCTATCATTGATAATAATGAGCCTCAAAAGGGGAGAGATACACCAAATCCTTTAAAGAAAAATATAGCACACAATATGGAGAGCACTCCTTGGTGTGTGGCTTGTAACATGCCTCATTCACCTTCCCAATGTGTTGTGGCTCAAGTTTTGGGGGAAGAAGCTGATAACTCATATGCAGGAGATTATGAAGAATCTGATAAGCCTGTTGTTAACATGTTTACCACCGAGAAGATGGAAGAGCTTGTTTCCTCATATGATGAAGGTATTTGTGTTGATGTTGATTATAAGAGAAGGTTTCTCCCTAACTATGAACAACAAGTGTTCACCTACTCTAATCAAGAGGAACCTGATTTTGATATGTGTAAAAATAATATGGTAGAATCAAGATCAGATGAGAAACAATGGAGAAATCCTAGTGAAGAGAAAATTAGAACTTTGACTATGGATTCCATAACACAAGCTAAGTCCTCATTCAATTTGAGGAATAGAAGGGTAGATGTTGATCAAGGAGTACTGAGGTCAATATTTGTTAAGGATAACCATCAGAATAAAGATTCCCCAAAGCCAAGTGTTATCAATAATAAGAAAGAAGGGCCTATTGCTGAAAGGAAAAAGAATGAAGAGGTTGTTGTTGATAAGGCCAAGAGGAAGACTGGAAAGGCAAAGGATTCTTTTGAACCTTGTAGTGATCCTCCCACTTTTGACATGAGGCATGCCTTATCTCAAATGAAGGTCTCTATTCCTTTGTTAGAGATGTTGAAAATCAAAGAACATAAGATAGTTGCCTTGGCTCTCATAAGTGAACAAGGAGTGGGTCCTGTTATGCAAGAAAAGGGGAATGCAGAAAGTGGGCTTCATTCAATTGAGGACATTTCTGATGTGTATATTGGAAATATTGTGACACAAGAGCCTTCTACTATTGATCACTTTTATGTGACATTAATTGTGAGCAATTTCTTGCTAAAAAATTGTATGATTGATTCTAGTGTTGTTGCGACTGTAATGCCCTATCATGTGATGAAGGAGCTAGGATTGCAAGTAGACACATCTAATGGTAGGTGTTATGCCATGGATAACAATGTGGTGCCTATTGTGGGAACCTCGGTTATGATTGAAGTGAAGATTGATGCATTCCCAGAGGCCACATATAAGATGGATGTGGTTGTTGTGGATACTAAACCCCATTATGGCATGCTTCTATCAAGAAAGTGGACCATAGAAGTAGGAGGAAAATTGCAATTAGATCTGTCATATTCAACTATTCTAGTTAATGGGACAAAGGTAAAGCTGTATAGGGAGCCCCATTCTTCAGTTATTGTTGAAAAGGTTGCACCAAAGGATTTAAACTATTTTGTGGACATTGACATGGATAACTTCATGGTTGAAGAGATAGTGCCTCAAATGAAAAACATGAACCCAATAGTGGATGAACTAATACTACAACAAGATGGGCTCTGGCAGATGTATTTTGATGGTGGATGCTCTAAGAAAGGTTTAGGAGCTGGTGTTATGTTTATCTCCCCTTTAGGTACTACTTTCAAATACTCATTTCTATTAACTTTTGAATGTACCAATAATACTGCTGAGTATGAAGCTCTAATATTGGGGTTAGATGTTGCTATAAAACATGGTATCAAATGCTTAAAATTCCATGGTGATTCCCAATTGATTATAGCCCAAGTTAGATCTAAATAGGCTGCTAAGGATGAAAGGTTGAAATTATACAAGCATGCTGTCTGGGATAGACTAGAGTTTTTTGAGGCTTTCAATATCCTATGGTAGAAAGGTCAAACAATATCATGGCTGATTTCCTAGCCAATGTGGCCCTGAAAAAAAATGGCATTACTCTGACTGGTGTGTCCATGTTAGAAGTCAAAATTAGGCCTTCAGTACCTAACAATGTGTATAATTGGCAAGTCTTTGAAGATGACTTTGATATCCTTAGGTTTCTTCAAGGTCTAGATCAGTATGATGGGCAGCAAATAGACTTCAGTGCTTCACAACAAATTGTTGATGGAAAAGAATGCATTATGGGAAATGAGATAGTCCAATTGCCCACAAATCATATACCTAAGGGATTAGTGGAGTTAGAAGGTATGTTTAAAATCAATGACAGTTATCTGTCTCAAAAGTCCAATACCAAAATGGAGGACCTAGAGGAAATAAACTTAGGATCTGAAATATCCCCTCAAATGGTATACATTGGGAAAAAGTTGAGTAGAGAGGTTAGGGGAAATTTGATAATATTGTTGAAAAGGTACAAGCATGTGTTTTCCTAGTCTTATGATGACCTCAAAGCTTATAGAGCAGATCTTTTTTAACATGAGATTCCCTTGAAGGAAAATACCAAACCATTTAGATAGAAGCAGAGGCCTATCAATCCCTTATTAGCCACAAAGATGCAAGTTGAATTGACAAAATTAAGAGATACTAGTATTATTGAGCCTATTAGACATTCTTCTTGGGTCTCTAATCTTGTGCCACTAAGGAAAAAGAATGGTGATATTAGACTCTGTGTTGACTTCAGAAATTTAAATGTTGCCTCACTCAAAGATAATTATGGGTTTCCAAACATGGAAGCTATGTTGCATAGGGTAACTAGTTGTGAATTATTGTCTATGATGGATGTTTTTTCAAGGTACAATCTGGTATTGGTTAAATAATCTGAACAATTCAAGACAACATTCACCACCCCCTGGGGAACTTATGTATATGTCCAAATGCCATTTGGTTTGAAAAATGTTCAGGAAACCTTTTAGAGGGCAATGGATGATTCTTTAAAATATCTAATTAATGTCCTTATGGTTGTGTACAAGGATGATTTAACTACATACTCTAAGAAAGTTGAGGATCAATGTAACCATTTGGAAAAGGTTATTGTCAAGGCTTTGGAGTTTGGTATCTCACTGGATCCCAAGAAGTGTCAATTTGTTGTGACAGAAGGAAAATTGCTTGGTCACATAGTATCAAAGGAGGGAGTGAGAATTGATCCAGAAAGAGTGGAAGCAATCAAGAAGGTCCTTCCCCCTAAGAATATTAGAGGTGTACAGTCTTTTCTAGGATAGATTAATTTTTTCAGGAGGTTTATTGCAAATTTTGTAGAATTAGTCAAACCCATAGTCGACCTTCTGAAGAAAGATGTGAATTTTGATTGGAACAATGAGACTTAGAAAGCTTTTGAAAGGATCAAATAAGAAATCCAAGAAGCCCCTACCTTGATATCTCCTGATTATTCCAAGCCCTTCTCTTTATTTTCTTTTGCATCTTTTCACACAATTGTTGCTATTCTGTTACAGAAAGATGAAGATGGGTTTGAACATCCTATTGCTTTCTTTAGCAAATCCCTGCAATCTACTAAGCTTAACTATGAAATGATGGAGAAATAGGCATATGCACTAGTCAAGGTAGTCAAGTCTTTTAGACCTTATCTAGTATGTGCTAAGGTGAATGCATATGTACCCCAGGCAGCAGTAAAAGACATTTTGAGTCAAAGTGAGGTTACTGGACAAAGATGTAAATGGCTCAATAGGATCCAAGAATTTGATATAGAACTCCACATTACCAGCCTTGTAAGAGGTTTGGGACTTGCAAATTTGATGACAGAAGAGAATATGGATCTCGTGCAAGTGAATAATGTGACCATTGGTGAAGGATATGTAACTAGCTTTGAAATGCAGCCCTAGTACACAAACATTGTTTATTTTCTTAAGCATGCTAGCTGCCCACAGGAGTTGAATGAAAATCAAAGAAGAAGCTTAAGATTGCAGGCTCAAAAGTATGTATTGATACAAGGTGATTTGTTTCAGAAAGACAATAATGGGATATTTCTATTTTGTCTAGACAAACACCAATCTGAAAATTTTTTGCAAGAGATGCATTCGGGAATGTGTGGAGGGCATCATTCATCTAGGTCTATAGCTCATAAGATTTTGAGAGCTAGATATTATTGGCTAGTATTGTTCAAGGATACACATTCTATTAGGAATGGGAACATTGAGAGGGGGGGAGGGGTGAATCAATGTTCACTATATTTTAACTTTTCACTTTAATCTAAATACTGAATTATAAATGCTTAAGTACTGAATTAAACATTCACATAAACATGAAACATGAAATCAACACATGACACCAATATGGTTATGGGGAAACCCAAATAGGTAAAAACCCTAGTGGGATTTGATACCCACTAATATTTTGCACTAGTGTTTTGTGATCATTGTTAGAAGATCCTTTACCCTGTTAGGAGTAGCTTTACAATGCTTTTAGTAAAGTAGACCTAGTTAAGGGTCAAACCCTGTTAGGAGTCTTTTACAATGATCCCTATTAGGGGAGTGGACTCACTATCCTAGAGCTCACTACTCAAATGATGAAGGCTACAACCTTTTGAGATCAGATACACACTATATTTGCTGGTGAACTATTGTTGTGACATTGCTTGTCAGATTAGTTCCTTTGGTGTGATGATGCTTTGACCTCTTGCAAAGCTCTAATACATCATATTCTCTCTTCACATACCTCTACTCTACTTCTCACAACTCTATTTCCACTTCCATACTGATTACAATGGGTGCACCTTATATTTATGCGCTCATATCAAATATACAATTAGGTCGGCCCTATAACTAATTACAAATAGTGCTTCCAAATGAATTGGCTTAAGCGTGCTTACAATTATACATGTACATAAGTTAGCAACCTAAATACAATGGGCACATAACCTCTACAACATTAATTTACAATCAAAAACCAAAATAGTCACTATCGGCTCTATGCTCTGTTCTTTGTTGGCACACAGGGGCTGTGTAACTTCAACTGACTGTAACTTTCACATCTTTGTAGATTTACTTATGCACTCTTATACTTAACATAAGTAATTTATAACAACCTTAAATTCTAGGGTGCATGCCATAATTCATCTGAACTCATGGGCGTAGGTGCTCTGAGCTGCAAGAACTCTATATGTTGTCCAGTCTTCAACACTTAACTAATTTTGATCTTTACTCTTAGTGCGCTGACTCCAAACTACTATATGACTTTGTTGCCATAATGAAAACACTATATCTAGTCATATACTTCAGTATAGAAAATTTGTCAACAATCTCCCCCTTTTTCATTGATGGAAACAAAGGAATATGGCCGAGTCTCTAACTGATCCTTTACATAAATTTTTTTTGCCTTCTATACATCTTTATACACAAACTTATATCTCCCTATACAACTTATATACTCCATATTCTATACAACTCCCCCTTTGACATTAATGACAAAGGTACATAAAAAAACTTTATCTACATACACTTACCAAGGGAAAACATCTGGATATGCAATCTTGAGTTTCTAGATCTCTTTCTTCCAAAAGGTTATCAGAGAGTTGACTATTTGTAGATGGGCGCATAATGCATATTGAAGCTTCTCCATCTTCTCAAATTCTATGCTCGAACCTTGATCATAGGTTATCATGGTCACATCAATCTCCTTTATGTTTTGACTGAGAATGTCTAGTGAGGGTGCAAGAGCGTTCCTCAATTGAGTCTGTCTAGACCTTATCTTCTCCATTTCTTTTTCTACCTTCTCAATTATGTCCAATTGACCTTGATAGACATTGTTGCACATGTTTTCATCAGTGGCTATTTCTAGCACTAAAATCTTCACCTTTTCAATCATTGCCTCTACATTTTTTATCTTCTTAAGATGGGCATTAGCGAACTTATCCTGATCCATGGATTCTATAATGACTTTCCTTCCTTGATCTGCAAACTCCTTTAATGATGCCTGACTAGACTTAAGAGAGTTCAAGTCTAGTGCAAAATTACTTATCAGTTCATCTAGTCTCCTTTTTAAGTACTTCTCCTCTGCCACTATGGCCGTAGATTCTTCTAGCCTTGAGAAATTGACTTTGAACTGAGAGATGACTATGCTCACATCATCAATAGAATGTACATTTACCATTTTCTTATCCTCTAGAAGAAAACTATTCAAGATATTTATTGATTCCACTAGGAGAGGATTCCTCATTACTTGCTTCTCCTTCACCTTTTCCATATCTAGGAAGCTGAACTTAATCAGGTCTTCTTCCTTCTAGGAGTCCAAACTGCTAGTGTCAGGTGTGAAACTTGACAACAATGTTGAGGAGGGAGTGATGGGAGTGCTATCCATCACCTCTTGCTTCACCTTGAGAAAATCAACAGAAGACTCATCTTTCTTTTCTACCTCTACTCCTTTCTTTTCTTCTTCTTTCTTATCAGATATATTTCCTATGATTACTTCTTCTTGCTGAGTGGGAGGGGTACTGTTACATAAGATTTCTACTTCCTCGATGCTGACAAATGCTTCCTCTAACTTATCAAAGTCCTTATCAGTAGCCACCATGGCTATTTCCACATTATCTATGATAATTGTGTTGTCTTTGGGTGATTATGTCATAGGCGTAGACTAGTCTACTTCTGTTTGAGTTTCTGCTATGGGTGCTAAGTCCTAAGGACCTATCATTGGTACATTAGTGGGTTATGCCACTTTATCTTCCTTAATGGGTGCATGAGTGATGGGTGTAGTAGGTGGTTTGATCTATTGCTCCAATAACACCTTATTAAAGGCCTTCTTTGTTTCCTTTGTAATCAACTCATAATCTTTATTCATGATGTGAAGAGGCCTCATTTTAGTTCTTAGGTGCGGCTTTACCAAATTCAATATCAGTTTCTCTTCTTCTTTAGAACATACAGGCAGAGTGTCTTGTAGCACTTTTTCCCTGATTCTTAGGTCTTCTTCATTAGCTTGTCTCTTTAGATGTTCTAAAATGTCCCATACATTATCTAGAATTTCTATTTTCAATTCAAGAACTATCTTTTTGAACTTTATCATATGTTTGATAATCATACCATGAATTTCTGACTTATCAATTTCACTGTAAGTCTCATAGAACTTTTCTACCTAATCAATTATGCCCTCATCAATAATTCTTGCACTCAAGGTTTTGAGACTTGGTATGAATCTTGCCTTATGGGGTGCTTGAATGTTTCTCCTACTCCTTGTAGCTAGCAAGGATGGATGACTAGTGCTTACTTCTTTCTTCCTTTTGATCATTGGCTCATACTTCAAAGGAGCAATAGGATCACTAGATTCTTTGGGTGCTGAAGGAATGTCATCATATTTTTCAACCTTAATCTTCTTCATCTTAGGATCTTCTTGTTCTTCCTCTGCTGCTGCACTCTTCAATTCTAGGGAAATATTCTCTTCCCTAGCCTTGTCAAGATCTTCTTGAGATACACCATGTATCCTCAAGATCTTTGATGTAACTTTTTCAACCTTTCTTTTAGTTGCAACATTGTTCAGCTTAGCATCAACTTCTCTAGATTGTTCTTCATAGGTTCCCCACCTAGGTTCATTGTCATCTTTAGGAGCTGATAGTAGTACTTTTGCATAGGGTTTAAGAACTTGTTCCTCAACCTCATACCCAAGTGGATGAATCCACTTAGTTCTAGGTTCCATAGCTTCCATACATGTAGTATCAATCTCCATCATGAAGCATATTGTATCTTTATACTTCTCCAAAATACTTTTAGGAATCATGTACCTCATCTACATCCTTGCTCTAAAGGTCTCCAATTCCAAGGTAATGTAATCTCTAAGTGTGCTTTCAGTGCATGCTTTGTTCAATATCTATGGCATGGTAGGAATGGACTCGTCTAGATACAAGTCTGACACTTTACCAACTATATGAAGGTACATATAGATGATAAGGGATCCAAAACTAAATACCTTAGTCTTGTCATGTTTGATAGCTATGATGTTGTCTATCAATTGTGCATGCAAGATCTCACACAAGTTGAACTCTCCATCTTCTTGCACAAGACTGATAGCTACTAGAATAGTGCCCACAGACACACAATTCACCCTGCTAGTATGATGAAATTTGTAACTCAATATCATTGACATCGATTTAATGTTTGGCTGCTCTATAGGCTCAATGGTCATGCCACACTTATCACTTCTAGATTTACACACTTTCTCCACCATTTTCCTAACATCCTTACCCACTGGAAGGATGGCGGCTATCTTAGATAGGCCTGTTATCTCATGAATCAAGTCTCTTGTGATTCTTACTAGTACATCTTGTTAGGATTAACAAGGCAGAAATAACAATTACATGAAAATTTAACCAATATCAAAAAATAATAAACCACATAGAAGAGAACACAAGACACAAATATTTAACGTGGTTCACCCAATCCCTGGGCTATGTCCACCAACAGCGAGTCCAATATTTTATTACCCAGTGATTACAACCTGATTACAATCTGTAATCCCTTACAGCTCAATTCTGTCATAAGTACTAAAATAATACATCATGAAATCCCTAACCCTAAGCTATATTATACAATATTTTTGCCACTTTAGGGTTAGAATGAGTTACAATATGTCAGCCCAAAATAATTGAAAACATGTTAGCCTAAAAAAAACAAGGTCGGGAGGAAAAGTGTATAGTACTTTCCTGGATAGTACTTTCCTGATCAGTCACCACAAGCTAACAATCTCCCACTTGGTGACTGATCAGTATCCACACTAAAAAACCTCTCACTCGGAGACTGATCCTGTAGCAATACCGCTACCATATGAGGCTCCCACTAGATCGAACCACCCTAGACTCAGCTGTTTCTTGATTCTGTTTAGTCTAGAAGACCAACTGAAGCTGAACATGAGTTCAACTTCTCCCTTGTTACTACCTTTGTAAACATATTTGCTGGATTATCATCTGTATGAATCTTTTCCTGCTTTAACTTCCCATCATCCAAAACTGACCAAATGAAATGGTACCGCAACTGTATGTGTTTTGTCTTTGAGTGCAAAGCAGAATTCTTTGCAAGATGAATGGTACTTTGGCTATCTATATGCAAAAAATTACCCATCTGAGGATGTCCCAATTCTTCCATGAAGAATTGAAGCCATATCATCTCCTTGGCTGCCTCTATAGCAGCAACATACTCTACCTTTGTAGTGGATAAAACAACCACCTTTTTTAGTCGAGAAATCCAACTCACTGTTGTCCCACCAATAGTAAATACATAACCTATAGTACTCTTCTTGCTATCTATATCTCCTGCCAAATCTGAGTCAACATAGTCGTATACAGTAGTAGTAGAACCCCCAAAGTGTAAACACTTACTAGATGTACCTCTCAAATATCTAAGAATCCATTTGACTGCATTCCAATGCTCAAGACCAGGGTTACTCATATATTGGCTAACGACTCCCACTGCATGTGCAATATCCAGCCTAGTACATACCATAGCATACATTAAGCTCCCTACAGCTGAAGCATAAGGTACCTTAGACATTTTAGTCTCTTCTTATAGTGTCTTGGGACACATATCCTTAGTCAATTTCAAATGACCAAGCAAAGGTGTAGTGAGAGCTTTGGCATCCTTCATGTAGAATCTCTGCAACACCTTTTCAATGTAATCAGCCTTAGATAGAGTTAATTTTCTCTTCATCCTATCTTTGCAAATTTTCATGCCAAGGATTTGTTTTGCTGCACCCAAATCCTTCATAGAAAAAGATTTTGCTAACTATTGTTTCAACCCCTTAATATGATCCATGTTAGATCCAGCTACAAGCATATCATCAACATATAAACATAAAATAATATATTTGTCATCATCCAACCTCTTAAAATAAACACAATGGTCAAAATTACATTGAATGTATCCATTCTCATTCATAAAAGTATCAAATTTAATATACCATTGCCAAGGTGCTTGCTTCAAGCCATATAAACTTTTCTACAATTTGCACACTAAACTCTCCTTACCCTTGACCTCAAATCCCTATGGTTGTACCATATATATTTCTTCATTCAAATCACCATGAAGAAAGGTTGTTTTAACATCAAGCTGCTCTAGATGCAAATCTTCAGTAGCCACAATACTTAAAATAGTATGAATAGAAGTCATTTTAAAAACTGGAGAAAAAATCTCATCAAAATCAATACCATGTTTCTGTGCAAATCCTTTTATGACTAATCTGGCTTTAAATATTTTCTTACCTCCATCCTCTTCTTTTATCCTGTAAACCCATTTATTCTGTAAAGCCCTTTTACCTGCAGGTAACTTGCATAAATCCCAAGTGTGATTTTTCAGCGAGTCCATTTCATTTGTCATTGCAGACTCCCACTGAAGCTTTGTATCCACCTGCACAACTTCATTATAACATTCAAGTTCACTAGCATCTATTAATAAAATAGAATACAAAGAGGGAGAGAATCTCTTTGGAGGTCTACTTAGCCTTGTTGACCGTCTAACATTCACTGCAGCGTGTGGTATTTGTTGTTGTTTTTATTGTGCAGCATAAGGAATTACTATAACATCAACTTTTGGAGTATCATCTAGTACTACATAGTCATTTTCTTTCTTCTCATGTTGCTGCAACAGATCTTTGTACAATACTTTCTCATTGAATATGACATCCCTGCTTCTTACAATTTTATGATTTTCAAAATCCCAAAGCCTATAACCAAATTCATCAATGTCATATCCAACAAATACACATTTCTTTGACTTAGCTGCTAGCTTGGTTCTATTTTTAGAATCTATAAGTGCAAAATCTTCACAACCAAAGGTTTTGAGAAAAGAATAACTCACCTTCTTACCACTCCATGCTTCCTCTGGAATACCATAGTCCAAAGGAGTAGAGGGGCCTCTATTGATTAAATAAATAGTAGTGTTCATAGCCTCTACCCACATATTTTTGGGCAGCCTAGCATGCAACCTCATACTCCTTGCACGCTCCATTATTGTCTTGTTCATGTGTTCAGCCACTCCATTTTCTTGTGGAGTCCTTGGTACAATTTTCTACCTACGAATACCATTAGAGGAACAATAATCTTCAAATTATGTGCTTCAATACTCACCACCATTATTAGATCTAAGACATTTTAATCTTTTACCAGTCTCATTCTCAACCAAGCATTTCCATTTCTTAAAAGTTTGAAATACATCAGATTTCTATCTAAAGAAATAAATCCATACTTTTCTTGTTGCATCATCTATAAATGTAACATAATACAGAGAGCTACCAAGAGAAGATACCTGAGCTAGTCCCCATACATCTGTATGCACAAGCTCTAATCTCTCATTTTTCTTTTCCTTCCCACTCTTCACAAAACTAACTCTCTTTTGTTTTCCATAAACACAACTTTCACATAAATCCATATTGACACATTTTAGACCAAGTAAAACTTTCTTTGAATGAAGTAATTTCATACCTTTCTCACTCATGTGCTCGAGTCTATTGTGCCACAGTGCTACATCAGAATCTATAGCAACAGTTTGACGTTCTTCCTGCTCAACTACAACCACTGTTCCTGAACATTCATTATCTTCTAAAACAATTAAAGTAAAAGGAATAGTATGACCTGTACAAAGATATAAGGTGCCTAATTTCACACCTTTTGCTACTACTAAGGAACCTTTTGAAACCTTCCAATTTTTATCATTAAAAGTAACTGTGTAACCCTCATTAATGAGTTGCCTTGCTAAAATTAAATTTCTACTCAGCCTTGGAACATGTCTTACCTCTTGTAGTAGCCAATGATTCCCATTGTGCAACTTAATTTTGATTTTCCTTTTTCCAACAATTTGACAGGGTTCATTATCTCCCAAATAAACTAGCCCAAAATCCCCTTGGACATAATCAACAAAATAACCTCTATGGGGTGTAGCATGAAATGAAGCCCCGAATCTAACACCCATGAATCATCAACATTTTCTAAAGACAAGAGCAAAGCATCCTCTTTGGATTTGTTACTTACCACATTTGCCTCCTTGTTTCCATCATGTTTGTCTCCTTGATCTTGCTTTTGAGACCAAAAATCTTTCTTCTTATGACCTAGTTTTCCACAATACCAGCAATCATTTGGCCCTTTGGATTCAGACATCTTTCCCTTTGATTTTCCTCTTGATTTCCCATGATTTCTAGAGTTTTTTCCTCTATCTCTTGTTCTGCCTCTGCTTTCTGTGTTCAATACACTACCCGATGTGGATGCCCCTCAACTTTTCCTATGAATTTCCTCACTCAATATAACACCAAGAACATCATCAAACTTTATGGTATTAGAACCAAAAATAGAATTAATAACAGCCATTACCAAGCCATTCCATCTTTCTAGCAAAGAACACAAAATCAAGAGAGCCCTAACCTCTTCATCAAAAGTAATTTTAACTGAGGCTAACTGACTTGTAACTATATTAAACTCATTCAAATGATCAATGATTGATCCACCTTCTACCCTTTTCATATTAAATAAATGCTTCATAAGAAATACCTTGTTTGAAGCTGAAGGCTTTTCATACAACTTCGCTAGGGTATCCATCAGATCTTTAGCTTTCGTTGCTCCAGTAATATTGAATGCCACCGATTATGCCAGGCATAAACAAATACTCCCCAGTGCCTTCATATCCAAAATATCCCATTCTTCCTAAGACATTGTTGCCTCTTTCTTGGCTATTCCCTCTAATGGCCACCATAGATCCTTCTGATAGAGATAGTCCTCCATTTGCATATTCCATAACTAGAAGTTCTGCCCATTAAACTTTTCAACCTTTAGCCTACCCTCATCTTCCGTTTCTCCCACTTAACTAAGAGACTCTCCCACTGACTTGTGAGACCTACTTTAGAGAATAGATGAAAGAACAAATGAAATAACCTTGCTCTGATACCACTTGTTAGGATTAACAAGGCAGAAATAACAATTACATGCAAATATAACCAATATCAAAAAACAATAAACCACATAGAAGAGAACACAAGACACAAAGATTTAACGTGGTTCACCCAATCCCTGGGCTACGTCCACCAACAGTGAGTCCAATATTTTATTATCCAGTGATTACAACCTGATTACAATCTATAATCCCTTACAGCTCAATTCTATCTCAAGTACTAAAATAATACATCATGAAATCCCTAACCCTAAGCCATATTATACAATATTTTTTCCACTTTAGGGTTAGAATGAGTTACAATATGTCAGCCCAAAATAACTAAAAACATGTACGAGTGAGGTTAGGAGGAAAAGTGTATAGTACTTTCTTGGATAGTACTTTCCTGATTAGTCACCACAAGCTAACACATCTCTAATCCAAAACAAATCATCATGGATTCTACTCAATAATATCTTTATCCATTCTTCCTCATAGAATTCATATGCCATGGCATATTCAACAATGAGGTGATCATTCCATTTGGTGTATTCATCCATGAACGTTTTGTCTAGTTTCAACATTGTTTCCATGTGCACTCTTAACCTATCAGTTCCAATAGGTTCCTTCTTACAATAGATGTAAGCCCTTATGTCTTCTACATGCATGACGTCCATCAGCATGCAGGAAAATTCTCCCTCTAAATCATCTAGGGTTGATTTAAATGGGTGCCTTTTGAAAACATACCGCTTCTTCTCAGCAACATCAAAAACAATAGAAGTGGTCATGAATTACTCTATATTCACTTTCCAAATGATCTCTGAGATGTTCTGATGGTTTACGAATCAGCGCAACGAGCTAGGGTTTCTATAACCAATTAAATGCACTACAATCACTGATAACTTAATCTCCAACTCTTCACAAGAACTTCCAAGGCTCAATCTGCTCTCCAATCACTCTAAGTATGAATGCAATGAGTAAACAAACATCTTTTTGTGTACTTAAAGTAAGAAATTTGCCATTAATTCAACTCACGTAAACCAAGCGGTCACTTCAAATTTTCAAACTTGAGTTCTGCTAACAATCAACATGTGCACTCTTGCACAAATATTCCAATACACTCCAATAGCTTAAGTCCAAAGGTGAATACTCTGAGGATGAGTATACCAGCCATGCAGGGGTCTAGAGCTAAATTAGCTCCCCCTATGACCCTAAGGGCCATTCATGCAAATGTAGAGGGTGCGTCCACTAGGGATGCATCCAATACATTACCATCAACATTTTCCTTCTTTCCATTGGACCAAATCATGCTCGCATCTTCTAATGCCTTCACAAACTTGACTTCTACTTCAGGATCCAAAATTGGGTCTTTGGCCTTTTTGGGCTTTCCTCACCTTGCGTCCTTGATCTACAAAACTTTGAGATATGTCCAGCCTTGTTATAGGTGTGACAAATCACTGGAGGTCTATTATTCCTCGATGCATTGACATGAGTCACCATTCTACATCATTTTTTTGTATGACCATTATAGTTACATATCTGACATGTAACATTCTGAGAACTTCTTACATTTGTTTGATTCTGATTTCTTTGATCATGCTGAATCCTGCTCTTCTTACTAGTCTTGCAATTTATTTCTCTATGACCAAATCTATTACATGTATAACAGTAACCATTGAAAGGTTTTACCTCTGTATAGTTTCTTTCAATGTGTACATGCTTGTTACATGCAAAATAGGTGTGCTCAGCAGGCTTGCACTCATTCTTAGGAGGACTACCATTGTCTTTGGTTTGATCTTTAGTCTTCTCAATATCGGTAGATTCATTTTGTATCTCCTTTCTTGCTCACATCTTATGAATCTGATTTTGTGCTTCATTGTATCCAATGCAGCTAGTGTCTCCTTTGATTCTTCTTGCATACAAGTGTGATTCTACCAATTCAGCACTAGTGTGTAATTTTTCAATAAGGTTCTTTGCATCTTTCAATTCAAACTCCAATCTTGCTTTGCAATTCTTTAGATCCAAGATTTCCAAATTTGTTTCCCTTAACTCTTCATTGAGTTGAAGGTTCTCCTTTACTTTTTCATTGTAGACATCTTGATTGTTCATCAGTTTGTCATTAAGTTCATCAAGCTGACTCACTAAGGATGCATTTTCTTCATTCAACTTCTTGACTTTTTCTTCAAGATCAATGTTAGAGCGTCCCTTCAAATATTTTCTTAGTCTCTTGATAACTAATTGAGCATCACTGACTTTTTCTTTTAGTTTTTCAATTTCTCTTTCTGAGTTGTCCAGGTCTTCAAGAGCTGCTTCAAGATTCTTCTTCAAATCTTTTTTTTCCATGATCTCCTCAAGTGGTTAAACTTCTTTGCTAAGGACCAGAGCTTTGATACCAATTGTTAGGAATGGGAACACTGAGAGCGGGGGAGGTGAATTAGTGTTCACTGTATTTTAACTTTTCACTTTAATCTAAATATTGAATGATAAATGCTTAAGTACTGAATTAAACATTCACATAAACATGAAACATGAAATCAACACATGACACCAATATGGTTATGGGGAAACCCAAATAGGTAAAAACCCCGGTGGGACTTGATACCCACTAATATTTTGCACTAGTGTTTTGTGATCCTTGTTAAAAGATCCTTTACCCTATTAGGAGTAGCTTTACAATGCTTTTAATATAGTAGACCTAGTTAAGGGTTGAACCTTGTTAGGAGTCTTTTACAATGATCCCTATTAGGGGAGTAGACTCACTGTCCTGGAGCTCACTACTCAAATGATGAAGGCTACAACCTTCTAAGATTAGATACACACTATGTCTGTAGGTGAACTGTTGCTGTGACACTACTTGTCAGATTAGTTCCTTTAGTGTGTTGATTCTTTGACCTCTTGAAAAGCTCTAATACATCATATTCTCTCTTTGCATACCTCTTCTATGCTTCTCACAACTCTATTTCCACTTCCATGCCGATTCCAATGGACACACCTTATATTTATGCACTCATATCAAATATACAATTAGGTTGGCCCTATAACTAATTAAAAATAGCACTTTCAAATTAATTGGCTTAAGCGTGCTTACAATTATACATGTACATATGTTTCCAACCTAAATACAATGGGTGCATAGCCTCCACAACATTAATTTACAATCACAAACCAAAATAGTCACTATCGGCTCCATGCTCTGTTCTCTACTAGCACACAGGGGCTGTGTAACTTCAACTGGCTATAACTTTCACATCTTTGTAGATTTACTTATGCACTCTTAGAATTAGCATAAGTAATGTCTAAAAACCTTAAATTCTAGGGTGCATGCCATAATTCATCCATATTCATGGGCGCAGGTGCTCTGAGCTGCAGGAACTCTATATGTTGTCCAGTCTTCAACACTTAACTAATTTTTGATCTTTACACTTAGTGCACTAACTCCAAACTACTATATGACTTTGTTTCCATAATGAAAACACTATATCTAGTCATATACTTTAGTATAGACAACTTTTCAACACATTCATATGTCAGAAAATGTGAATCATGTCAAAGATTTTCAAAGAAATTAAAATTCTCAGGCGCCTTGCTATTGAATCTTGTGGTTGCAGAAGCCCCTTTTGCTATGTGGGGCATGGATTTTATTGGTTAATTCTTAGAGAAGTCCCTTGGAGGGCATAGCCACATTTTGGTAGCCACTGATTATTTTACTAAATGGATCGAAGATATTCCAACCAAAAAGTCAACTAGTACAATAGTAATTGAATTCTTGATGAATAACATAATTACTAGGTTTGGTGTACCCATGAAACTAGTAATGGACAATGCTATGAGCTTTAGGTCATAGGAATTCACTGATTTTTGTACTGAAATGGGAATAGTTCTATCATATTCATCCCCATACCATCCACAGGCTAATGGGCAGGCAGAATCAAGTAACAAAAATATTCTGAAGATTCTAAAGAAAACTTTGGAGAAGAACAAAAGGAGTTGGCATGTAAAACTAAAATTGGCATTGTGGGCTGATAGAATTGTTGAAAGAAGGCAACGGGGAAGTCCCCTTTTGAGATGGTTCCTATGAATAATTTATTTCCTATTTACCAGTTCATAAGAGAAGAAGAAATGAAAATCGGTGATCCATTGCAGGATAGGATGATTCAGTTAGTGGAATTAGATGAACTCAAAAGAGAGGGTCAAAAAGAAAATTTGAAGTTACAACAAAAAATGAAATATCTTTTCGACAAAAGAGCTACTATTAGAAAATTCCAGCATGGTGATATGGTGCTTCAATGGAATGCCAGGGCTGAGGATAAAGGAGAGCATAAAAATTTTGAATCCTTATGGTTAGGACCTTTCATTATCCATCAAATTCATGGAAAGGATTCATATTTCTTAAGAAATTTGAATGGTGAAGAACAGGAATTGCCAGTGCATGGACAATTCCTAAAATATTTCTTTAATTGATTCTCTTTCTCTTCCATGCATAGTAGCTTTCTATATATGTACAGGTGTGTTTTCTTTTGTTTTGTGTTTTCTTCTTGCCTTAGGTTAGGGTTTTGTGGTTTGCCACCCAGAGATTCATGGTTTCTTGCTATGAACTTGCTTTCAAGCATCCTCAAATAGAGCCACTATTGGATATATTTTAGGTTTTCTGAGGTTTTTTGTTTCAAGTCCTTGTCCTATGTCTTTGCTTGTGTCTTCACTTGGTTTAGGGTATTAAATTTTCTCAAAAAAATATCATATTTGTGTTGTAAAACCCTTGCCCTAAGTATTTTTGCCTTGGTCTAGTCTTTCTCTCAGTTTGTCTTAAGTGTGCCCTAATTCCTTATATTCGCACGTTACTTTTTGGTCACTTAAGTCTCTCAATTTTCACATGGCCATTCTTTTCCTTGTCTTCACTAAATCGCGCAATATTTTTCCATGTCTTCAAGTCTTTCAGTGAACTGGTGACTGTGGTGAGTCCTCTTTTATCTTTTTCTTAGTTGTTGAATCTCCCAGATTATGTCACAGTTTGTCTTAACATTCAGCGAATCAATGACTGTACAGTCTCCTGTTCACTTGATTCTTGGTGGTTTCACTTTAACTTCTGGCAACTTGGCATGGCGGCTATCTCCTATTCTTCAAATCAGGTGGCTAACTCTTAAATCTTCTAGCAATTTAGCGTGGACCGTTGATCATCTATGGGATCAACGATGTTGTTTTAATCTCACAAAGAATGGGTCCCATGGCAAATCCTTTTGTGATTCAGTGACAGTCTTATTTTCATGATCACTAAGTTTGGCGGCTCCGACAAAATATTTTGGCAAAGGATGAAGTTCTTCTCAATCGCTTGATCTCAAGAAAAGTTGGCGATGTTCTAAATACTTGGTGGCCTAGCAAATCAAAGTGTTTGCTGAATCTCGAATTAGTTAGTAAAGTCCCAAATCTTTTGGCGATCTGGTGACAAGGAAAACTTAAAAAAATTTCTCCTTTAGCCACGTGTTCTCAAAATGAAGAGATTAAAGTTCTAAAAACTTGGGAGATTAAGTGAATGTTTTGTTCACTAAGTCTCGTAATTAAAAAGAAAAGGTCTAATGGATTGGGCGATTCAACGACAACCGCTGATTGTTTTCAAGATCTATTGTCACCGTATAATCTCAAAATGTAACCTAAGGTATGAAAAGTATTCAGCAACTGGGAGATTCAAGTTATTCACTCAATCTCAAAGTCTAACTGTGGTTAAGCATTTATTTTTGAGAATGCGAGATATTCATGTTCGCTGGATCGTGAGATGGAATGAGAGTTAAGTGTGACTTCTTGAGATTATGAGTTTTTCTTGTTCACTGATTCTCTAGATGTCACTGTGGTTGAGGAGATCTGCTCACGGCTTTGTAAAAGGCTTTATTCATGGGATCTCCAAATGTTAGCTGAGTTAAGAAAATGATTGCAAGAATTGGCGAAGTCTTTGGTTGCATATTATCTGAGTTTAACTATGATTGAATAAAGTATTCCGAGAACTAGAGATTGCCTTTAGTCACCCAATCTCTGAGATCCGTTGATCATCTTTGGGATCAACAGTGGTCACTAAATCTCTAAGTAAAGTCATGAGTTAAGAGATCACTATGAGATTTCATGAATGGCCTTGTCACTGGATCTCTAAACTTAACCCAGGATTAGTATTTCTTATGGAGGTCATGAGATCCTTTGTTCACTTGATCTCTAAATCAAGTCTAGTTAAGTTTTCATGCTAATCAATGTTATGAGCCAGTGCAACATGGAAAAGGTACTCTACCAAGCTAGAAAAGGGTAAAATGTCATCTAATCACATTTTAATGAATGTTTTTGTTAATGATTAAGGGATTTAATGCCAAAATCCATGATCATTTCTCTTGCGCTCTATTTTTTATTTTTTAAATGAACCTATCAACATCTACGCCATGGCTAGCTTTGATTTGAAGGTTGGTAATATGCAGAATTGAATGCAAAAGTGACTTAACCAAGATTTGTGATGATTTAGCAATTGCACACATTCAATTTTCAAAGTATATAGGTAGGGCTTCATTGCTTTCTATGCTCAAAGCTAGTCTGAAGATAATTGAAGTTGTTGGCACTGAAGTAGTGAGCGAGAAGTATAGTAATTTTTAGTATTGTGGAGTTTGTGTCTGCCAAGATGAGTCATCCAAAGGCAAGCATTGCATCGTCAAGTGGAGCATCAAAAGAGCAGGGTGGTGATGACAAGGGAAAGCCCAATTATTTAGATGAGTTTCTCAGGTTTCTTCCCGGGTCAAACCAGAACAAGAAAGCCATTGATACAAATTTTGAAGATCTCATGGACAAGTGTAGGGACCTCATCACTCCTTCAGGCTCAGGTTACACAATCTTCTCATATTTTTACAATAACAGGCATAAGATGATTTTATTTGATGATATATGATTTGATTAGATGGTTTTATTCCTATTTGTAATGCTTGGGCTTTGGAGATGGAAAAATTAATTGTGTTGATGTTTTCTTAGATGTTGACTTGATTATTGTGTTGGCTAGGCTATATGATCCTATCTCTAGAACCATTAGGTGTGAGGACGACTCTATTTTTCTTAACTTGAGTAGGGGATCATTCATGAAGGTATTTGATTTCTTTGCCTCTTCTTCCACTAAAATTGATTTGAATAAGGAAAGGTAGAAATATGCCAATAATATTGGATCAATGAAGAATCAAATAGTTAAGAACATGCCCAAGTAGGGTAAATATATAGCTCCTCTCCCTCCAAGTATGAATGATCCCTATGTGTTTAAAATCTTCAATCACTACATGAAATTTTTGTGTCATGGGTTGTGTAGGGTTCTAGCAATAGATGGGGATGAAGAGAAAATGCCTGCAGACCTTTTAATGATAATTCTAGATATTCAAAACTCTCACTCTAACACTAACTATGATTACATCCAGTATGTGATCGATAGAATGCATGAGGGGCTAATATTTGTTAAGGAAAATAAGAGACCTAATAAATTTATGCATTACTCCCTCCTAATGCACTTGATTTTGTACCACTATGTTAATCATCTTGATGCAACAATGTTGAAATTGAGAACTACTTTTGAGGGCCTTCCTAACCCATTGCAATATTGGTTGAGGGCTTGGAATTACACATCCAATGAGTGTAATTTTGTTATTTTCTAGAATTACTTTGTTTATCCGATTCTTGGGTTGTTGGGAAAAAATATTGTAAGGATGTCAACTAAGGTTTTGAAGTTGTTGAGGCTGATGTAGTATGAAGATAAGTGGCCAGGAAACCAGAATTTGGGTGACTTCTACCTTGGGGCCAATTTCATAGTTCTTAGGGTTTATGGTTGCCCCCAACCTCCACATTTGCTACCCAAATTTGTGCCTCCTAGAGTTGATATGATGGAATTTATTTAGCAATTGATATGGATGGACAAAGAACACTTGGCGTCTCATAGGAAGGGTACCTTCACACCAAGATAGTTCAGAATTGGGAGTTTCTTGATTGGGAAGAGGGCACATGATCAGGTCAGTAGCTAGCTCAATCATTTCAATATTATTTTAGGCACCTACAGATATGTTGATCCTGAAGACTTTATCAGGACTCCAAGGATGACCTTGATCCCAAACATTGGGACAATCAAAGAGCATGAGGGCTTATATGAAGAAGATATGATAAGAAATATTCTAGATCATGATGAAGCCCAAAGAAGGTGGAGCAAGTATTTTGATTTGCTAGACATAGACATCAGACTAAAAAAGGTTAGGATTCCTTTTAATGGCTATTTCCTTGAGCTCCTATACCTAAAAAGGATGAATAAAATGATAGAAATGCATGGCTCCCTGTCCAATCAATTGGAGGGGTTACTTGAGGATAAGTTTGAGGTACTAAGAGATTTTTCCACATCTGAACATGAGGAGTCTCTTGATGACTCACAAGAGGGTAGTAGTCCACCTCAAGTAGGGGACTCATGAATTATTGATTTGACCCAAGATCCACAATAAGAGGGGGCTACTTTAGAGCCACCATTGAAAAAACAAAAGCTTGACGTAGATGAGCCTACAAAGGATAAAAAATAGAGGAAGGTACGTGATAGAGCTCCAGCTCTTGTGCCTGGTAATAGGGCCTACCATCATCAGCCAAGGAAAGCCATCAGAGATGGTAAAAATATTGTATCAAAAGAGGGAGGGGATTTTCCCTTACTACTGGGAAAAGATAAAAGAGAACTTTATCACGAGGAGTTCCTCAGTGATGACCAGTTCATCCAAAGTAAAGAATTCAAGGATTTCCTCATTTGGAGGAAATAAAATGAGGTTGCAAAGACCCTACCTGAAGGCATGCAACCAAGTGAGGAAACTATGAGGCCTTTGACTTCATATGACCCTAGTCTTGAAAGGATTACTATGGAGGAGGCAAGGGAGATGGTTAGATCAAGTGGAATTATTTTAACTCCTGGATGGGATTTGACCTCTACCTTAATTATTGATCAAATAAGAAAGCAGCCAAAAGGTAGCTTGTCATATGAAGTAGAGATAGATGACATGATAAGAGGGAGTGGCTATGACCCTAAATCTCAAGTTGTTGCATTGTGGTCCTTGGCTCCCAGGACTCAAAAGCCATCCTTAGTAAGTATTGAAGATAAGATGGAAGGAAACAAAATCATCTGGACTATCAGAAACATTATTGATCTTGAGGTTTTTAAGGAAGTAACACACTTTTCCCACCTTAATGAAGAAAAAACCATCCACCTGTCTGAAAGGTTTGATAGATTATTTGAAAATTCAATGGAGGTTTCTAAGGATAGAGACTTGAGGCTCATGGTAATCAATAAGTTGGAGGATGAACTTGAGGATTTAAAGGCTAAGCTTGAAGAAGCTTCAAAGGCTATTCCTCCTCCTCCTCCTTTGAAAATTGAGGCCCCTCCTCAGCTAGAGGTAGAAGTTCCTAACAAGCCAACTAAGGATCTAGAGAAGGTGAGACTGGATGTAGCCTTGAAGACCATGGTAGGGGTTGTGCAACATAGACAGAACAAAATAAAAGAGAAGATGGAGTCAGTTCATCAGTCATTTATTTTGTTGCACAAAGAAAATGAGAAAATAAATGAGTCATTGGCTACTTTGGAGCCACTTTACAATGTATGGTCTCAAAGAATTTCATTGTTTGAAAAACTTGATGCCCTGTAGGAACATAAGCCTGATATCCCTAAGGTGGTAAAAGAGGTATATGAGAAGATTGGATTAGTTAGTGCTATTACAAAGTTTTTCAAAGGAAAATCAAATCAAGTGAAGGCCAAGCTGGCCATGTTTTACAAAAATTATAGTAAGTATATGCATTCTATTTATAATGATGATGGCGGTGTGGTAAGTGTTCATGAGTAGAAGTCATCATTGGATCAAGTGGTGATTAGGCAGGAAGCTTTCCTTGATGGTGATGGTTCTATAGACTTGGATGGGTGCAATGGTATAATTGACAACTTGTTCAAAGTTGAAAATGATTGCACAAAGTTTGTTGCAGAGGTTAAGGGCATGACCGATTCCAAGTGGGAAGAGTATTTGAAGAAACTATAGGAGTTGTAGATTTATAATTGGTCATCTGATGATGATTTTCTAGCTTGGGAAAAAAGCACAAAGAAAAAGAAGAAGAAGAAGAAGAGTAAAGTACACATGGCACCTGATCCAGAATTCCAAGGAGAGCATGTATCATATAAAGGATGATGTAGGTTATCCTGTAATGGTGGTCATCATTCATGTGATGAATCAAGTAACTTCTTTGAAGTATCCTTAGACAAAGGTGCCACCTGTGAAGATTCCATTTGTTGGGAACTAATTTTTGTTTTCTCCAGTCATTGTCATTATGTTGTACCTTTTTGTCTGTAGTGCAAGTCACTTTCCTAGCCATCTGAAGCTTGTTGCATCCTCTTGAGGATTCCAAGATGGTTAGTAGTATATATAGCATTTTGTTTCATTTGCAAAGGGTGGTCAATTATACTATGTAAAGAAAGTTTTGAATATAGGACAAGATTTTTTGAGAAATCTCTGTCAAATTGTACTGATGCAGTTGATTTATTAATACAAAATACAAGAGCTTCGTTACTATTTTTTTTTTGTCTTTGTGTATAGATGCTTTGGTTCTTTTATGTGTTAAATTGTAAGGCTTTTTAATGCATTGTTTATAAGGTAGACATAGGGGTCAAACTTAACTTCTTTCAAGGAAAGAATAATTCTTAAGGGAGGCTTCTGGGAATCAATTATCTATATATGAATTTGATGACAGGGATAGTGATTGGAAGAAGGAATGCCAGGCATTTCATTCAAGTTCTTAGTATATTTTTCTTAGTAGGATTCAATTGATGTAGGGTTTGACTCTGATGCCCAATGAATAAGGCACTGGTTATTGCTTGATTTTCTTATATCTACCACTAAAAAACTTAAATAATCTATTCACTTACATTTACTGTAGTTTTTGAATTGTATTATCTATGTCAAGCACATAGATCTCTATTTTCATGCTTTATAGAAGCTTTTGAGAAAGGTAAACCCGTTTGAGTTTTATACTCAAAGTGAATAAGGTTTTAAAACCTTAATACCTTAGCATTTGAATTTTTGTAGATGCATCAATTGGGTATACATGAGTTGTGATTTCAAGAGTTTTTTGAATCTTCTATTCATCTACAAGTTTAAGTGCTAACAGTCACCAAAACAAATGCGACCTTAACTGAAGGTCATAAATATCCCAAAATATCTTCATGTAACTTCACAAGCCATAATACATCATATACCATCTTCGCTGACCAAAACTATACTGTAGAATACTCTTATTCTAATTCTGTACTTAGTCATTTTCATGACTGAGTCTCTAATACCTATACTCACTTCATGTGATCACTCTAGCATAAGTGTTTCCATAAATGACAACCCTTAAGTGATCCATAGTGCTTCCAAAGCATCATTTCCAACAATCTCTCCCTTTGGAATTGATGGCAACACTTAGCGAAAAATGACTAAGTGTCAAAACACTGTCTTCCTTCTACTTCTCTATATACATATTCTTTCTCCTTTTCTTCTCTCTTTTTTTGTTTTATTTATACATTTATTTTATTTTTCTCATTTTTCTTTTCTCTTCCTCTCCCTTTGACATCAATGGAAAAGGTGCTTTCAAAATTTTAAAATCTTAAGCACAAAAGACATAGTGCTTACTCACCAAATTCACAATGTCTTGGAAAGTGTCTTCCAAGGTCTTCACTTCATTATCCCATGACTTGATCAAAAGCTCATTGACATGGATCAGTACATTCAATACATAAGATGCACTCTCTATTGCCTTCATCTCGGTCGGTATATAATTTATCATTGACCCTTCTATCTTCTACATCTCTGTGAGATGAGTTCCAAGAATTGATAGCTTAGGAGTTATTAGAATCCTTAGAAAACCAAATCTTTCCACTACTCTCCCTTTCTCTGTATTCAAAGTTCTTAGCTTATCAAAAATTTTGGATGCTTGCTTATCCATTTCCACCACAGATTGTGAAGAGGTTTCACAACTATCCATTAAGTTGTCTAATGTAGCCCTGTCCTTGGTTATGATATCTTCCATATTCTTAACATGTCTACTGGTATTTATGTAGTAGCTATATGCCTTTCTTATGTGTGGCACACAAATTTTAGCTTTGATTGTAGTTTATTTTAGAATGCCTAGGTCCCATGAGATGGACTGACAACCTTCCTTCAACTTATTTTCTAAGAATCTCTTTTCAACTTTATCCTCTATGATCTTCAATAATGACTCAAAATGACTGTCAAATTTGTCCAATACCAAGTTCAAGTTTTATGCATCATCTTTTCCTTGAAAAGTAAGAGGTGTAGGGAGTATACTATTTACAGTCTCTACTGCCCTAGAAATAAATTTTACCTTCTTGTCCCCCTTTTGTTCTAACCTTTCCTTTGCCTTAGCAAATTCCATGAAGGATAACCTCATGAGTTCATCCTCATCCATTCTTTCCACATCTGTGCTCATTGGTTTGGCCATACTTGCCAACAATAGGGTGGATGAGGTATCTAGTTCTTGTTTAAGTTTAGTTCTGACCTCTTCTTCTTTTTCTTATGTTGTCCCTTCTTCATGCTTTGCCTATTGTTGTTTATCCTTCTCTTGTTCTTTCTCTTCTTGTTTTTCTTCTTTATGTTCTTCCTCTTTCTATCCTTCCTCTTCTACTGTTATCGCATTGTCCAAATTGTCTTGAAATGGGTCATGTGGATCAAGTGAGGTGTCTAATGATATAGGCATACCATAAATGAAGAATTTTGGTTGCTTGTCAACTTCACTTGCTTGCTCACTCACTTCAGCTATCCTAGAGATTTCTCCCATTCCTAATGGTGTAGGCTTGGTAACTATAGGAGGTGAAGTCTTCTTAGGCATATCGCACATAAGAATTTGGTGTAATGCCTTTTGAGTGTCTTCTATAACCTCATCATACTTCCTTTCTATTATCTTCACAAGTTTGGCCTTTGTTCTCAGTAGAGGTTTCAACTCTTTAATGACTATCTTCCTTTCTTGTATGGAGACTGCAAGTAACATGTCTTCAATAGACTTATTTCTTATATTCTCATCCTCAAACTATACTAACTATTTTCTTATTTCCAACTTGCTATACAAGTCCTTAGGAATACTTCCTTCTATCTCTAACAAATTCTTCTTGAAAATTAATAAGTACTCAATTACTGTGTTCTCAATTACTGCTTGATTATTTGAATCACACCTTTCATAGTATCTATTTATTGTCTTAATATTTCCATCTTTTATCACGCTCTTTTGTAACATCTGAACATCTGACTTCCATAGATCTTGTGGCCTCTTTTGTACTTCTTTTTCCTCTTTCTTATCAGTCACCTTGTCCTCTTTATTCTTTGTTTCTAATTCTACATTTTGTTTCTTAGGGATTATTGGTTTATTAGATCTTGTAGATCTCTAAGGTGTGCTCACAAGTGCAACCTCTTGTGCTATCTTCTCATGTGTAGCTGATAAATCAATTATATCAGGATTAGGACTTACTATCTTTTCAGCTATAGAAGGAGGAGGTGCCTTAATTTCCAAGCTAGAGGATCCTTCTATCATCTTAGTCTTTACTTCTCTTAGTTGCTCCTTTGTAATTCATGCCTTTGAAACAATGTCGTCAAATAATTTCTCAATCTTTATTTTCCTTGTTCCCTTGTCTTGTTCCTCTCTTACTTTAGCTAACTTCTCCAAGTAATTTCTTCATCTTTCTTTAGATGTGTTTATCTCAACTGCTACTAGTACATGTTCAACTTGCATTGTGAGAACCTCAGAACTGACCTCATACCCCGTAGGGTAGCACCATTTCTTCCTAGGCTCAACTACCTCAAAGAATACATAGTCAGTTTCAACCATGAAATAGATTGTTTCTTTGTATTTCACAACTATTTCCTCAAGTATCATGTACCTTTCCTTCATTTTCCTTTGAAGAATTTTTGTCATTGCAAATAGTTCACCATCTACCCAATTTTTATCTTGTCTTCGGTAGCTTTTTGAGATTTGTATACCAGTAGGTACACTGTCCTTCTGTGCCCTAGGGTGCATTCTAGGAAACTTGTGTTTAATGTGGATGTACATGTGGACCATAAGTGATCCAAACCTTAATGCCTTTGACTTATCCTTCTTGATTATATTCACATTTTCCAAGAACTATTGTGAAAGAAATTCGCATAGGTTATATTTTTTGTTTTCCTTCACCATTCTGTAGGCCATTATAATAACTCCTTCTGACATAGAATTAGGTTTGCTTCTGTAGAATAACTTGTAACCTAGTAGCATTGCTACCAATCTCACATCTTGCTAAAAGATGTCATTTACAGTCATCGCTCTCTTATACCACTTAGAATGTGTTAGGGTTTATGCTTATTTCCTGATATTTTTCTCTGCTACTGGGAGGGCTCCATTGTTGTTTGATCCAATTATCTCATGAATCAACTGGCTACATATCTTAACAGGCTTCTCTCCAATCCAAATGAATTGGTCATGGATTCTACTTAGAATGATCTTGAACCATTCAGTTTCATAGAACTCATTCAGAAGTGTTAACTTGATAATAGATTGGTCTTCCAAATGCTTGAACTCTTCTTTCATCTCTCCATCAGACTCTATCATTTCATCTATCTCCCTATAGATTTCTACATCCCCAATGGTCTCATACTTGCAGTGAATATAAGCCCTAATGTCTTCAACATGTAACATGCCATAAGGGATTTATGAAAATACTCCTTCTGAACCATCCTCACAAGACTTAAACAAGTGCTTCTTAAACTTATACCTCAGTCTATCAACAACATCAAACATCATAGGTGCATCCATATCTTCTTGAAGAGTATAAAATTTGAATACCTTTAATACGCTGAAATATGAAACTTTTGCTTCAAACAATCATGTGATGTATCTGCTAGATGGTTGTAGTGCTTCTTAACTCTATTATCCTTGGTTGTTGCTAATAAAATGGTGTGAAAATGATATGATTCAAGGTATTTTATCCATCGCAAGGTGAGTGAATGCATTCATCTCTGGTATCTCAACTTCACACACTTTCTAGTCAAACATAATTTCATGATCATAGGATATGAATCTCCAAGTACTGCGATCACCAACATAAACTCCATAGTGTCTATTCACACCATATCTAAGCTCGCATGAGCTTATTCCTCATAATCAGGGGATAGATAATTTTTTTTTTCTACATCCAATGCTCCCCCTAAGGCCATACATCCTTCTAGGTAGTATCTATTGTCTCTTCCTGAACCAATGCCTTGTTGAAATCTTTTACCTTCCATATCTTCTCATCATCTTTGTCTATTGGTTTCTTGAAATGATTCTTAAACTCATCCATGTACTCATTAAGACTTTTACCACTGTCACCAATATTATTCTTTATAACCATAGGTGGTGGTCCTCTTCTATTGTTTGTTGCATTATACCTGAAAAGCTTCGATATGTGTCTTGAGTTGTTGCATTTGAAACATGTAGGAGGTCTTTTATTCTAATTAACCTCCAGCTTACAATACCTTGCAGTATACCCAAGGTTATTACATTTGTAGCATGTGATCTTGGTTGCTGACTCCTCTCTAATCTAATCTTGTTTATATCTAGAGTGATCAGGTTTCCTACATTTTGCCTTTTTGTGTCCATATGCATAACAATTATGACAATAACCAGTAAAGGGTTTGAAAGTACCTTTACTTTTGCAATCTCTTTTCATGTGTCCAACTTTGTTTCATCCAAAGTATCTACCTCTGAAAGGTCTGATTTGATCTTTAGGTTCTTCAAAATTAGATTTGTTTTCAGTCTTTGCTTCATGTGATTCATCATTAGTCTTAGAACATTCTCCTTCATTTAATCTGATTCTAGTTATGTCTCCTTTAGGTTTCTGTCGAGATCTCTTTGTTCATCAATTTTATCAGTGCTCATATGTAGCTTCTCAATGTGTAATTTGGATTGAGTGAATTCACCTTTTATGATCTGATTGTACTTCTCTAATTCCTAACATTTATCCTTGTAGTGATCAAGTTTAGTCTTCATTTGTCCTATCTACACATTTGCTTCTTTTAGTGTCTCTTCAACTTTTTATCTTGCATCCTTTTCATGTTGAATTTTTTTAATCATCAAAAGATTGATTTATTCCTTTTCTTGCTCTAGCTTCTTTACTTGGTCTGTGTATCATTGTCTGAATCCTCTTTGATCTGATCCATAAGGTCTTGCCTCTAATTTTTTGTGATTTCAAGTTGTTCCTTTAGTTTCTTGATGAAACCTTCTGCTCTTCTCAATTTGAATTTCAGTTCGCCATTCTAAGCCTTTTCTTTGTCTAGGTCATCAAGTGTTACTTCAAAGTTCTCTTGAAAACTTTCTGAATCCATTCTGATCTCCCTTAAGTTGTTAGGCTTTCTTTCCAAGGGCCAACAACTCTGATACCAATTGTTAGGATTAAGTAATACTGAGAGGGGGTGTGAATTAGTATTACAACACTTCAAATTAAACTTCAACCAATTTCAAATAAACCATATCAATGTTGAAATGAAAAGAACATAAACACACAACACATAACTCATAACACCATGATTTTTTTTCAAGGAAACCCACAACTATGCACTAAAATATTGAATCCTTGTTAGGAGATCTAGCCCTATTAGGAGATGAGTATTACATAGTACATTTTCTTGTTAGAGGAACACAAAACCCTATTAAAGGTGGTGAGCTTATAGCTCTTACAATCAAAACTCTATCACAAAAATGTTCTTCAAGTAGTGAACAATACATGCATCTGTTATGCTTTGATAGTTCCAGTTATAGCTTTGTCAATCTCAAATCTTGCATATGTTCTCTTCCTTTACTGATATCTTGAATTTGCATCCATTTCTATCTTATAGTTTCACACTTATCACTTCCATAAAACACTCTATATTTATATCAATTCTAACATCCAGTCGGCTCTCAAATACAATAAAAACTATAAAAATTACTTATACGAATGATAAATGTAGATTTGGCGATCTTGTATTACCAAAGTCTCCACAATATACAACTTTCATCAGACTTAGCATGTTACCATATAGTCTAGCCTTCCCTCAATCATCGCAATTGCTCACACACCCCGTTTCATTGTTTCTATGTCTTTGTATATCTTCACAACACTATATCTTAGTGATATCGACACCAAAACACATGTGACCTTAACTGAAGGTTATACATAACCCAAAATATCTTCATGTAACTTCACAAGCCATAATACATGATATACCATCTTCGCTGACTAAAACTGTACAGTAGAATATTGTTATTCTAATTCTGTACTTAGTCATTTTCATGACTGAGCCTCCAATACCTATACTCACTTCATGTGATCACTCCAACATAAGTTATGCCATAAATGACAACCCTTAAGTGATCCATAGTGCTCCCAAAGAATCACTTTCCAACAATCATAAACTAGGGAAATGGAGCTTAATCTTCTCAACAATACCAAGAACAACATGTTGATTAACTTTAGGTCAATCAAATGGCTTTACCATGAACTAGGGGATCTCAAGAACAAAGTGAATGGGACTGACATCAATAATGGTAGTAGAGCAGCTGAGGATTATTAGTGACTCATAACTAGGATAATTAAGATGGATGAAAAAATGTTGAGCCTTAAGGATACTCTCAAATGCATCATGGAGTATAGCTTCAACATCCTGAAAGCCTCTAATGATCATATCAAGCTTCTCATTGAGAAAATGGAAGAAAATCCAGGAGGGAAAGAAGTGTAGATCATAAAAGAGGACAAAGTGTGGAAGCCAGATGAAGGACCTTGTAAGAGGACTAGGGCCAGATCCAAGAAGAATAAGGAGCATGAAGAGTCCATGGACATCCACAAGATAAAGGAGGCTACTGATAAAATGGAGATCCTTGAGTCCAAAGAAGCTACTTGGCTCAAGAACATCTCTTGATTGTTTTCCCTAGTTTTTTATGCTTGTCTTTTTGCTTGGTTTTCTTTTTTGTTATCTTTGTCTCTGTTTGATTGTACTTTCAGCCCTGCTATTGACCCGTTTCACTCTTAGTTCCTATTGTTTTTAGACTTGGACTTATGTTTCTATATTTTTCTATGTATTGGGTTTCAGGCACCCAGTAAAACCTATTTTACCTAATAAAAAACAATGTTTGAAAGAAATAATAGATTAATGATAAACTAATGATATGGATTTGATTACAAAATAAACAAATGGAATTTTAAAAAAAAGTTTAAATGAGTATAACTTGTAATTTGAAGTTGTAAACATTATTAAAATGATATTGAATTAATTTAACTAAATAACAATAAACTAAAAGTTTTTTTAAAATTAAACAAGTGAAATTAAAATTAGTCAAATTGATTTAAAACATAGTCAACTAAAAATTTAAATACAAATAACTTAAGCTAGCAATGATGAAACTAAACATAGAATAAAGACTGAAAAGGTGAGATGGCTTTCATGCACGACTCACACAGGAAGAGGAGGAACAAATTGCAAATATAGGCAGGAAGCCAACAAGGATAATGACACACAAGGAAAGAGCAAAGAAATGTCAAAAATAAATGGTGTCTACGCAAGGATGAAGGCATATGAGAGCTGGGAAGTTATGCAAGGCAAAGCCAAAACAAAGGTTGAAAAAAAATTACGGAAGGAAAGAGCCAAAAAAAAGGATGACTTCGCACAATTCCAAAGGGAGATTGTGCAAGGAGGAACCATATTCGCACAAGGAAGACAACATAATCAAAAGCTCACACAAGGAGCATATGAAGATTGAAATGTGGATAGAGAAAGGATGGAGAAAAGAGGAGGCAGGTTGCACAAGGTGAGAAAGGATGAAAGAGCAGCTTTGCCCAACCTTTGATAGCCAAGCCAAAAAAGAAAAGGCAAGGAAACTAATGCAAGGGAGAGATCTACCAAATGTTATATTTTTTAATACAGTCGAGGACTTATATGCAAACCAAGGAATCATGAAGATTCATGCAAATAATTTTGCCCAAAAAAAAATGTAGCTCTCTATTTGCAAAAAAAATGTTAATAACAAATGTCTACTAGAGAGTGACCAAGAATGGTCACTGCTCCTAAACGGTGACGAAGTTTTGGAAAATTCTCATGAAAGAGCTAAATGGGTTCATTCTGCACAAAACCCATTTCCCAATTTTATGAGATTCATTTTCATTTTACTGTAGAATACAAAACAACATGGATTATTCTTCTTCAACATTTTTTTTTTCAAGAGATAAGAAAAAAATGTATATTTAAGATAACATAGATATATTAAACTGAAAGAGACTAGATTTTTAAAACTAGAATTATTTTAAAGTAGTGAACTTCCTTTGGCATACCAATAAAACCTTTCTTTAGGGAATTTTTTCTTCCTTGGCTTGCATCTCTAACATAGTATTGTAAACATGTTTATATATCGTGAGATTCCTCACCATGGTTTCTCTATTGCTAGGTTTTCCACATAAAATATAGTTTCCTTGTGTGTGATGATGCTAGGTATGTTTATCTTTGGTAGATTTGGTTTGAAGTTATAAATACAAATTAAAGTGATATAATTAGAGTAAATGTTGATCCTCCCAATTCAATATTTTACTACATTCAAAAGGTTCTAGAGAATTTCAAAGATATGTCTATGATATTATTGGAGAAAAGACTCACTATAGTGTGCATTGAGGTAATGAGGTCTTACTTTAGTCCCATGATCATATTGTGAATGAGAAATAGCTAAAAAGTGCAAATGGATTATATAAAACAACATGATATTAGTATGCTTGAGAAATTAGTGAAGATAAACTCTATTTTAATACTAGGCATGTGTCATTAATGAAAGATCTTGATCTAGAAGATGATGATCCCACACTTGAGACTTATGAATTTTATATACCATCATAATTAGAGAATAGATTCATGTTAATCTTATTTTGATACATATCTATGGTAGTTTTTTCATACTAATATATTGTTTAAGTAGAATTTTCTACTCCATTAGACTACATGTCTATGTTTTATATATTTTAATCTTGTAGTTTATATATTTGCTAGAACTATTAAGAGGTTTCACCATATCCTCTATCTATCTTTTGTTCACACTCAAATTAAAAGTAGGAAAAGAAAAGCAATATTATGATTCTATTGTACATTAGATTTATTTTTCTTAGTGACTATATGTCGTTGTACTTAAAGAAAAACATGTTCTCGACTTTTTACAAAAAGAGTTAATTTAAAAATATTAAATATTTTAATGATATAAAAGAAAAATTCAGTTATTAAAAATAGAATAATTGTTTATTACTTTAGAAAGTAAGTGAAATATTAAATTCTATAAATTGAAACTATTAGATTATTTTTAAAAATTCAAAAATGTCAATAACCTAATAACATTATTAATCAAAAATAAATATTTATAAACTTATGAATCAAATATTCTAGACATTTAAAATATTAATACAACCAATCTAAAAATATACTATCATATGTAAAAATATTATTTAAACTTACAAACACAAATATATATAATCACATCATCAAGCATTATATTTTTTTATACTTTTAGGACATGTCTATTTAGAAGATTCAATTTCATATTGTTTTTTTTTTTTTTTTTTTAACTTTTAAAGAAGTTTAAAAATGAAATGTTTATATTTAACATATTTAATTATTTCATATTAGATTTCATTTCATTTTAATGATTGAAACTTTATTTTTTAAATAAAAGATTGTTTAAAACTTAAATATTTTTAAATTGAATAAATATTTTTATATTTTTAGAATATATTTCTATTTAGAAGATTTATTGTATCTGATTTTTAAATTTTCAAAGAAGTTAAAAACTAAAAATGTTTCTATTCAAAATATTTAATTATTTCATATTGATTTCATTTCATTTTAAAGATTGGAAGTATTTTATTTTTAAATAAAAACTAAATAAATAGTTTTATATTTTTAGGATATGTTTCTATTTAGAAGATTTATTGTATTTTATTTTTTATTTTTTGAAAAAAATTAAAAATATAAATATTTCTTTTTAAAATATTTAATTATCTCATATTAATTTGATTTCATTTTAATGATTGCAACTTTTTTTTAATGAATAGAGACCTTTTCTATTAAAAATAATATAAAAAATACAGTATTCACAAAAAGAGACGGATAAGAAAATCTTCAATTAAAAATTAAAAAAAATAAAAACAAAGGAAAGTCCTTTTTTTCAGAAATGTTTCTAATATTTTTGAATATGCATAAATATCACTTATTCCCCAAAATAAAAACTAAATTAAATCTGTCACAAGCTTTTTCTCCAATGTCGATATGAAATTTCTTGGATTATAACAATTGACAGATTTACTGAGTGTTGTTTGAGAAATGCTTCGTGTTGCGATATAGGAATGGGATCGATAAAGCCGTATGTACTCATTCATATTTATTCTATTTTTTTGAACTAATTTCAAGCTTTCCATCACTTTCTGTATTTGTTTACAAGATATGATAATAATTAAATTGTACTTGGCAGGATGGTGGGGTTTGCTTCAGGTGAGCAGATCGCCATAGTGAAGAATCTTGAGAACGAAGATTTGGAGCCTATTAATAGACATCCATAAAAGCATTTGTGTAATAATAAAATATGATGGAATCTCAAACTCTGTGTTACATATGATTTTATTCTAATGATATGATTGAATATTCGGTAGTTCATTTTTCCTTATTCAAATCATGTAATTAATTGATCAATTGAGTTAATATGTTTCTTTTTAACTTATTTTTTATTTTATCTTTATATTATTTTATAGTTCTGGTCTGTGATTACTTTCTTACCAACAAGGGTAATTATTAGCATATTTATAAATTAGGGTCTATTTTTATTAATAAAAGTTAATGTACTTTATTCAAAAAAAGGATAGGAGAACATTCAAGAGCTATATAGGCAAGAGCATCTAATTTACTCGATGTGTTACCGGGATTAGAGTGATGTGGCAGAGAGAACACCACTCATTAGTGACAACAATCTCCTTTATCTTTGTCCTTTCACCAATGTCAACCTAGGGATTCATTTAGACGAGCTTGGCCACCCACTAACATTGCCAAAAACTGACCTCTTAGTATAGGAGAATATTTAAGAGTCACATAAGTAGTGTCATCTAACTTACCCCATACATTAGTGGAATTAGAGTCATATGAGGGAGAGACCACCACTCATTGGCGGCAACAGCCTTCGTATCTTTATCCTCTCACCAATATCAATCTAGGGATTCATTTAGATGAATTAGTGCACCCACTATTGTTGCCAAAAAATAACCTATTAGTAGGCCTAGAATTTGATGGTCACCCCTACTTGTCATGAGAATTTTTTATGACAATTTGGCCATTTCAATGCCTTTCATGTAATATTTAAAGAAAAATATTGATTGTTACCATTATGTCTAGTGTTAATATAAATCATGTTAAAAATTAAGGGACGTGAGAGAATCACACGTTTAATAAAAAATGAACACAAAAAGGTAGTTTCCCTCAAAGGGAGTCCTCGGTATACCAAGTGGGATAAAGCTACAATGGATGAAGCTAGCCCACACAAACACTAAGGGAATGAAAACTAAAGTGGATATGAAAGTATAGGTGAAATTGTAAGGGTGCATAATTTTTTTAACTATAAGAAGTTAATACATTTGTACATATTTTGGGAAAATGAAGTCTAGACTAAGAATGCAAACTCGAAACCATTAATTACCAATATATATTAAAGAGGAAAATCAACTACAACTTACTTTAGACCCTTGCAAGAGTTGGGCATTTGATGGTTGATTATCCTCTTTTGTTTGATTAATTGAATATGATTAGATATTGAAAATGCAAGAATTAAGGTAAATAATGCAAAAATGAGCAATAATCAACACCAGCAGAGAAATGCATATCTAAGAGTCAACTAAGATGTATAGAACTATAAATGGTATATAGTATGTTTGAAATTTGAGCTCAAAATAGATGGACAAATTTGTTAAGCATCATGGTCCTGATAGGCCTCTAGATGCAAATAGGGGTCTAACTTGTCCTAAGAGCCTCTAGACTAACTTTTCATCAAATCAGTTGGATTGTGGTACCAAGCATCCCAATTATTATCTTTTTCGTAAAAAAAATTAGGTTGCCTCTTTCTTTGTGTTGTGCTTCCACAACTCACCCCATTTTGGCCACTTGGCCTAATGGGGACCCCCTCTTTTCTTCTTTTTTCTTTTCTTTTGTCCCAAGGTTCTTGTCAGTTAGATTAGTTAGTGAGCTAGATTGTGGGCTTGTTTATCTCTCGATAGATAGGCAATTGTTTGAGTCTAAAGCCTGGGTTCCGTTTTGTGGTCTTTTTCTCTTCCTTTTGGTTTTTTTATCTATTTTGGGGGATAGTTCCCTTAGTTGAAGGAAGAAATTCATAGTTTGGGATTTTGGGGTTTGGGGAAGGTCAAACCTCCCCAAGACCCCAAAGCCCTGAAAGACTACATAACCGCAAAGTTCAAATATTACTTAGTCCCATTCGAAGATCGAGCTTCCAAGGTGTTAGAGTTGACCGAGGGTCCTAAGACCCCAATAATCCAAAGCCCCAATCCACAACCCCCGCTCAAGGATTGATTTGATTTCACGCCAACAATCCTGGGTGACTATAAAAACACACCTTATTGCTAATGTTTATATCTTATTTGTATAGTGTTTCTGAGCCTCCTTCAAGTTCTGGCGACCATCAAGTTTTTTCAATGATGATTAACAGGTGTTTGTGTCTTTAGTTGACTTGGTCTTCAATCCTTGTAGTGCTCTTCATCACACATCTTGGTCAGTTAGCCATCTTTTTGAGGTAGGGTTTTCTTCCTATTGCGTGCCCTAGTTTTAAGGTTTTTGGTTGTTTATTTATTTTAAAAATTTTGGTGTGATCAGGAAGCTTAAATTCCAAAGTTCAATCCCTTTTGTGTCCTAGTTATTTTAAGTATTTGGTGGACAAACTAAGTTTTCATCAAAAGAGGCAGATCAAGGGTTCCCAACTCATTTAGAACTTTGTGAAAGTGCCTAAGTCCCTTCACACTTTTGGGGCTTCCAAACCCCAAAACCTAGAAAGGGGAATCAAGACTAGAAATTATTACTCCTAAAGAGCATTGATGACCTTGTCATTAGTATCATTCAGTCATATAGTCAGTAAAGAAGACAAGATAGGACAATAGATCAATACATAGAGCCTATACACCAAGCTGAACACAAGACAGATCACTAAGTTAACCGAACACAGCTTTCACCAAGCACTCTTACCAAGCCAGATGATTACCGAGTATCGAGGACAGTAGTCACCGAGAATTCATATGAACCAAGCACTAGTTAATTACCGAGTGATGAATGCAGTATACACCGAGTGAAATAGGAAATGACATAGCAGTTTGGAATGGTACAAACTACAAGGAAAATGGTTTACAACGATTAAGAAAATGATTTACCAAGATCGAGACAAAATTGAATATGGACGTAATCATTAAATTGTTGATGATTCCTATGTAATGTTGATCTAGGTTTTTCATTTCTACCATTGATCTTAGGTTTTCTAAGATAGAGTCTAAACCCTAATTAGGTCAAGATCAGTTTGATATAAATTTGTAAGGATGTCATTTTGACAAGTATCACACACGTAGTAGTCAAAGTATTGGAAGACATGTGAAGATCAGACAAGGTTATGATTGACAAGAATTGAAGGAACGTTCAGTTTATCAGGAACATAAGGCTACCGAGTAGTATTCATAGAGGAGATCAATCACCTTAAGGTGATAAAAGACAAGTACATTATATATCTTAATTAGGTAGTATTAAGTTTCTATTTATATATCAATACTAATGTTACTCTTTAGCCATTATAGTAGATTTTAAATCTCTTAACAGGGTGAACTTAACAATTCTATTACAAAACTTGTAACCGAGTGCACACTTGATTGTGTTGCTAAAATCCTTTAACTAGGTAGATCTAGTTGATCTCATTGTTACTCCTAATAGGGTAAGATCACTAGAAGTGATCAAAATCTTTGTAGCCTTAACCAAAAAAATTGTTACTGCAGTAGTGAAGCTTTGTGGGTTACATGAATGGTTTATTGACTAGATTACATGTATTTACATTTTAGTTATGTTATGGATGTATGTTACATGCAATTGATACAATCAGTTAGTGATATTCATGTTTACAAAGATTCAGTTTGAAAAGTTTTAAGTTTACTGATTCACTCCTCCCCTCTCAATACACATCTTTCCATTATCCCAACAATTGGTATCAGAGATAGTTATCTTTTTAAAGAAGTTTAATCACTAAAGAGAAGATATCTTAAGCATAGAAAGGTATAAGCTTTACAAGACTATTGAGAATGAGAAATTGCAGTTGCTTATCTACATCGAATAATTCAAGGAATCCAAATAAAAATTGAGAGAGTTACTGATCAAAAGGAAGGATATGGAATTTTAGTATAATGAGACTAATTATCATGAAGAAGAGATAGATGATCTATTTGAGGCATCTGGATTTGGATCTCATAGAATATCTAATGCATCTGAAGGAACCATATCAGATCTATCTAAAAAGAATCAACATCTTACTAAACAAGTGAAAGCACTATAGATTGGTCTTTTCACAGGAAGTGGATGCACAAAATTATTTAAGCTATCCATATGGTTAGCTAAGAGACACAAATGGTTAGAATGATTAATTTCATGAACAATGCAAGAAAGGTTGAACAAGAAATAAATTTGGCTATTGAAGATAGAAGGAAAATGATTGAAAAGATGGAAGAAAAGGAATATGAGATAATCAAACTCACCAAGCATCATTTTGAAATATCCAATTACATGGTTATCATGAGTCATGAAGTCAACCGAGTAAATAGTGAGCTTACTAGTAAATTGGAAAACATCAGTGAATTGAGAGGATAAAATGAAAGATTGAAGAATGAAGTAAAGATTCAACAATAGCATAATGAGATGATTAAGAAAGTTGAAGAAAGTACAAAAAGGATGGATAAATTCATAATCAGTCAGAGAAGACTTGACAACACTATTGGTTTAGCTTATACTAAGCAGGGAGAGTCATCAAGACAAGTTGAATAAAAGACTGCCTATGCAAATCCAAGGCCAAAGAAGCTCTCATGCTATCATTGTGTAAAACCGGTCCATGCATCAAATGTTTGCAAAAAAAAAAAGAAAAAGGTATTCCTAAATCCACTCCTAAATTTGATGGTTATTGTTATAACTGTAATAAGTATGGACATCAAGCACATGAGTATAGATAAAAGTTGAATAGTCCACCTAAGAAACACTACATGGAAAAGAATTGTTTCACTTGCAACATGCATGGACACATATCATAGGAATGTAGGACAAAGATGAAGCAAGTTTGGAAACCAAAAGAATAGAACAAGACATATCAACTGAAAAGGCAAGGTAATGCATAAACTTTGGATTACAACTCTTGGGTTAATTGCACATCATGTGGAAGATATGGACATATTGTAGCTAATTGTATGAAAAAGAACTGGAGAGGAAGATCTCAAAATTAGAAAAAATTTGGAATGGCATGTTTGCACTATCACAAGGTCGATCACTTGAGCAAAGACTGTAGAGACCAAGCACCAAAGGCAAATGAAAATACAAATGGTAACACAATTGAATAAATCATGAGGATAAGAAATTAAATGTGGAGAAAAGAAACAAATGATAATGTTGGACCAAGCACAATAGAAGTGACATGTCATCTTTTGGATTAGATGATTTCACCACCTCCACCTAAGAAATTCAAGTATGGAACTGAATTTCAATTAGTTATATCTTACAACAGTTCCTTATATATATTGAATAAGCACCAAATCAACATGAAATAAGATGCACTAGGGTATTATATGTTTTAAAATTAAAATGTATATAGTCAGTAAAAGAATGACCGAGTAAAAGATTGTTAGTCAGTGAAAATGGAAACTTTAACTGAGTTGAAGTATCAACCAAGCAATATCTAGTGTTAACCAAGTAGAACTTTCAAGAGTGATAACCGATCGTCACTATGTTTACTAAGTTGTGGTAGGTAAATAATTTAATGCAGAAGTTTGAGCATGAAAAGAGATTTTAGGTATAAATACATGACAATGCAAGTCATTTTGACAACAATGATCATGAGTGGAACCAAAACAATTTGAGTGAATTTGAGCAAGAGTTTCTTGAGCATTGAACAATGATTTGAGCAGATCTCGAGTAGTTTATCATCATTCCAAGTAAGTTTCTTAGCCACCAAGTTTTTTTTCTCAAGATTTTGCAAAGCCCTAAATTTGAAAGAATGATGGCATCTTCATCCAAGACTCTGAAATCTAAGACTGAAAGTGACAAGAAGGTCACATTGATCAAATCAACATGTGAGGAACCTAAATATAAGTTGCATCCTGAGATTTCCTCTCAAATTGATCAAACATGCATGTTTTCTAGCATACCACCTACGATTTTACTGGTACAAGATACACGTGCTTATATCCACTAAAAAATAAGTGAAATCAGAGACTTCAAACTACAATAAACTTACCAGGAGCTAAATGAGAATGGAAAGCTCAAGGATGATCCCAAACACCTGGAAGTCAAAGGATTGACTAATGCCCTACATTTCCCAAGGGAGTTCAAGTCTAAATGGATTAGGGTTTTACTTAGTTGCGTTCATGAAGGTAAAATCTGGTTGGACAAACTGGTTAAAATATCTATGGATATCATTCACGTGGTTACCAGATACCCCACTAATGACAAGGAGAAGGCTATAAGGAGCCCACTAAAGGAAGAAACTGAGAAGCTTACATTTCAATCTAGTAGGCCCAACAACATACCATGCGGAGCAGTAGATATAGCATATAAAATTGTCAAGAAAGGTCTACAGTTAGACATCATCGATCTATTGTTGAAGAAACTAGAAGAGAACATGAGAACCATTCGAGTAGTAAAGACCAATACATGTAAGTTTGGTTAATTACTGGTCTATATATTTTTCTACTTGAAAAACTACTTCCCATCTATCAATAATGTAGACTGGGATGTTGACCAACCAATTATCATACAAATAAATAAGTTTATCAAAAATCTAGGTCAAAATTATGTAACTATCATGGATGATTACTTTGGAAAGTTTAAGAACAGAATCACAAAAGAAGTAGGATTCTAGGTTAGTTAGTTGAGAAACACAAGGAAGATATATGTCTTCTAGTGGACACCAACACCACCTTAATCAAGGCAATTGAGCCAAGAACTACTTGGCTACCTCCAATGGGCTATGAACTAGATATTGACCGAGTCTCTAGGTCAATTAAGACACTGTTGGCCAAGCCTAAAGATCCTAAAGCTACTAGGTTTGGAACCTATGAAGAAGCAAAATTAAGGATAAAAATGGATCTAGTCAGAGTAAAGGTTAGTAGGAAATCTAAGAAGATGATGGAAACTTTGATGAAATAATTCAGAGAAGATGAAGAAGAAGAAGAAGAAGAAGAAGAAGAAACAGATAAGTCGATTGAAGAAGAAACTGAGGAACAACTTATGATCATGAACAATGAACATAAGGAGGAAACCGAGTCAGATAAGGAAATTCAAGATGCACCAATAAAGGCCATAGGGAAGAGGAAACAAACAGAGACACCTAAACAAATGAGGACAAGATCCTTTATAGCCGCTTCTCTAGACCTAAAGAAAGGAATAGAAAAATATCACAAGACCTACTCCCACAAAGACTTATCAGAAGAAGAAAAGAGGTGCACAAGTCACCACCAAACAACCAAAGAAGAGGAGTAAGAGAAAAATATGATGTAGACTTTGAAGAAGATGATGATCAAAGTAATTTTAAATTTTTTGTTAATAATATTCATTATGTTGATGAGTTAGCTAAAAACGTAAAGGATACAGGTAGTCTAAGTCACCCTAAGATGAATCGGTATGCATATATGTCAACCGAGTGTCAGAGGAAAATTGAGGAGGTAATCATCCAAATGATGATTAAATTTAAGAGATTACCTATTGATTTTGTATGATATATCCCTAAGGAACTACACAATAAGGTATCAACAAGATGGACATATGCCTTGCATACAGAAAAGAAAATGAGGGAACATTCTTTAATTTTTGCAATGCCTACTCTTACAGTTACTAAGATTGATGAGATGATGAAATAGTATGCCAACTAATTTTTGATGAAACGTAGAGCACTTAACATTTTGGCAAGAAAAATTGAAGAATTTGATGAGAATAGAAAGCTATTATGGACAAAAGTTTTTGAATCAAGGGTAGAAGAAAATAAACTTTCACTGGCTATAATCCCCAAGGAGAAAGTTAAAATTAAAGGGAAAGGAGTACACTCAAATGATGCTGACATAGCCACAAAGGATCCAATTCATATATCTAACACTGAGAAAAAATATGACACATTGTCGAGGACTTCTATCTGACTGGATATACTGAAGAGAACACACAGGATGCTCTTGAGAAACTACTAACAACTGGGACAAATGAAGTCTTAATTAAAGACATTACAAATGGAGATCTCTTGATGATGATGCAAAGGTAGATGAAGACATCACTATGGTTGCAGGTAATACCAAAGAAGATCAACCTAATGAGGCAGCAACACTAGACATATTGGGTAATTTGTTGATATTAGTACAAGCAATTGACATTGCTACACAAGGGCAACCTGAGGATAAAATACCCAAGTAGCAGAAGGAAACAATTGAGGGACAGGGTACAAAAGAGAAAAAAGACACAAATTAGCCTAAAAACAAAGAGACAAAAAGAAAAGAGCCTGAGATAGAAACAAATATAGGTACATCTACAATAGACATAATGCAAGAAGTCCAAGGACATGAAACTAAGACAACAATCAAAGGGAAGGATAAGGAAGAGAGTGCGTCTACCGAGAAAGAAAATTCAAATCTGGAGACCAAAGCTCTAGTACCATATGGGAAATCTTTGACACCAGAGAAGAAGAAAAATAAAAAACATGGTAAGGGTCCAGTCACATTAAATGAAATCATGGAAATCCCTACATGTGACCTGAGGACTTTAGAGCCAGAAGCATTAAGAAGGTATGGAGAATTGTGCACAAGGAAGGCTACATAGGAAAAACTAAGACAATAAAGTAAACATAAATAGGTCTTATAAGATGTTAGAGAAATTTTGATGCAAGTATTCCCTGCTATTAATGTTGATGAGGTAACTCCCATCATTGATCAACTTGCTACTTTAACTAGCCACATAAATACTCCAGATATAGATGTGTATCATCTTAAAATGGAAGCACTTCCATGATAAGAGCATTTATCCCTCTGATTAAGTGGTTTGGGGTCATGTTAAGTGCCTTGATCAAGTCTTTACATGTATTTGGCTTTCTTCCTACTTTCCACTTCTTCCGGGCACTTGATTTCTTCATTCTAGGTGAAATTAGGGTTAGCATCTCAAGGATTCTCCTTAATTTCCCTCTTCCATTTCTCTATTTTCTAGGTAGGATTCAGAATTAGGTCCTCCTGGCTTTCATCACAGTCATCATATGATTTTATGTCTATCCCTGACATTTTGTCCCTGTCTGATATCATTTCTAGGTTTATGGGCATCCTTGGGACCTCCTGACTTGGCTCTAACTGAATCTAGGCCCAGGGTAAAATTCAAGGTTGATCCTGACTAGGTCAGGCTCAAGGTTGAACATGACTAGGTCAGGTCCAACCTTAATTTTTCCCCCCTCATTCAAATTTCCAGAATCCAAAATTTCTGGGATTCGAGCTTTCGAGATATTTATTTTCCCACCTCCGAGTTAATCATTTCGAGTTTCAGGATGGTAAATCCTTTAATTGCATTTAATCTAGGTATATTTTCTAAAGGTTAGGACCTAATTGGGATTTAATTCTCCAAGGTGACCCCTCTAGAGGATTGTGCCCTAGTTCACTATAAAAGGAGGTCTTCCTCTCTCATTTTCTCATCCACAATCAAGCAATTGACATCCATTATTCACATCACATCTCAAGCAATCTTATGAGCAAGCTCTCAAGTGCAAGCAAGTGAATTCAAGTATTCAAGCCAGTCTTCAAGCATTCAAGTGTCCAAGCATTCATCCATCAAGGAGATCCATTGTTAGCTATTGAAGGTTTCAATCTCTTTGGAGCCCCCTTTGATGATCCATCCTTCCACATTCATTCAAGCCTTCTCATATGAAAAGATCAAGTCAAGATTGGTGTTGAAGATCAAATTCCATTGATTGGATACATCCTACATCCATTGAAGCATTCCTACTTATGGATTTGAGGATTCAAATCCTCTACAAGGACTTCAACATAAGCAAGGTGATTTGTTTCAATTACTTTGTTTATGCACGCTACATTTCAATTCAATTTCAAGGTTAATTCCTAAAATGGGGTTTGACCAAGGCAAATATTAGATTTACTCTCTCTCTCTTCCATATTCTACATAAATTGATTCGATTGTGTATTAACCTCTTGGTTGATCAAATTGGATCTCTTAATTGGGAATTTGGTTTAGGGGATAGATCTCATATTTCCCCCCTTTTCCCTTTACATCTAAATAGTGTTGAATCCATTTTAACCCTATTCATTTTGGTGAACCCGACTATCTTACTCTCTTTCATTTTGGTGTTAGATTCCTTTCAATTCTTATTGTGGAATTGCATATTGTGCTTTCCTTTTATCTTGTTAGAATTAGATTTTTCCTTTGAGTTGGATCTTGCATGCTAATTAGATTCTATATTCATGCTTTATGTGTCTTTAGTTTAGTTCATTTGCATTACATTGGTTTATGAGCTTTACTACCACTAGTCCTACTTATAATATTCCAGTTAGAAGAAGTTGTAGACTCATGGGTGCCTTTGATCTTTAATCTTCCTCTCCTTTCCTTAGGATCCCGGATGATAACCTGATTCTTCATGATTCCAATCCTACTATTGAGAAAAACTCTTCTCACTCATGTCATGATGAGGATAATGCTTTAAGAGTTCCTCCTGAGAAAGTCCAAAACTTTCCACTGAACTTGATAAAATGGGTAATTGGCTTCTTCAAGAGAACCATAATCAAGATTCCATTCAAGCTATAGAGGCTCTTAAGAAATTTCTCCATGATAGTGATCAAGGTTTTAACCTCTTGCATGGTATTACTCACCTTGTGCATTCAAATGTTAAACCTTTAGTTCAAGAAGCTCAAGATTTAGGATTGATTCCTCCTATCACTAGTGTTGAACCTCCTTCTCATCCTCTACCTAGTATACCTATCTATACTCCTCCTTTGGTGACTATGATAGTTCCCTCTATTCCTATGAGTGTTCCTCATGTGTCCCTTCCAACATCACAACCTTCATATCATAATGTTCCTTTTACTTATTCCAATCTACTTCCAACTGTAGTTCCTAGTGTTCCTCTAATTGTGTCTTCTATTCCTGCAGCCTCTTACACTTTACCTAGTGTGTCTAATGTTGCTACTCATCCTATTTCCTCTAATGATTCAATAATCATCAGTTTGGCTCAGACTGTGTCATCCTTACAACAACAACTTGCTTCTTTAACTCAAAACAAGTTTAGTATTCCTACATGTGACATGGGAAGTCCCTTGTCCTGAGACATCATTCGTAATCCTATTCCTCAGCAAGGTGAGATGCCTTGTCTTGAGAATTATAATGGAAAAGGAGATCATGTTCATCATGTTAAAACATTCCAAATCCTTTGTAGTGATTATGCTCATGACCATAGGATTTTAGCCAAACTGTTTGCTAGAACCTTTTGTGACAAAGCTTTACAATGGTATTGTTCTTTGCCTCCTTATTCTATTGATTCCTTTCCACAACTTGCTAATGCCTTTATTCAACAATTTCAAAATAATATTAGACCACAAGTGTCTTTGACTGATTTGATGCACTGTAAACAACATGCTAAGGAAAAATTGACTGAATTTATTGGTAAATTTAAGCATTTGCATGCTCAGATTTCCTATCATGTTCCTGATATTGATATTCAACGTATGTTTATTTCAAATTTGCAAAAGGATATTAGAGATAAGATTTTGCTTACTGAATTTACCTCTTTTCAACAACTTTGTGTAGTGCTTCATCATTATCAATAACAAGTGAGTCAATTTGAGAGCAACACTCCAATGGCTCCTGTTCCAGTCAATAAGAGTGATGCTTCTCCTAATCCAAACAAGTTTCAAAAATTCAACAACTATGTCAAGATAAACAAACAAATGAATGCAGTTGTTGATCAAGTTGTTATTGCATCTCACAATGCCACTTCTGCATCCACTACTTTTTGATTAAATCATGTGTTTACTCCTCTTTCTGAATCTTTACATGCTATTATGAATAGGTTGTTAGTTGCTAATATGATTACTTTACCTCTTATTCAACCTTTGTTACCTACTACGATTGCATCTAAATCTTTTGATTAAAATGCTTTTTGTCAATATCATTGTCAGAATGGTCATGATACTGACAAATGTTATTCTTTAAAACATAAAGTTCAAGATCTAATTGATTCTAAGGCTTTATCTGTTAATAATTTGGATAGTAGTGGGAATAAATTTATCTCTCCTCCTAATCAGAACCTTCAAATTTATACAAACCCTTTACCTACACATGATACTAATACTATTGCTCAACCATCTGCTATGGAAATTATGTATGATTCAAAGATGGATGATCTCAATCATGTTGTTAATCAAGTGGAGCATGTTGTTCAATCGGTATCTCCACCTCAACCTCAACTTCAACCTCAAGTTCAACCTCAAGTTCAATCTCAAACTCGACCAAAACCTAAACCTAAAATGAAAACTCAACCTAAACCTCAACAACAATTTAAGAATAAAACACCTCTGGAAATTTTGATTACCTTTGATGACTCTGAGACTATTAAGGCTCCTGATGGTCCCCTTTACATTGCCTCTTGGATTTCTCAGATACCTACTCATGGTTGTCTTGTTGATCCCACATCCTTAGTCAATGTTATCACTGAAGAAAATCTTTTTATGAAAAGCTTACAATGTGAAATTTATGATACATCAGATGTGTGGATTCAAACTTGCAATGGTTTTCTTTATCCATCCTTTGGTTCTATTACTTTATCGGTTGAACTTTGTGGAAAAATTGTGAACACTACCTTTGTTGTTGTTCCTACTTCTGATCAATTTCAAGTTAAGCTAGGTTTGCCTTGGTTATCTACCATGCATGTTGTTGCTTCTCCTATCCATAAGTGTCTTAAGTTCATTCATGATGAACAAGTGAAGATGATTAATCATAGTCTATATCAACCTTCTAGGCCTAGAGATTGTGCTACTCTGGATTTCTTTTGGCCTTCATTACCTAATTCATGTCCTCCTCGACTTGATAATCTTTTTTGATCATATCAAGCTTATAAACATCATAAAATTTTTGAATTAAGTTCACCTCCTAGGGATCTTAATCATGGTCTTTTACCTACACCCTCGATACCTCCTTTAACTATGACTTCTAGCTCGATTAATCAAGTTCCTTCTACTAAACCTATCAAAGATCCTATGATTGTTTCTCCGATAGTTAATAATCCTATTGATCTTCCTAAAGAACCTGTGAAGGACCCTATGATTGTTCCTCCTAGTTCTCAACCTATTTCAAATAAATCAAAATGTAATCGATCTGCTAATGAACGTTGTAAAAAGTGTCGTGCTCATGCTAAAGCTCAAAGATCTCTACATTCTACAAATAAACCTATGCATAATGTGGTAGAATAGATTGTTACTAATAATGATGTTCACATGCATGATTATGATGATTCTATTCATATCTTAGATCCTATTTTGATTAATTTGGATGAAGAAGATACTCTTGATGATATTGATGATGTTAATGATGAATATGAAACTATTGGCATTGACATTGATTTACCTAATATGCTTTCGTCACAATTGACTCTTACACCTAGTGTCGAACATAGCGATTCTCAAGAGGATTCTTGTTTGGAACTGGCTATCATTCCTACTATGTTGGATATAGTCCCTCTTGCGAGTTACCCACCTTCCCTAAATGATATACAATGAGATGGGGAAAGTAGGTGGCACACTTGATTTGCTTGTCCTTTGTGGTAGCTTTGTTGTGTGTTTTCCTACTGTACTGTGCTTCCCCCATACTGTGTTTGCTAAATGTTGTTAGATTCTTTCATACAATCCTCGTTACTCAGTTGGTGCAAGGTGATAAAGGAGTTGAAACTGTTGTTCAAATTTTTCTATATGTATCTCTATTCTTCTATGTGTTGTTCAACGTTATGTTGTAACTGTGCTATTTTTTGTAAATGTTTCCTTGTGTAATCTACTTGGATTCAAGATATGGTAGCACTAATTCTTTTTGGTCTCCATTTCATGGTCTGAAAAGATTCTCCATCATATATCTTATGTGATCTTTCCTCATTGGTGATTGTAGTTCTACTTTCTTTGGGGAATGATGTCAATTCAGTTGCAATAATATCATATATATATTATGTTATGATCATACTGACCCCATGGTAGGTAGATCCCTTCTGTGTTCTTTATATGTTTTTGTGATATTTCCCTTAATTTGTCTTCATCTGGGGCATCTCAACGTGGAAACGTAAGCAGTGGAGTTGTTTATGTTTCCGTTAAAGCCATTGCTCCTATTAAAGTGTCATCAATGACTTTAACGTGGGGGCATACACTCTACTCACCTATTGCACACACACACTTTTCAATACATACATATTTTCCAAGATACATTTTCCCTTTTTGGATTAGTAATTAATCCTTAAAGCATGGCTTTATATTTTAGGATCTCTTGATCCCTCCAGTTTCAAATATACATATATTTTGATCCTATAAGGTCAGAAGTGTCCTTAAGATTGGATCTCTTTTGTTTTTGGTTTTATTCTTATGGAATAGAATATTCCTAAGGATGAATCCTTGATGGGTTGACTAGTGAGTAGCCACATTTACTAGGCAGTTCAATTCCATCTTTCTAGTTGCGCCATTTTCCTATGTGATTCACAATGGGACATAAGTTCTCATTGGGCGAGGTAATCACACCTTATTTCTCTCTCTAGAGATGTCTCTCTTATTATGATCTAGGAGTTGATGAAGACTTGAGTCCCTGGGGACTTAAGGTTTCTCTTTATCCCTTGGATTACAATAAGATTATATTTTCATTCTGATCTCCTTTACCAAGAGTTTGCATCGAGTCCATACTCTTGCTAAAGTGGGGGCTTAATGTATCATCTTAAAATGGAAGCACTTCCATGATAAGAGCATTTATTCCTTTGAGTAATTGGTTTGGGGTCATGTTAAGCACCTTGATCGGGTCTTTGCATGTATTTGGATTTCTCCCCGCTTTCCACTTCTTCCGAGCACTTGATTTCTTCATTTTAGGTGAAATTAGGGTTAGGATCTCGAGGATTATCCTTAATTTCCCTCTTCCATTTCTCTATTTTCTAGGTAGGATTCAGAATTAGGTCCTCCTGGCTTTCATCATAGTCATCATAGGATTTTATGTCTATCCCTGACATTCTGTCCCTGTCTGATATCATTTCTAGGTTTTTGGGCATCCCGGGACCTCCTGACTTGGCTCTGACTAAATATGGGCCTAGGGTCAAATTCAAGGTTGATCCTGACTAGGTCAGGATGGAGCTTGAACCTGACTAGGTCAGGTCCATCCTTGATTTTTCCCCCCTCATTCAAATTTCCAGAATCCAAAATTTTTGGGATTCGGGCTTTCAGGATATTTATTTTCCTACCTCTGGGCTAATCATTTTGGGTTTCAGGATGGTAAATCCTTTAATTGCATTTAATCTAGGTATATTTTCTAAAGGTTAGGACCTAATTGGGATTTAATTCTCCAAGGTGGCCCCTCTAGAGGATTGTGCCCTGGTTCACTATAAAAGGAGGCCTTCCTCTCTCATTTTCTCATCCACAATCAAGCAATTGACATCCATTATTCACATCACATCTCAAGAAATTTAATGAGTGAGCTCTCAAGTGCAAGCAAGTGAATTCAAGTATTCAAGCAAGTCTTCAAGCATTCAAGTGTTCAAGCATTCATCCATCAAGGAGATCCATTGTTAGCTATTGAAGGATTCAATCTCTTTGGAGCCCCCTTTGATGATCCATCCTTCCACATTCATTCAAGCCTTCTCATATGCAAAGATCAAGTCAAGATTGGTGTTGAAGATCAAATGCCATTGATTGGAGACATCCTACATCCATTGAAGCATTCCTACTTGTGGATTTGAGGATTTGAATCCTCTACAAGGACTTCAACATAAGCGAGGTGATTTGTTTCAATTACTTTGTTTATGCACAGTACATTTCAATTCAATTTCAAGGTTAATTCCTAAATTGGGGTTTGACCAAGGCAAACCCCCCATACAACAAAAACTCCCATTTTCTTGCAAGTATAGGTGTGGAATTTTAGATCTGAGAGCGAATTTGGATACCCTTTTCGGCAAACTTCCGAGATCTACGAATAGAATTTTAATCGGACTTCAAATAAAGAATGTAGTATTTGACCTTTTATGAGGGTCAAACCCGACCTGAGCTCATCTTGGAGAAAGATTTATGGGTTTTCTCTGTCTCGTCATTTCCAGTCCAAAATAGGTTTCAGAAGTGCCCGAAAGTACACATAGACATCAGAATTTAACATTTTCCAGATCTGCCATAATTTGAGGTTAGTATTTGTATTTCAATTATTTCATACTCCAAGCATAAATTTCATTCATAGGGAAATATTAGATTTACTCTCTCTCTCTTCCATATTCTCCATAAATTGATTTGATTGTGTATTAACCTCTTGGTTGATCAAATTGGATCTCTTCATTGGGAATTTTGGTTAGGGGATAGATCTCATATTTCCCCCCTTTTCCCTTTACATCTAAATAGTGTTGAATCCATTTTACCTCTATTCAAGATGCAGGGAAAATAATTGACGAAATAGCAGAGGCAAAAATATAGATGAAGTTAGTAGAATGAATCAGCTAGGAAGTGGGAGTAAATAAAGTAAAGTTATCTAAGGTAATAACCGAGCTTGATGCTATTATTCAACAAGTTATTATATTTTTTCACAAGTTATGCACTATAGACCACTTCACTACCAAGCTTAGAGAAAGGATACACAAGCTAGATGAAGATATCAAGGTTAGTGCAAATAATCTTTTAACTAAGCCAAATGCATTTTATGAGCATTATGCTAAAGCTCAAGAAATCCAATGGTTAATATTAGAGCTCAGGAAAGAAGAAGATATAATCAGAGATAAAGTAACCGAGCTACAATAAGAGTTACTTCCACACGTCAAGGTGATACAATGACATGTGAATAAGGAAAAAGACTTAGTTTCCACCCCAAAGATATCTATACTAGAAAATATTTTTGATATGCATGCACAAGATAGATTAGAGCACATTGCTCTTGAGAATCTCAAAGAGGAATGGGAAAACCTCTTGGTTACATTAAAGAAAACCCATCAAAATGTTTTTGACAAGCTATGAGTACATTTTTGGCATTAATTTCAAAAAATGGGGAAAATATATGTATATATATTCTTGCATGTACTTCACACCGAGAGGATGTACAAAGTGGGAGTTCACATAGATTCATATTTTTGGTTAAGTTCAAATTTTGAAATTGGTAGATTAAAATAAAGTTTTTGATACTAATGCCAAAGGGGGAGAATGTTACTCCTAAAGAGCATTGATGGTTGTCATTAGTATCATTCAGTCATATAGTTGGTAAAGGAGACAAGATAGGATAGTCAGTCAATACACAGAGCCTATACACTGAGTAGAACACAGGGCATATCACTAAGATAACCGAACACAACTTTGACTGAGAAATCTTACTGAGCCAGATGATTACCAAGTACCAAGCATAGTAGTCCCCAAGAATTTATATGAATCGAGTACCAATTAATTATCGAGAAATGAATGCAGTATACACTGAGTGAAATAGGAAAAGACATAGCAGTTTGGAATGGCACAAACTAAAAGGAAAATGGTTTACACTGATTAAGAAAATGTTTACCAAGATAGAGACAAAATTTAATATGGATGTAATCATTATATTGTTGATGATTCCTATGTAATTTTGATCTAGGTTTTTTATTTCTACCATTGAGCTTAGGTTTTCTAAGATAGATTTTAAACCCTAATTAGGCCAAGATCAGTTTGATATAAATTTGTAAGGATGTCATTTTGACAAGTATCACACATGTAGTAATCGTCGCATTGGAAGACATCTAAAGATCAGACAAGGTTATGATTGACAAGCATTGAAGGAACATTCATTTTATCAGAAACAAAATGCTACCAAGCAATATTCATAGAGGAGATCAATCACATTAAGGTGATAACAAATAAGTACATTACATATTTGAATTAGGAAAGATTAAGTTGCTATTTATAGATCAATACTATTGTTACTCTTTAGCCTTTGTAGAAGATTTAAATATCTTAACAGAGTGAACTTAACAGTTCTATTGTAAATATCTTAACCGATCGCACACTTGATTGTGTTGCTAAAATCCTTTAACTAGGTAGATCTAGCTGATCTCATTGTTACTCCTAACAGGTTAAGATCACCAGAAGTGATCACAATATTTGTAGCCTTAACCAGAAACTTTGTTATTATAGTAGTGAACCTTTGTGGGCATCATCCCCACCACAGTTTTTACCCTCTAACAAGGGTTTCTGCAATACCAAAATACTTGAGTTATGTGTATGAATTTTCATGAATGTTTTATTGATTAGATTACATGCATTTACATTTCAGTTATGTTATGGATGTATGTTACATGCAATTGATACAGCCAGTTAGTGATATTCATGTTTACAAAGATTCATTTTGAACATTTTTAAGGATACTGATTCACCCCTCCCCTCTTAGTAAACATCTTTACATGATCCCAATAGAAATCTTAACGTTTCCTTAAATTTTCCTCAACTTAGAACCTTACTCTAATTGGGTATTTAGGAATTAGTGCCACACAACCTCAAAAGGGGTTCAGAGCTCTGATAAGCCAAAACCTTGAGGGTTTTATGATGAAAGAAAAAAAAAATTATTCAATTGAATGGTATTTTGGGTTTATCAAACCCAAAAACTTTGAAAGGAGTCATCAGAGCCTGCAACCTCGAAACACCAAAAATTAGACAATTAGTGGGTTTTGATTGTTTTTGGGGTTGTTTTGCCTACTTGTAGGTTTTTTTTGTAATTTTATTTGTTTGGTTTGGTCCTTAGTTTTAGTTTAGTATTTTATTTCCTATTTTCTATAGATTAGATAGTTTTCTTTCATAGTTAGTTATTTATTTTCAAAAAGTATACTAATAGAGGTTTATGTAATTGCAAAAGATCAAGGTATGTCTACACCATTTCCAATGAAGTACAAATTCAAAGGATGTGGTCCACCTTCTAAATTAGGTAATCTCTACAGTGATATTATAGACACTGACAATTTAGGCATGGATTTTAATGAGTTTCTAAAGAGCTTTGTTGATCCTACTAGTAGAACTTTGGATGCCACCTCAATGGCCATCTCTTGTTTTGTTCATGTTGTGGGACACCCAATATCAATCCTATCCTTGAAATTGATCATGATAATAATAGGAACACTATGACCCTAAAGAGAGAAGGGTGAGGAACAAACAAGGAGATGTAGTCTTAGATATTTGACTTGATATAATTGAAGATGCCTTCCACATCCCAATAGCAGATTAGTACCTCACCATCTCAATTTATTGGATGAAAGTTATTATAGAAATGGACCTAATATTCCACACAAAATCAATCACAATTATTTAGAGAGTCCTCAAAAGGAGGAGAAGCTTGAAAAGATGGATTTGCACTAGGCTTATTTTATGGAGGACGTGAAGAATTGTGTCACTCTCCTTAGTAGGGTATTTGGTATCCCATAGGCCAAGTAGTTGAAAACATGGATGGTACTCTTCATTGAGACCATCAAAAAAGGCAAAGGACAATTGATTTGGGGGAGGATCATTAGTGACAATTTGGATGAGAAATTGCAAAGGGTGAAGAGAGACCCTAATTTTCATATGACCTCCTACATTGTGTACCTCCTTGTAGTCTATATAGATTATATGTTCTTTAATAAGAAATTATCTCTATTTGATCCTAATTCCTATCAATACATGGTATATGCCCAATTGATTAGAAAGGACAAGTTGAAGGAAGGGAGCCAAGAGTATAGAATAGTGAATGATGCTTTTGTGTTTTCTATTATCTGGTTCATTAAAGGGGATTTTTCAAAGTGGGTGTCTGAGGAATTTTCAACCAAGATTAGGAAGCTATGTAGCTATTTTATTTAGTTTAGAACATTCACATACCTCAAAGTGGTCGGGTGTACCCTCCAACCTAAGAAGCTTCCAAGTTACCCCCTAGATATGTTGATATTGATGGAATTATGTTAGTAGCTATTTGATGCTCACAAGATTATAGTAAACAAACACTATTCGTGCTTTCCATTTTTCATTTCCATAAATACCCACTCATTCCAATGAATTAAGGAAGTAAGGATAGTCTACCTAGAATGAGATGAGTTCAATCTTGATGATTTGAAGATAAACAGGGTCAATTTTGATCCAATTGGAACCTTCAGTAAGGTGATGGGAGGTAATTTCAAACACAAGCCCCATATAGAAGATCATTGATCCAATTGTGTAGATCCTTATAAGGTCAGGATCAAGGATTATTGTAGAATGGAATTAGACCTTTCGCAACATGTTATTAATGCTGATATCCCAAATAGAGAGTGGATTAAGTATTCAAAGAATGTGTTTCTACCCTTATATATTAAGAAAAAGGTATATGCCAAATCAATTTTGAATGTTGAGATTGTTGCACTAGAATCTAAGGATATTGATCACAAGGAAAGGTACATAGTCCAATGTACATTACACTAGATGCACGAGCCATATTATATGAAACCAATGTAGATGAAACTAAAGGTAGAACCTTTAGATAAGATAGAGAAGGAGAAGAGGAATAAGGTAAATGTGCCAATTTTCAAGCAGGTGACCTCTCCCACTTTGAAGGAAGTTACAGGTCATGCTCGAGAGGTGGATACCTAGTATCCTCCTAAGATTTTGAAACTACAAAGAGCTAATAATTATATAAGAAAAATGTTTTTATGGTGGCATCTACTATTACTCCATCACCACAGACACAACCATCTCTATCAGTCTAGGCTCTAAGATTTTACTCACCCAGCACAAACACTTCTACCAATGTTTGACCATTATTAGGAAAATAAAGATTCAAACCTTTCAAGATCAAGGTGACCAAACCTAGGTCCCTAGAACCATCAAATGTGTCTACAAAAATTAAAAAGAAGTCTTATGTGGCCTCGGGTTTAGAGATATTGGAAGTAGGGGAGGATCTTGATAGGAGAACAAGATCCACCACAACAATAGCAAGGAAATCTGATTTAGGTCCCTCTTCATAGGATATTTCTTACCCACCTTGAGAAGATACAATCTCAGGCTCTCCATAGGTACTGAACCTTAAATTATTAGATTCAAAAATTAAGCATGGGAAGGAGAAAGGTGACCTCTTAGGGGCTAATGAATTTAATGTGTTCGAATTTGAAAACATCTTAGGTTTTAAAGAGTCTTCTCAATAGCCACATATTAACTTAGGTTCAGAAGAGATTTCCTTGGAAGAGACCTTTGAGTAGTAAGAAAAAATTCCTCTTGAAGTGGAGATTCCTCCATAATATGAAGTCCCACCTAGCCAAAAGTGGAGGTTCCCCCAGAATATGAAGTACTTGAAGTTGAAGTAGAGGTACCCCATAATTTGGAAATGGAGAAAAATGGGGGATATTGGGAGAATGTGAAAAAAAAAAATTAAAAATACACAAGTAGTAATAGGTAGACAAGAAGATAAAGGTACAAATAATGAACAAAATGAGGAGCCTAAGGGTGATTATTTAGAATAGGTAGTAGCACAAGTTGTAAATAAATGGGAAGATGAACCTAGTTCACCCTCATCTTTAAATCATATAGAGGCTAATCTGGAATAAAAGAAAATGGAAGAAAAATAGGAGGAGATGGGTAGGGAAGAAAAAACATCAACATTTCATATGGAACCTTATGAGACTCTCTCTACAAGTACCAAACCCACATGGCTTGCAAGGGAAATTCAGCCCCGAAAGAGGACTTAAACTGGAATTGATACCTCTAGATTTGGTACAACTAGGTCAAGAATTCCACAAGGAGGAGTCTAGCAGAAAGGAATACATGATATCATACATGAATTAGGATATGAGAGAGCATTGGTCAGTGTAGGTCATTAGACCACCTCAGGATAAGACTAGTGAAGAAGTAACCCCGGATGATTTTTCAATGGAAGTAGATTTGGGGGTACCTAGGTGGTAATGCTATGGTAGCATTAGGTGTAACCTTATTTTTTAAGAACATGCACCAGGATGAGATGGAGATAAAGAATCTCCAAGAACAAAATAAATTTTTGAAAGACTAAATTTCTCAATTGGTGGGTCCCATTTACCCAAGTAACCGGAGGCAGCATTACATACAATGTTGGAGAAGAGAGAAGCCCCTAAACAAACTAACCCATTTTTCAAGTCTTGTGTCGATTAGAGATAGGAATTCAAATATTTTGGAAAAGCAACCATTTAGTTAGTTCTAACTCATTTTTTGATGCAATGGCATCCTAGCTTCTTGTTCGATTCCTTGTGATTTTTTGGTACTTGGTCAAGGAGATGGATGAGCTCGATAAAGACCTTCTTTTACTTGATTATTTGGGTGATAGTCCTCGGTCAAAGTTTTTTTTTCTTCACTGATGGAGATCAATGATCTTGGTGGTAATTGATAGGCCAACACTGGGGTAAATAATTAAGAAATAATTAATACTTTAAATGAGTTTTAGCTTGGTCTAATCATGTCAATCTGAGAGCGTAAGCTTGTGAAAGGTGTTTGAGTAGTATGCTATCAAGGGATGTTAATTATGAGATTAGGGATTATGAATGTAGCTATGACACATGAAAGAAAATCTATGAAAAACCAAATAAATCCCAGCGATAGGAATTGTCACTTCCTGAAGATAGGAGATCTTCTTGAAACAAAAACAATAATAACATTTGTAACAATTCAAAAATCCAATGAAAATTAATCTAGAAGAAACAATATAACATCATGCATATAACTAATTCAATGCAATAATTTACTAATACAAATATGATGTAGCGTTAATGTTTTATTTCTTGATGAAAATAGGAGTATTTTAATAATCTACATAATACCAAAAATAACTTCATGTGTGGGTTCAAGAATAGAAATTCACAATATCAATTAACTCAGGAAAATGAATGGATACTTGATAAACTATTTCACTGTCTTGCTCAGTTATAATGTAAATCTGACTATAGAACTATTTATACAAACTTACTATTGAATTCAAGGGAAACCTTATTTTATTAATAATCAAATAAACCAAACATAAGCTATAGACATCATCAACATATAATCTACAATAATTCATAATACTAATAACTTCACCAAACATTCCAAGAGCGGGCCCTTTCTTTGGTCTGCAAGGTGAGTGAACAAACTGCATCTTTCTACGTTGGATTAATCAGCAGAACTATTATTTCATTCCTCGGATTTAACAAAGGGAGAATAGTACATTTTAATTTGCATTGGGCTGCTTATATATACGCAACTGTAACAATTATACAACTATTTTGATGATATGGACCATACAAATAATAGCTGGTATAACAATACACCAGAAATTAAATGCCATCTTGCAATTTTGTGCTAAGAATAGCCAACATTATTACCATTCCAACAAGCAATGTTGTTAGCATCCAATATGGATTTGAAACAGTTTTGGAAGAATCAAATTAATGAAGTTTATTTCTACTTGAGGCTTGGAAATGCTTCTTAACTATACTAGTTCACCTCCTTAGCGACAATAATAGCTTAGTTGTCTATAGCATGGATTTTTTAACATCCACACATGCGTGATATAGATCAGATATACATAGCATCACTTATAGAAGCTATAACGATTATTAAAGGAGATAAGTCTTTTACGTGGATCATATACACCATGCATAGTAGCTGTAATGGTGGATATTGATTCAAGCCACGTTTCCATCCATTGGCAATATAGGAAATATGGATCTATTACAGCTGTAGTATATAGAACAAGATACAACCTTCATAAAAAATGTGTCATATCTAATTTTGATTCACCAATACTATTTGTTTTGTGTTTGATATTTCTTGTCGGCATGCTTGTAATATCTTTTGATATAGAAATGAAAGAAACAATTAGCCAATCATGTATAATAGTTTCTGCCCAAATGTGACAAGAAGCTCCCATAAAGTAGGCGATAAGAAGATCTATGCCACAAATCAACATGCTACAATAATAAAGATTAGTAAAAACCAATCAACAATGCAGTTTCCATATTTTAATCCCAAAACCTTATTAGATACTACTTACATATATTAAACCATATGCAATGTAAAATAGTAAAATGGAACGAAATGGGATGGAAATGGAATAGGGAAGTAAGTAGGAAAGTGCATGAAATGGGTTAAAATATGGCATTAAATAGGTTGTAATTGGCTCTCATCAGTAATCTTGGTGGTGATTCTCAGTTGGAAGTTCTAGTGGATCTTTGTTGATGTTGGTCACTTGGTGACTTGGTGTTTTGTTGCCCGGTGCTCGATTACCAATGAGGTCTCGGTGTTCATGCCTATTGCTTGGTCGCTAAAGTGGCTCGGTCACTGGAGGACTCGGTCACTGAAGGGAGCTCAGTCATTGAAGGACTTGACACTTCTGGTGCTCAGGGACGCCTGTGGTGCTCAGTCGACATTGGTGCTTGGTAATGCTTATGGAGCTTAGTTGGTATGGTTTCTTGGTAGATTTCCTGGCACTCGGTAATTTGGCTTACCGATGGTTGTTCTTGGAGATTTGGCTTGGCCGACTGGTGCATTTAATCTGGGTCGCATTCCTCGATTTATGGATTGACAGTTGGACATGGCCGACTGGTGCATTTAATCTGGGTCGCGTTCCTCGAGTTATGGATTGACCGTTGGACATGTGGGGACATAGATCTGGCATGTTTCATTCTCCGATGTGGATCAGGAGGCTGACTTGGTGAATTAAATATTGGTGAAGTTATTTGTGAGCTGATTGATGTTTGGCATTTAATATTTGTATATTTGGAAGTTGACTGGCTTTTGGGATTTAATTGTTTGTAAAGCCGACTTGTCGCTAAGGTTTAGTATTTAAGAGGATGGTTGGGTAGTTTTTTAGGTAGATTTGGGTAGATAGATCTCAAAGAAGAGTTAGTAGCTTACGAGCTTAGGTAGCAGAAAGATTGCTTGGAAGTTCGAGTACAAGTTTAGATCTTTCTTGGAGTGCCTACCAGTATCATGTTGTGTTGCGGACCTGGGCTGGCTGAGGAGAAGTGTGTTGGATCCTGCATGATCTTATAAAACTATTTCTTGCATTGTAATTGGTCGTAACCGAGAAGGCCTTACAGCCTAGCACATTGCATGTAATCAGTTATTTGATGAAATAAAGACATCTATTTTCTTTCAAATGTAGTTTCTTGTTGTGTTTTCTGTTGTGTTGGTGTTTGGCTGCAAGGTCGCACTGTCCTTAATTGGATTCTCCATCCTTGACTACATATTTTTTTACCATTTCTAATGAGTTCACTCACCTCATATACATGGTTTAATAAGATATAGGTGGTATAGAAAGGAACATAGAAATATGGAGAATTTTTTTGTTTTATTTAAAGAATATGAGGAAGAAGGGGATAAATATATTAATTGAAGTGAGAGTATTTGAGCTTAGAGAAATTGATACGATGGATAGTTGGATCAAAGCCATCAAGATCATGGTGAAATAATACAATAAAAGATGTGAGTTGATAGAGGTGTAATGCCTTGGGTGAAGAAAGTGGAAAATTTATTTGATTCTCCTTATTGTGAGTTTTATCAAGACGAGAATAAGGGAAAAATATACACCATCAAGAACATCATTCAATAATTTTGTGGAATCCTACCAAGCATAAATATAAAAGAAGATGCTCATTGGATGTATGACTCAAAGGAAAGTATGAGGGAAATTATGGAGGAAATTGAAGAGATCCAAAATGCGGGAACACAATTGATAATCTTCCAGAAAAATCAGCAAACACATTTAGAGTTCATGAAACTTCTAAATTTTGAAGAAGTCAATGCTGCTATGGAGAAGTTTTTCCAAGATCACCCTGACATTCTGCCACAAAAATGACATTATCTGATTCATGCATTCTTTCAACATTCATTCAAATTATCTACCATACCCTGAAAATTGAAGGAAAGGAAAACTTTGAAAATTCTATAAATCATGTTTTTGCATAAAAATTAGGATTTTCAAAGTTCAATCTTGAATTGGGGATTTTTTTTTAGTAAATCAAATGTTTTGCAAGGTTAGTATATGTCTACAAAAATGTATGATTCTATAAATCATGTTTTTGCATAAAAATTAGGATTTTCAAAGTTCAATCTTGAATTGGGGTTTTTTTTAGTAAAGACAATGTTTTGCAAGGTTAGTATATGTCTATAAAAATTCATTCATACATTTTTATGAGTCGAAATCACCATTAAAGATGATTGGATGTTTTTTTTACAAAACGACAGTCAAAATTCAGTTTATTATGGATTTCTAGGGCACATTTTGGCTTTGAAAAGGGATATCTTTTCTGCATTCCAAATATATCTCAAAGCTTCAGATCCTTTAACAAAACAATTTCTTAGAAGGATCCCACCTCGAGATATAGACACATTGGAAAAGGATAGCAAGTAGGCAATAATTTTCACACATCATGTGGATCCCCAAGTTGGGGGAAGTTTAAGGGTTTTTCCATCATTTGGTAACCTTGCTACCATGAACATATTCCCAACAATAAATCATGCTTTGGAAAACCATACTCCGCTGCTGAACCCAACAACAACTTCTCCTATTTGCCTACCACCCCTGACAATCATGTATCCAGGATATGAAGCTCATATGAAAACCTATTTTGAGCCCTAGACTATGCCTCCTAGTGAGCCTAACAATCATCTATCATCTGAATTAGAAGCTATGAAAAATAATCTATCATAGGTATTTAGTTAACTTACTAGGATTAATTTTAATCTCCCTAGGCCCAAAGTACATATCAATGATAATCAGTTGCACCAAATACCTATTCTCATGATTCTAACTAAAATTATAAAAACTATAATAACAATTCTCAAGAGAAAGGAATTGGAAAAACATATCTACACTCAATCCAAAGGTAACCACATGTATCAACAACTGTCAAAATCATAGTTGAAATAGCACCCACAATAAGTGCTAATAAATCCAACTATTCATACCTCCAAAGTATATCAAATGAATCTCAAATCAACAACTTGTACCATGCAACCACAAACCTCAAGTAAAATATCTACAACATACACACCAAGAAGCTCCCACTACATAGGTAATATCAAATCTGAAATGAATCCACTAACAATATCACATAAAAGTGTTACCATAAACCTGTAGTATCAAGAACATCCACAATTAAACCAATGACCTACAAACACAAATCTCACAATAAGTATCCAATGCTCTAACCTATTATTCACAACTAACAAAGAAGGAGATAAAGAAACCATCATTCCATATCCCACATGAGATAAAGAAACCATCATTCCATATCCCACATGAACACAAATTTTTGATCAACAAGATTCTAGCCAATCCCAAATAATGTAGAAAAAAATGGACATCTATAAAGATGACCAAGACCAAAGAGATAAACATTGCAAATCAAACCTCTATCATGTCCTTCTACACAAACCTCTAAATTGTAGTTGTGTCAAGTATGATCTCCTTCATAAAACCCCAAGAAACAAGCCACAACAATACCTAAACCTCATAAAACATGTACCATATGATCAACATGGATGTAAGCATTTTTTATATTCTAGACCGAATGAGCTCCAATTGTATTTTCAAAACTGAAGAATGATTTATGTTTGTTCATGATGATCCTATTAGCATCTGATAATTTCTTGCATAATTGCATTAAGATCAACCTATTAGAGGGGTACCTTGGAGGTTTCTTTAGTTGTAAGGTATAATTGGCTACCTTGAGGTATGTGAAAGTTTGAAATTGTATAAAGTAACTTCTAACATTCTTAATTTTTGTTGCATCTTCCTCTAAGATCCTCTTGGAAAAATCTCCCTCAATGGAGTGGATGATTGAAAATAAAAAGGAATGATTAACAATTCTAAACTTAGAATTCTCAATGGTAGATTAATTTCCAAACCAACTAGGGATACACCTTATATAGATAGGCCTTAACATCATAAGGACATGCTTTCTTTAATAATCTTGGATAATCTGCATAAGCTATGAGAATGTACACTATATATGAAGATATATAAAATCTTCAATAATCTTAAATCTTTTCAACTGTTGACCCATATTGTTTCTTATGATCTCACCCCAATCAATTTTTCCCTACTTTTTTATGATGGTCTCTATGTACAACACCATGTAGGTCTTTAACTACTTTTCTTGGGGTATCCCAAACACCTTTCTTAGAATCTAGTAATGCAATTATTCATATCTTCCATGAGATAGGCCCTATGCATGTTCATCTTATCTAGCCTCCCTTCTTTTTGGGGCCTTGGATACACTTTACATTTGACATTTGGATGTTCTTTCGAGTCTCACCTTTATTTGTGGAGATTAGCATTTCTTTGGAAGATGTTTTCTTGGCTTACTGTTCTACAAGCTTTAATTTCCTATCTACACATCACATTTTAGAAATGACTTGGGTTGATGTGTAGACTATTGGATCTATCTTAAATAATGTGATTATGTCCTCTCTTTCTCTATAGTGGACCAACTTGTGTATTCTAGGTTAGGATGACCTATTTTATGTGATATTAATTCATTGCAACTGACCTTGATGAATTTTTTTGGTTAGGGATGACCTTTAGTAGAACTTTTTATGATCCATCTCTTATTTAAGGAGTGCATTAAAATTTTGTAAAAGTGATAAGTGTGTTGTGTGAAGGAGAAAAAGTAGAGTGTGTGAGGTGATGTGTGAAATTCAAAGCTTAAAGGAAATTGTTAGAATTAATAATATTTCCTTTGTGTATTATTTAAATATGGATAAGCCAAGGTATCCTAAATTGTAATTTCCTCTAGTCCAAGTGGGAGGACAACTCATTTCTTTTATTTCCTTTATTAAGTAAATTAGCTTATTCCTCCTTAAGAGGATTCTCACACTTGGAACACACTTAATGTGAATGTGGCATTCATAGAAAATGGTAGTTACATTCTTACTCCATCACTCATCTCTATTTAAGAGATGCTTCTACAAACACTTCATGATGATTTTTCTCACTTCTTTCTCTCTCATTGTTGTAATGAGCTTCTTACTCACATCATCTCTCCTTCTCTAGGCTTTTTATCTCATTCGTATTATATACACAATGGTTTTTTATTAGTTTTTTCCCTTTCAAAATCTTTGTCTCATTGTGTTGATCATGGAGCATCTTGATGGTTTTGGTGATTGATCTTGAAGAAATCTCTCATTCTTTGAGTTTATGGTAAAATACTTCCTTTTTCTACACTCTCTTGGATCCTTTCCTTTAGCTCTTTTCATTTTTTGTATTTTTCTTAAATAAATACATTCAAAAATAGTATATTGAGACAATCTATATGTATGAAGACAATTTGATTGCTTGATGGGTATGTGCAAGATCATGAGAGGCCAAAAAGTGGCAATGTGAAAATATTCACTTTTCACTCGTCCAAAAGCACATGAAAGCGCTTGTTGACTTTTTAGTAGGCCTGGGTGTCAGTACACCTGGGCAAACCTGACACCAAAGCACAAGCCTAATCGGGTACCCAATTTGAAATCGGGTACCCGATTTTGCCGAGTATGAAAAAACAGCAGGAGTATATGAAAAATTTGAATTTTTGAAATCGAGTAAATCGGGTACCCGATTTTGCCTAGTATGAAAAAACAGCGGGAGTATATGAAAAATTTGAATTTTTGAAATCAGGTAAATCAGGTACCCGATTTTGCCAAGTATGAAAAAATAGAGGGAGTATATGAAAAAATTGAACTTTTGTATATAATGTTTAAATATGTATTATATATAATTATATATTAATTCATCTACATTATATTATAATATCTTAGGGGTTTTAAATTGTATGTCATATATATTTTATATTATAATATTTTATAAATTAATATAATTTTTATATATTAATATGTATTGTATATAATTATATTTAACGTTTATAATTATATTTAGCGTTTATATATATGTAAATATTTTAATATATTTTTTAATATATAATTATATATAAATATATATTAATATATATTTTATATTATAATATCTTAGAATGTTTAAATTGTATGTCATATATATTTTATATTAATATATTTTTTTTATATTAATATGTATTGTATATAAATATATTTAACGAACTAATATTATATTTATATGTACAAATTATATATATATAGATATATATAATGTTTAAGGGGTATTATGTAAATATTTTATATATTTTTTAATATGTACTATAGATATAATTATATATTAATATATATTTTATATAATATATATATATATATATATATATATATATATATATATATATATATATATATATATATATATATATATATATATATGTAAACTTTATAGATCATAATATTTAAATTGTATGTTGAAAGGAGTTATCGAGACTTCCTAGGGGTCCTAGTATGCCTTATCACGCGTTAGGACCCCTAGGAACTCCCCATGACCCATTTTGACACATTGGAATGCTCAAGTGTGTCTGAAGGGGTTGCTTCAGACACACTCGAGCATTTCAATGTGTCAAAATGGGTCATGGGGACTTCCTAGGGGTCCTAACGCGTGATAAGGTGTACTAGAACCACAAGAAAGTCCCCATGACCCCTTTTGACACATGTGAACCCTCCAGTGTGTTTGAAGGGGTCGTAGGACCCCTTCGGGCACACTTGAGGGTTTAGATGTGTCAAAAGGGGTCATGGGGACTTCGTAGGGGTCCTAGTACATCTTATCACGTATTAGGACCCCTAGGAAGTCCCCATGACTCCTTTTGACCTCAAGTGTGTCCTAAGGGATCGTAGGACCCCTTTGAACACACTTGAGGGTTCAAATATATCAAAATGGTTCATGGGGACTTCCTAGGGGTCCTAGTACACCTTATCACATGTTAGGACCCCTAAGAAGTCCCCATGACCCCTTTTGACACATTGGAATGCTTGAGTGTGTTTGAAGGGGTGGTAGCACTCAAGCATTCCAATGTGTCAAAATGGGTCATGGGGACATCTTAGGAATCCTAACACGTGATAAGGCATACTAGGACCCCTATGAAGTCCCCATCACCCCTTTTGACACATTTGAACCCTCAAGTGTGTCCGAAGGGGTCCTACAACCCCTTAGAAAACACTTGAGGGTTCTAATGTGTCAAAAGGGGTCACGAAGACTTCCTAGAGGTCCTAACATGTGATAAGACATACTAGGACCCCTACAAAGTCCCCATGACCCCTTTTGACACATTTGAACCCTCAAGTGTGTCTGAAGGGGTCCTACAGCCTCTTGGAACACACTTGAGGGTTCTAATGTGTCAAAATGAGTCATGGAGACTTCTTAGGGGTCTTAAAAAGTGATAAGGCATACTAAGACTCCTAAAAAGTCCCCATGACCTCTTTTGACACATTTGCATGCTGAAGTGTGTCTTAAGGGGTCCTAAGAACCCTCAAGACATGCTTGAGTGTTCCAATGTGTCAAAAGGGGTCATGGGGACTTGCTAGGGGTCCTAACATGTGATAAGGTGTACTACGACCCCTAGAGAGTCCCCATGACCCCTTTTGACATATTTGAATGCTCAAGTGTGTCTTAAGGGGTCTTAAGACCCCTTAAGACACTTGAGCATTCAAATATGTCAAAAGGGGTCATGGGGACTTCTTATGGGTCTTAACATGTGATAAGGCGTACTAAGACCCCTAGGGAGTCCCCATGACCCCTTTTGACACATTTGAATGCTCAAGTCTGTCTTAAGGGGTTTTAGAACCCCTTAAGATGCACTTGAGCATTCAAATGTGTCAAAAGGGGTCATGGGGACTTCTTAAGGAACCTAACGTGTGATAAAGCATACTAGGACCCCTAGGGAGTCCCCATGACCCCTTTTGACACATTTGAATACTCAAGTGTGTCTTAAGGGGTCTTAGGACCCCTTGAGACACTTGAGTATTCAAATATGTCAAAAGGGGTCATGGGGACTCCCTAGGGGTGCTAACACTTGATAACATGTACTAGGACCCCCTAGAGAGTCCCCATGACCCCTTTTGACACATTTGAATGCTCAAGTGTGTCTTAAGAGGTATTACCCCTTAAGACACACTTGAGCATTCAAATGTGTCAAAAGGGGTCATGGGGACTCCATAGGGGTCCTAGTATGCATTATCAATGGTTAGGACCCCTAGGGAGTCCCCATAATCCCTTTTGACAGATTTGAAGTCTCAAGTGTGTCTTAATGGGTTTAATACCCCTTAAGCCACACTTGAGAATTCAAATGTTTCAAAAGGGGTCATGGGGACTCCCTAGGGGTCCTAACACTTGATAACGCATACTAGGACCCCCTAGAGAGTCCCCATGACCCTTTTTGATGCATTTGAATGCTCGAGTGTGTCTGAAGGGGTATTAATACCCCTTAAGACACACTTGAGCATTCAAATGTGTCAAAAGGTGTCATGGAGACTCCCTCTGGTTTCTAATGCTTGATAACGCATACTAGGACCCCTAGGGAGTCCCCATGACCCCTTTTGACACATTTGAATGCTCAAGTGTGTCTTAAGGGGTATTAAGACCCCTTAAGACACACTTGAGCATTCAAATATGTCAAAAGAGGTCATGCGGACTCCCTAGGGGTCCTAAAGCTTGATAACGAGTACTAGGACCCCTAGGGAGTCCCCATGACCCCTTTTGACACATTTGAATGCTCAAATGTGTCTTAAGGGGTATTAAGAGCCCTTAAGACATAGTTGAGCATTCAAATATGTCAAAAGGGGTCATGGGGACTCCCTAGGGGTCCTAACACTTAATAATACATACTAGGACCCCTAGGGAGTCCCCATGACTCCTTTTGACACATTTGAATGCTTCATGTGTCTTAAGAGGTATTAAGACCCCTTATGACACACTTGAGCATTCAAATGTGTCAAAAGGGGTCATGGAGACTCCCTGGGGGTCCTAACACTTGATAATGTGTACTAGGAACCTTAGGGAGTCCCCATGATCCCTTTTGACACATTTGAAAGCTCAAGTGTGTCTGAAGGGGTCTTAATAACCCTTAAGCCACACTTGAGCATTCAAATGTGTCAAAAGGGTTCATGGGGACTCGTTAGGGGTCCTAACACTTGATAACACATACTAGGACCCCCTAAGGAGTCCCCATGACCCCTTTTGACACATTTGAATACTCAACTGTGTCTTAAGGGGTCGTAGGACCCCTTAAGACACACTTGAGCATTCAAATGTGTCAAAAGAGGTCATGGGGATTTTTTAAGGGTCCTAACACGTGATAAAGAATACTAGGACCATTAGGGAATCCCCATGACCCCTTTTGACACATTTGAATGCTCAAGTGTATCTTAAGGGGTCTTAGGACCCCTTAAGACACACTTGAGCATTCAAATGTGTCAAAAGGGGTCATGGGAACTCCCTAGGGGTCCTAACACTTAATAATGTGTACTAGCACCCCTAGGGAGTCTCCATGTCCCCTTTTGAAACATTTGAAGGCTCAAGTGTGTCTTAAGGGGTTTTAATACCCCTCAAGCCACACTTGAGCATTCAAATTTTTTAAAAGGGGTCGTGGGGACTCCCTAGGGATCCTAACACTTGATAACGCGTACTAGGACCCCCTAGGGAGTCCCCATGAACCCTTTTGACATATTTGAATGTTCAAGTATGTCTTAAGGGGTCTTAATACCCCTTAAGACACACTTGAGCATTCAAATATGTCAAAAGGGGTCATGACGACTCCCTAGGGGTCCTAACGCTTGATAACACGTACTAGGACCCCTAAAGAGTCCCCATGACCCCTTTTGACACATTTGAATGCTCAAGTGTGTCTTAAGGGGTATAAGACCCCTTAAGACACACTTGAGCATTCAAATGTGTCAAAAGGTGTCATGGGGACTCCCTAAGGGTCCTAACACTTGATAATGTGTACTAGGACCCCCTAGGGAGTCCCCATGACCCCTTTTGACACATTTGAATGCTCAAGTGTGTCTTAAGGGGTCTTAGGACCCCTTAAGACACACTTGAGCATTCAAATGTGTCAAAAAGGGTCATGGGGACTTCTTAAGGGTCCTAATGTGTGATAAGGCATACTAGGACCCCTAGGGATTCCCCATGACCTCTTTTGACACATTTGAATACTCAATTGTGTTTTAAGGGGTCTTAGGACCCCTTAAGACACACTTGAGCATTCAAATGTGTCAAAAGGGGTCGTGGAGACTCCCTAGGGGTTTTAACGCTTGATAACATGTACTAGAACCCCTAGGGAGTCCCCATGACCCTTTTTAACACATTTGAATGCTCAAGTGTGACTTAAATGGTATTAATAAATATTAAGCCACACTTGAGCATTCAAATGTGTCAAAAGGGGTCATGGAGACTCCCTAGGGGTCCTAACACTTGATAACACATAGTAGGACCCCCTAGGGAGTCCCCATGAACCCTTTTGACACATTTGAATGCTCAAGTGTGTCTTAAGGGGTCTTAATACCCCTTAAGACACACTTGAGCATTCAACTATGTCAAAAGGGGTCATGGCAACTCCCTAGGGGTCCTAACACTTGATAACACATACTAGGACCCCTAGGGAGTCCCCATGACCCCTTTTGACACATTTGCCTAAGGGTCCTAACACTTGATAACACGTACTAGGACCCCCTAGAGAGTCCCCATGACCCCTTTTGACATATTTGAATGCTCAAATGTGTCTTAAGGGGTCTTAATACCCCTCAAGTGTCAAAAGGGGTCATGGCGACTCCCTAGGGGTCCTAACGCTTGATAACATGTACTAGGACCCCTAAGGAGTCCTCATGACTCTTTTTGGCACATTTGAATGCTCAAGTGTGTCTTAAGGGGTCATAGGGACACCTTAGCACTCGAGTGTGTTTGAAGGGGTGGTAGCACTCAAGCATTCCAATGTGTCAAAAGGGGTCATGGGGACATTTTAGGGGTCCTAACACATGATAAGGCATATTAGGACCCCTATGAAGTCTCCATCACCCCTTTTGACACATTTGAACCATCAAATGTGTACGAAGGGGTCCAACAACCCCTTAGGAAACACTTGAGGGTTCTAATGTGTCAAAAGGGGTCACGAAGACTTCCTAGAAGTCCTAACACATGATAAGACATACTAGGACCCTTAAAAAGTCCCCATGACCCCTTTTGACACATTTGAACCTTCAAGTGTGTTTGAAGGGGTTCTACAACCCCTTGGAACACATTTGAGGGTTCTAATGTTTCAAAAGGAGTCATGGGGACTTCTTAAGGGTCTTAACAAGTGATAAGACATACTAAAACTCCTAAAAAAATTTCATGATCCCTTTTGACACATTTGCATACTCAAGTGTGTCTTAAGGAGTCCTCACAACCCTCAAGACACACTTGAGGGTTCCAATTTGTCAAAAGGGGTCATAGGGACTTCCTAGGGGTCCTAACATGTGATAAGGTGTACTAGGACCCCTAAAGAGTCCCCATGACCCCTTTTGACAATTTGAATGCTCTAGTGTGTCTTAAGGGGTCTTAAGACACCTTAAGCCACACTTGAGCATTCAAATATGTCAAAAGGGGTCATGGAGACTCCCTAGGGGTCCTAACACTTGATAACGCGTACTAGGACCCCCTAGGGAGTCCACATGACCTCTTTTGACATAGTGAATGATCAATAGTGTCTTAAGGGGTCTTAATACCCCTTAATACACACTTGAACCTTCAAATGTGTCAAAAGGGGCCATGGGGACTCCCTAGGGGTCCTAACGCTTGATAACGCATACTAGGACCCCTAAGGAGTCCCCATGACCCCTTTTGACACATTTGAATGCTCAAGTGTGTCTTAAGAGGTCTTAATACCCCTTAAGACACACTTAAGTATTCAAATGTGTCAAAAAGGGTCATGGAGAATCCCTAGGTGTCCTAACGGTTGATAACGCATAGTAAGACCCCTAGGGAGCCCCCATGACCCTTTTTCACACATTTGAATGCTCAAGTGTGTCTTAAGGGGTATTAAGACCCCTTAGGACACATTTGAGCATTCAAATATGTCAAAAGGGGTAATGGAGACTCCCTAAGGGTCCTAAATCTTGATAACGCGTACTAGGACCTCTAAGGAGTCCCCATGACCCCTTTTGACACATTTGAATGCTCAAGTGTGTCTTAAGGGGTCTTAGAACCCTTTAAGACACACTTGAGCATTCAAATGTGTCAAAAGGGGCCATGGATACTTTTTAAGGATCCTAACACGTGATAAGGCATACTAGGACCCCTAGGGAGTCCCCATGACCCGTTTTGAAATATTTGAATACTCAAGTGTGTCTTAAGCAGTCTTAGGACCCCTTAAGACACACTTGAGCATTTGAATATGTCAAAAGGAATCATGGAGACTCGCTAGGGGTCCTAACGCTTGATAACATGTACTAGGACCCCTAGGGAGTCCCGATGTCTCCTTTTGAGACATTTCAAGGCTCAAGTGTGTCTTAACGGGTCTTAATACCCCTTAAGCCACACTTGAGCATTCAAATTTTTAAAAAGGGGTCATGGGGAGTCCTTATGGGTCCTAACACTTGATAATGCATACTAGGACCCCCTAGGGAGTCCCCATGAACCCTTTTGACACATTTGAATGTTCAAGTGTGTCTTAAGGGGTCTTAATACCTCTTAAGACACACTTGAGCATTCAAATGTGTCAAAAGGGGTCATGGTGACTCTCTAGGGGTCCTAACGCTTGATAACACATATTAGGACCCCTAGAGAGTCCCCATGACCCTTTTTGACACATTTGAATGCTCAAATATGTCTTAAGACTCCTTAAGACACACTTGAGCATTCAAATGTGTCAAAAAGGGTCATGGGGACTCCCTAGGGGTCCTAACGCTTGATAACACGTACTAGGACCCCCTAGGGAGTCCCCATGACCCTTTTTGACACATTTGAATGCTCAAGTGTGTCTTAAAGGGTCCTCTAACCTCTTAAGACACACTTGAGAATTTCAATGTGTCTTAAGGGGTCATGGGGACTCTATAGAGGTCCTAACGCATTATAAGGCTTACTAGGACCTCTAGGGAGTCCCCATGACCCCTTTTGACACATTGGAATGCTCAAGTGTGTCTTAAGGGGTCCTATGACCCCTTAAGACACACTTGAGCATTCTAATGTGTCTTAAGGGGTCATGGGGACTCTCTAGAGGTCCTAACATGTGATAAGGCATACTAGGACCCTTAGGCCATCTCCATGACCCCTTAAGACACATTGGAATGCTCAAGTGTGTTTTAAGGGGTCGTACAACCCCTTAAGACACACTTGAGCATTCTAATGTGTCTTAAAGGTTCATGGAGACTCTCTAGAGGTCCTAACGTGTGATAAGGTGTATGAGGACCCCTTAAGACATACTTGAGCATTCCAATGTGTCAAAAGGGGTCTTGGGGACTCCTTAAGGGTCCTAAGGCATGATAAGGCGTATTAAGACCCCTAGAGAGTCCCCATAACCCCTTTTGACACATTGGAATGCTCAAGTGTGTCTTAAGGGGTCCTATGACCCCTTAAAATACACTTGAACATTCCAATGTGTCTTAAGGGGTCATGGGGACTCTCTATGGGTCCTAACACATGATAAGGCGTACTAGGACCCATAGGGAGTCCCCATGACCCCTTAAGACACATTGGAATGCTCAAGTGTGTCTTAAGGGGTCATACGACTCCTTAAGACACACTTGAGCATTCCAATGTGTCTTAAGAGTTCATGGAGACTCTCTAGGGGTCCTAACATGTGATAAAGCATATTAGGACCCCTTAAGACATATTTGAGCATTCCAATGTGTCAAAAGGGGTCTTGGAGACTCCTTAGGGGTCCTAAGGCATGATAAAGTGTATTAAGACCCCTAGGGAGTCCCCATAACCCCTTTTGACACATTGGAATGCTCAAGTGTGTCTTAAGGGGTCCTATGACCCCTTAAGACACACTTGAGCATTCCAATGTGTTTTAAGGGGTCATGGGGACTCTCTAGGGGTCCTAACATGTGATAAGGCATACTAGGACCACTAGGGAGTCCCCATGACCCCTTAAGACACATTGGAATGCTCAAGTGTGTCTTAAGGGGTCGTACGACCCCTTAAAACACACTTGAGCATTCCAATGTGTCTTAAGGGTTCATGGAGACTCTCTAGGACACACTTAAGTGTTTCAATGTGTCAAAAGGGGTCATGAGGACTCCCTAGGGGTCCTAGTATGCCTTATCATGCGTTAAGACCCCTAGGAAGTCCCAATGATGCCTTTTGACACATTGGAATGCTCAAGTGTGTCTTAAGAGGTCCTAGAGGTCAAAAGGGGTCATTGGAACTCCTTAAGGGTCCTAATATGCCTTATCATGCCTTAAGACCCCCAAGGAGTCCCCATGACCCCTTTTGACAAATTGGAACGCTCAAGTGTGTCTTAAGAGGTCCTAAGCCCCTTAAGACACACTTGAACATTACAATGTATCGAAAGGGGTCATGGGGACTCCCTATGGGTCTTAGTAAGCCTTATCATGTGTTAGGACCCCTAGAGAGTCTCCATGACCCCTTTTGACACATTGGAACCCTCAAGTGTGTCCTAAGGGGTCCTATGACCCCTTAGGACACACTTGAGGGTTCCAATGTGTCAAAAGGGGTGATGGGGACTCTCTAGGGGTCCTAGTACACCTTATCACACGTTAAGACCCTTAGAGAGTCCCCATGACCACTTTTGATGCATTAGAATGCTCAAGTCTATCTTAAGGGGTCGTAGGACCCCTTAAGATAGACTTGAGCATTCCAATGTGTCAAAAGGGGTCATGGGGACTCCCTAGGGGTCCTAGTAGGCCTTATCATGCTCAAGTGTGTCTTAAGGGGTCCTCTGATATGTCCTAATCCATTCTAAGGGGTCATTGTTCCATCAAAGTTGCATTTGAAACCCTAATGACCCCTTAACGGGCCTGCTGACCCCGATTCGACATGCGGTGTCCTGAGACCACCCCATTGACCCCTTTCAAGTTTTACTAGGCAAAAGTCATCCAAATTTGGTACGTAGGTCCTCTGACATGTCCTAATGCATTGCAAAAGGTCCTTGTTCCATCAAAGTTGCATTTGAAACCCTAATGACCCCTTAACAGGCCTGCCCATCCTGATTCGACATGTGGTGTCCCGAGAGCACCCCATGGACCTCTTTTGAGTTCTACTGGGCAAAAGTCTTGGAAATTTAGAACGTAGGTCCTCTAATATGTCTTAATGGGTTCCAAAGGGTCACCATTCCATGGAAGTTTCATTTGGAACCCTAATGACTCCTTAACAGGCCTACCGACCTCGATTCAACATGTGGTGTCCCAAGAGCACCCCATGGACCCCTTTTGAGTTCTACCTGGCAAAAGTCATCCAAATTTGGTACGTAGGTCTTCTAACATGTCCTAATGCATTGCAAAGGGTCCCCATTCTATTGAAGTTGCATTTGGAACCCTAATAACCCCTTAATAGGCCTACCGACCCCTATTTAACATGTGGTCTCCCGAGAGCACCCCATGGACCCCTTTCGAGTTCTACTAGGAAAAAGTCATCTGAATCATGGAATTAGGTCCTTTGACATTTCCTAATGTGTTCCAAAGGGTCACCATTCCATCAAAGTTGCATTTTGAATGCTATTGACCCCTTAACAGGCCTACCGGCCCAGTTTCGACACGTAGTCTCCCGAGAGCACCCCATTAACCCCTTTTGAGTTCTACGAGGAAAAAGTCATCCAAATTTGGTAATAAGGTCCTATGACATGTTCTAATGTGTTACAATGGGTCATTGTTCCATCGAAGTTGCATTTCAAACCCTATTGACCCCTTAATAGGCCTAACGACCTTGTTTCGACATGTGGTCTCCCGAGAGCACCCCATGGACCCCTTACGAGATCTAGTAGGAAAAAGTCATCCAAATTTGGTACATAGGTCCTATGACATATCCTAATGTGTTCCAAAGGGTCACTATTCCATCAAAGTTTTATTTGGATGACACCTTAACGGGCCTACCGACCCCGATTCGACATGTGGTCTCCCGAGAGCACCCCATGGACCCCTTTCGAGTTCTACTAGGGAAACATAATCCAAATTTGGTACGTAAGTCCTTTGACATGTCCTAATGCATTCCAAAGGGTCATTTTTTATCAAAGTTGCATTTGGAACCCTAATGACCCCTTAACAGGCCTACCGACCCTGATTCGACATGAGGTCTCCCAAGAGTACCCCATGGACCCCTTTCAAGTTATACTAAGAAAAATTAGTCCAAATTTGGTACATAGGTCCTATGACATGTCGTAATGCATTCCAAATGGTCATCATTCCATCAAAGTTTCATTTGGAACCTTAATGACCCTTTAATAGGCCTACTGACCCCATTTCAACATGTGGTCTCCCGAGAGCACCCCATAGACCACTTTCGAGTTATACTTGGAAAAAGCCATCCAAATTTGGTACATAGGTCCTCTAACATGTCCTATGCATTCCAAAGGGTCACCATTCCATCAAAGTTTCATTTCAAACCCTAATGACTCCTTAATAGGCCTACCGACCCCGATTTGACATGAGGTCTTCCGAGAGCACCCCATGGACCCCTTTCAAGTTCTACTAGGGAAAAGTCATCCAAATTTTGTACATAGGTTGTATGATATGTCCTAATGTGTTCCAAAGGCTCACCATTCTATTGAAGTTGCATTTGGAACCCTAATGACCCCATAACAGGCCTACCGACCCTAATTCGACATGAGGTCTCTCGAGAGCACCCCGTGGACCCCTTTCGAGTTCTACTAGCAAAAAGTCATCCAAATTTGGTATGTAGGGCCTATGACATGTCTTCATACATTCCAAAGGGTCACTATTCCATCAAAGTTGCATTTCAAACTCTAATGACCCCTTAGCAGGCCAATCCACCCCGATTCGACATATGGTCTCCCGAGAGCACCCTATGGACCCCTTTCGAGTTCTACTAGGCAAAAGTCATCCAAATTTGGTACGTAGTTCCTATGACATGTTATAATGGATTCCAAAGGGTCACCATTCCATCGAAGTTGCATTTGTAACCCCAATGACCCCTTAATAGGCCTACCGACCCCGATTCGACATAAGGTCTCTCGAGAGCAACCCATGGACCCCTTTCGAGTTATTTTGGGAAAAAGTCATATGAATTATGGAATTAGGTCCTCTTACATGTCCTAATGCATTCCAAAGGGTCACCATTCCATCAAAGTTGCATTGCAAACCCTAATGCCCCCTTAACAAGACTACCAACCCTAATTCGACACGAGGTCTCCCGAGAGCACCCCATGGACCCCTTTCGAGTTCTAATAGGAAAAGGTCATCTAAATTTGGTACGTAGGTCCTATGACATGTCCTAATGCATTCCAAAGGGTCACCATTCCATCAAAGTTTTATTTAGAACCCTAATGATCCCTTAATAGGCCTACCGACCCCATTTCGACATGTGGTCTCCCAAGAGCACACCATGGACCCCTTTTGAGTTTTACTAGGCAAAAGTCATCCAAATTTGGTACATAGGTCCTATGACATATCCTAATGTTTTCCAAAGGGTGACCGTTCCATCGAAGTTTCATTTGGAACCCTAATGACGTCTTAATAGGCAGGTACCGACCCCGATTCGATATGTGGTCTCCCGAGAGCACCCCATGGACCCCTTTCAAGTTCTACTAGGCAAAATTTATCCAAATTTGGTACGTAGGTCATCTGATATGTCCTAATGCATTCCAAAGGATCACCGTTCATCGAAAGTTTCATTTGGAACCTCGAATCACACAATGGTCTCCCAAGAGCACCCCATGGACCCTTTTCGAGTTTGACTAATCAAAATTTATCTAAATTATGGAGTTAGGTCCTCTGACATGTCCTAATGCATTCCAAATGGTCACTGTGCATCAAAGGTTGTCTCACAAGCCCTAATGACCCCTTAAGACGCCTAGCGACACTGATTGGACATGTGGTCTCCTGAGAGCACCCCATGGACCCTTTTTGAGTTGGACTAGGAAAAATTTATTAAAATTTGGTACATTGGTACTCGGACATGCCCTATTGCCTTCCAAATGGTCACTGTACATCCGAAGTTGCCTCACAAACCCTAATTACCTCTTAAGATGTCTAGCGACCCCGATTTGACTTGTTGTCTCATGAGAGGATCTGTTATAACTTAAATTAAATATTAAAATAATATATAAAATATTTGAAAAAATATAATATTTAATAGACTAAATATATAATATATATTATAAGATATATTAGATATTACATTTAATATATATTTTCAAATATACAATATATTAATGTCCTATTCATTTTATATATTATATATATTAGACATTATATTATATTTTATTATATTATATACACAACAATATTTAATATATAATTTATAATATATACATATATATATTATGTAACATTTATATTATAATATAAAAATATTGCATTTAATATAAATCTGAATAGACTATATACTTAGGCCATTTAAATTGATATTATCGAATATATAATATAAATAAATAATATATATACTATATACTATATACTATAAAATATAAAACATAAAATATAAAACCTAAATATAAAATATATAAATTATTCATTGTCAGGGTGAAAGAAAAAAACATCAAAATTAAAGGGAAATAAAAAAAGAGTGGGAGGGGGAAACTTTTCAAATTTGAAATTAAAGCAAAATTGGGTAATAGCTTTGGAAACCAAAGCTCCATGGTCAACGCTGAAGGTGTGCAAAAAATGTATTTTTTTTCTATTTTTCTTATGTCAACACTTCGACCATTAGGTACTAGGACCCCTGGAGAGTCTCCATGACCCCTTTTGACACATTGGTATGTTCAAGTGTGTCTTAAGGGGTATTATGACCCCTTAAGACACACTTGAGCATTCTAATGCATCAAAAGGGGTCATGGGGACTCCCTGGATGTCCTAATGCATAATAAGGCACATTAGGACACCTAGGGAGTCCCCATGACCCCTTTTGATGCATTAGAATGCTCAAGTGTGTCTTAAGGGGTCCTAATACCCCTTAAGACACACTTGAACATTCTAATGTGTCAAAAGGGGTCATGGGGACTGCCTAGGGGTCCTAGTACGCTTTATCATGCATTAGAACACCTAGGGTGTTCTCATGATCCCTTTTGACACATTGGAATGCTCAATTGTGTCTTAAGGGGTCCTAAGACCCCTTAAGACACACTACATCATTGCAATGTGTCAAAAGGGTTCATGGGGACTCTCTATGGATTCTAACGCATGATAAAGCATACTGGGACCCCTAGGGAGTCCCAATGACCCCTTTTGACACATTGGAACGCTCAAGTGTGTCTTAAGGGGTCGTAGGACCATTTAAGACACACTTGAGCATTCCAATGTGTCAAAAGGGGTCATGAGGACTCTCTAGGGGTCCTAACGTATGATAAGGCATACTAGGACCCCTAGGGAGTCCCAATGACCCCTTTTGACATTTTGGAACACTCAAGTGTGTCTTAAGGGGTCGTAGGACCCTTTAAGACACACTTGAGCATTCCAATGTGTCAAAAGGGGTCATGAGGACTCTCTAGGGGTCCTAACACGTGATAAGGCATACTAGGACCCCTAGGGAGTCCCAATGACCCCTTTTGACACATTGGAATTCTCAAGTGTGTCTTAAGGGGTCGTAGGACCCCTTAAGACACATTTGAGTGTTCCAATGTGTCATAAGGGGTCATGGGGACTCCCTATGGATCTTAACGCATGATAAGGCATACTAAGACCCCTAGGGAGTCCCCATGACCCCTTTTGACCAGTTCAAAGATCCATCCAGTTGTTCTTGTTTAACCTCCCAATGACTCTGTTCAGCTACCAGATTATCAATAGGCGTGGTACAATTGTCAAGCATGACTAGAATCTATTTCGAGAACCTTTACAATTTAGAATTTCGGTTGAAAAAGTAGGGAAAGATACCATTTCATAGCCACAAGTGGTGGAAACAACATGATTCTCTTGCCCTCTTCTTCTATAATCCGCCTCCAGTGAACTATTCTTCAAAGCCTCAATTTCTGCGTAGCTAGGGTTTTTGGCACCTGTAAAAGGCACTACTATGCCACTATAGGGACTCATGCTCGTGCTCTGAATCATATTAAATAATATTTAAAATGTAAAATGTATATTATATAATATATAATATATAATATATAATCTAATATATAGTTTTTAATATTAATATATATTAAATAATATTAAATATAACATTTAATATATAATTCATATTATATAATATTTAATATATAACTAATATATAACAATTAATATATAATTGATATTATATAATATTTAATATATAACTAATAACTATCAAATATATAACTATAATTGATAAAGTGGAACCAAATTTTGAAATTAGAAATTAGAGAAAGTGGAGGCAAAGCAAAAATTTGAAATTCTGTCGCCAGATTCGGGTACCCAAAAATATCGGGTACCCGATTAGGCTCGGTACTGGTATGTGCACCAAACCTACCTGGTCAACTCTTCAAGTGTCACAAAAATATGTTTTTCTTCTGTTTCTCTCAGTTCCAGACTTCGACCATGTAGCTGACGACTTTTTTTTCACCCAAATTTGATAAAATGAAAAGGGTATCTTAAGGAGATTATCAGCTTTCTATTGATATAATTGCTGTCAAATTTTGAATTCATTAAGTAATTATTAGTTATTTTCTAATCAAGCTACCTCTAAAGTGCTGATTTAGATACTGATTGAAAAATGACTATATCTTTCAAACGGTATAACATTTTTGAAATCCGAAAGATGCGTCACATTCTATGCTTCATCTAGTATAAGAAAAAATTAAAAAAAATTGAATTATGATAAGTTTTCAATGAGTTAAGGTGGTTAGACATGAGAGTTTTTAAATTCTGAAAGCGCTGTAGCAAAAAAATCATAATTAATTATCTGTTTGGAATAAAAAATATCAAAAAATATGCGTCACATCCAGGCATGAGTCAGCTACTTATATATAGAATATTATAAAAAAATATTATCATTTGATTTTGATTAGGGTGGTCAGACATACACGTACTTCTTATTTTTTTCCTGAAATGTTTGTAGTGCTGCATTGCAATCTATACTTTTTACCAATCATATTAATTTTTTTTCAGAAAAGGCTTAGTAGTTTAGAAACTACATTCAATTTCCTACAAATTATATTCTTACAACTTTTTGATATTAGGTTGATAACTAGTTCATTTTTTCACGCCAAGTTGACTAATCCTGATTGTTTGATTTTTCATTGCCACTTAAGGGCATAGTTTGGCCCCTCATGATCCTGCACATACCCTGATGTAGGTGGTCAAGGTAAGATTAATTTTCAGGTTATTATTTCATTTCTAAGATTCATGCTACTGGATCACGATATTTGTTTTGGCATATCTTTTTGTATCTTGTGCCAAAATAGTGAGTTTACTTTGTACAAGTCTTTTGTACCTTGTCTTAGGGTAGTGAATCTTAGTAGAAAGTCTCGGACATAAAGCTCTCTAGAAATGAGCCTAAGTCTTTGTAATTATGTATGTATACATATATTGTGAGATAGCTCTCACAATGGTTTTCCTATTTTTTTGAGTTTCCATGAAAATCTATTTTTCTTTGTATTGATTATTCTTTATGTTTTGTGATTACATTCAAATAAATTTCTCATAATGATTTGAAGTATAATACTTGGTCTTTTTTAAAGTGATTACTATAGTCCAGACTGATTCATCCCCCTCCCAATCATGTTTCATGTTCAACAATATCAACTAGAATAGATCCTATATTACTTTCAAAAGTTTCATGATCCTAGTTATAAAAATAAAACTTGGATTTAGTCTTATTCGATGACATGAGATTCATATAAGTTTGTTAGAAAGTAAAGTCCACCAAGATAACTGAGAGGGGGGGCGGTGGATCAGTTATCAGATAAATACAACTTTTATCATCTTTAACATATTTTAACCATGTAAGCACTGTGATTAACAACCATAGAAAGATATACATACACAACAACACAATAACACAAGATATGTTGACTAGGGAACCTCTTGATCAAAGAGTAAACCCCGGTGGGAATGATGCCCACAAAAGATGCACTAATATGAAAGTTCCTTGTGAGAGGATGGACTCTATTATGAGTCTTATGAAATACATTCAGTACATATCATTCCCTCTTAGGAGACTTTGAATCCCTACTAAAATATTCTAACCCTGTTAGGAGTTATGGAAGACATAAGGACCCACTGTCCAAACAGCTTCAAGGGCAAGATCACTGAACACACTGTCCAACTGATCTTTGTATTACTCAATAGAATAATACCAAAATATTACTAATCTCAACAACTTATCACTTTTCCTCTGACTATGCCAAACCGCACCAACTACTTCATCAGATCTCAATACCAAATCTCTATACTTCGCATATCCTCTTACAACAAGTATTGTACAATTCCACAATTCACTTTCACACAATCTTACATTAAAATTACACATTAAAATAATTAAATTAATCCTTCCTTTATACCACACTCAAATAATTACAAATGAGTTAGCATACAAATTACAAAATAAAATCTTCCACATGTTACATAAAAAGTCCACAATTACATAAAACTGTTAGCTTCCAATTACGATAACTCTTCACTCATGCAACTTCTGACCTTTTTGTCACATCCACATCACAATCTTCATGTCTTCATCATATTTACAACTTTTCATGCTCAGATTTTATCCCGTTTAGGAGATATCATCCGATTTCCACAAACCGCTACTCAGGAACACTGCCTGAATACTGCTTCCACTGAATTACACATAACTGTCATGAATAGATAAATTTTTGTATGCGCTCTTAACCATGATCTTATAAAACATCATATATTAAGTCCTTAACTCCGCATATCTTGATCTTCAATATCTCACATGCGCTAATACAAACAATGTCTGCTTCTCTGCTAATCTTCAGTAGATCACTGTGTTGACATCAATGACAATTACAGTCATGAATGCAACAAAAAATTCTATAGAATGGTTGTGAATACTCCCCCATGGGATATATTTATCATTCATTCCTAACAATCTCCCCCACTGGCATTGATGGCAACATAGATGAAAAAACATCCAAGCTCCATTAATACCAATACTGCAACACTTCTGCTCTGAAATGATTCTCAAGTTCTCTTCATCAATCAAATATTGCTTCATTTTCCTACTCATGCTCAAATATTTTAGTTTTCCATTTTATATTTCTTTTATCCTCCTCCCTCATATTCTCTTCAAAAATATGGTTTTTCATGTATCCTTCTCCCCCATTGACATCAATGACAAATGCTACATCATTATGTCAACAATGACTTCAATGTCAAAAGACACTTTTTAGAAAATACATTCACTAGAGTCCTCATGACTCAGCTCAAAAACACATACTACCCCATAGAGGAAGTACCAACATCCAGTCCAGAAGAAAAGATAAGGCTCATATACCATTGTACTGATGCAACAATCTGCATCACTTCTCAAAAGTAGGTTGGGGCATAACCCCAAGCATACCTCTCAAATACTCAAATGTATCCTTAGGAAAAGGCTTTGTAAATATGTCTGAAATCTTCTCTTTTGTACTTATATACTCAAGTCTAACTTCTTTCTCTGCAACTTTCTCTCTCACTACATGATACTTTATTTCTATATGCATTGTCTTAGAATGTAGTACATGATTCTTAGACATACTGACTGTACTAGTGTTATCACAGTGTATAACAAAAGGCTCATAAAATTTTATTCCAATATCCTTCAATATTTATTTCATCCAAATTATCTGATTACAATTGTTTGCTACTACTACATACTCTGCTTCTGTTGTGCTCTGTGAAATACATTTTTTCTTCTTGTTTAGCCAAGAAACCAATCTTCCTCCAAGGAAAAATGCTCCACCACTTGTACTCTTTTTGTCATCAACACTACCTCCCTAATTTGCATTTGTATATGCACATAGGGTAAAGTCATCATATTTTCCATACCACAATCCATATTCAATTGTGCCTCGTCAGTAACTCAGTATCCTTTTTACTATTGCATAATGTGATTCTCTGGGATCAACTTGAAATCTTGCAAAAATTCCAACCGCATGTGATATGTCTAGTCTTGTATGAGTTAAATATTGCAATCCTCCAATCATAGATCTATACTTCTTCTGTTCAACTGTAGGAGTCTCATCTGTGCTAGATAAATTATTTCTAGTCACCATAGGTGTTCCAACTGTCTTACAGTTCTCCATTCTAAATCTCTTCAATAATTCATTCAAGTACTTTGTTTGACATAAAAAGATACCATCACTGTTCTATGTTATCTGCAATCCTAAAAAATATTTCATTTCACCAATTATAATCATTTCAAATTCAGTCTTCATTTCATCTACAAATTTATCACTAGCTTCATCTTCTCCTCCAGAGATAATATCATCAACAAAAATAACTACAACCAACAAACCATTTTCAATTTATTTTGTGTACAAGTTGTTTTATGTTGTGCCTTTAGTAAATCCTAATTTTATCAAATACTTATCTAGTCTTGCATACTAAGTTCTTGGTGCTTGTTTAAGTCCATATAAAGCTTTCTTCAATTTACATACCATGTCTCCTTCATGAGTTAAGGGAAAACCTTCAGGCTGCTCAATGTAAACTTCTTCTTCTAACTCTTCATTCAGAAATGTTGACTTCACATCCATCTGATACACTTTAAATTTCTTATAAGTTGCATAAGCCGAAAACATTCTTACTACTTCAATTCTTGCTACAAGTGCAAAAGTTTCTTCATAGTCAATTCCTTCTTGCTATGAGTATCCTTTACATACCAATCTTGCTTTATTCCTTACAACTTCTCCTTGTTCATTCATCTTGTTCCTGAATACCCATTTAGTTCATATAACATTCTTATCTTTAGGTCTATGGACCAATTCCCAAGTCTTGTTATTTTCAATTTGATCTAGTTCTTCCTTCATAGCTTTAATCCAATGTTCATCTTCATAGGCTTCACTAGTAGATTTAGGTTCAATTTGAAAAATTAAACACAATTGTTCTTGTACCTTATTTTGTGTCAGAACTCCTCTGTCTATGCTTCCAATAATCTGCTCAATAGGATGATTTCTTGATAGATTCCTGTTAGGTGTCACTATCTCAGTTCTTTCTTTAGTTGTAGGTTCTTCCATGATTTCCTCAAAGTAGCTTTCATTCTACAAATCACTGTCAATTTCATATAATAATTCAACATTCTTTGGATTAGTTCTAGAATGAGTTCCTTCATCTAATTCATAATCAAGCATTCTTTCTTGAATTTTGAACTCTTCATCAACTTTAACATTTGCACTCTCAACAATAGTTTTGGTTCTTTTATTGAAACATCTATAAGCTTTTCTCTTCAATGAATAACCGAGAAATATACCTTCACCACTTCTAGGATCAAACTTTCCAATGTCATCATCTCTCTTAATATAACATTTACTTCCAAAATTTTTGAAATACTTAACTGATGGTGCATGTCCAAACCATAGTTCATAAGGTGTCTTGGTTGTGTCTACTCTAATCTATACTCTGTTCATTCTATATACTGTTGTGTTCACTGCTTTTCTCTAGAATATCTTCACCAAATCATTTTCAAATAGCATGGCTCTTGCTGCTTCAGTTACAGACTTGTTTCTTCTTTCTGCAATACCTCTTTGTTCATGTGTTCTAGGGGCTAAAAATTGTCTCTTAATACCATTCACTTCACAAAAAGTGTTAAATTCTTTTGAAGTAAATTCTCCACCTCTATTCGATCTCAAACATTTAATCTTCATCCCAGATTCATTCTCAACTTTGTTCTTAATTACTCTAAACTTATCAAATGCTTCATATTTTTCTTTAAGAAATGCAATCCACATCATTCTTATAAAATCTTCAACAAGAATCATAAAATACCTTTCTCCATAGAATCCTCTAGTCCTTGTGGGACCGCTCAAATCTGTATGAGCAATTTCCAACTTCTCTGTTGTTGTAAACTTCTTGTTGGGAAATGAGCTTCTCTTTGGCTTAGCCATCACACATTCCTTGCAAATCATGTTAGTAGGTTTCATAATTATAGTACTCACTTTCACAATATTATCAAAGTTTATATGACAAAATCTTTTGTTCCATAACCAACTGTCATCAATCTTAGTAATCAAGCATGTCATCTCAGTAGGATTCAATTGAAATACATTACCTTTGGTTCTTGATCCAGTACCAATCAAATTACCATCCTTGTCTTTGATTACACAAGTTTTCTTAGTAAACCAAACTTGATATCCCTTATCAACTAGCTATCCAACACTCAAAAGATTATGTTTCAATCCATCCACAAAGTAAATGTCAGTAGTGTTAGTCTTTCCATCAAGAGTAATAGATCCTATACCTTTTATCAAACAAGGTGCATTGTTTCCAACTCTAACAATTCCTCCATCATAATTGTTAAAATTTATGAATTTCTTCATGTCTCTAGTCATATTATGTGAAAAACCACTATCTATAATCCAATCAAATTTCTTTTCTACTTGAGAAACTAAAGCTTTTTCTTCCTTAACTTTTATTTCAGGATTTTCTTCTTTTATTGCTACAAATCCTATATCATCATTCTCATTATCACTTTCACTTAGAGATTCCTCCATACTAGCTTCAAGTTCTTCATCATTAGCATAATAACATTCTTTAAAGTTTTTTCTATACTTCTTTACTCTCTTAGGACATTTAGATGCAAAATAACCATATTCTTGATAAGTCCAATATTTAAAAAATTTCTTACTGTCCGGTTCTCTTTTCACAAGGCAATTCCTTCTTTAATCTTCATGTCTTCTTCATTCCTAGATCTGCTGCTACTAGCATAGTCTCCACTTACACTGATGCTTCTTGAAAAAGTAGGGCAAATACTAAGTGCAATGATTGTTGTCTCCATTCTAGGTAGATCTCCTGATTGTCTCAAGTTCATCTTTGCTGCTTCTAATCTTCAAAGAAGAGTTTCTCTAGTGAAATTCTCAGTACAAGGTATAACTTGCTCAATCATCTACGTTGTCTACTTAAATGTAGGAGTCAATGTCCTCATAATTTTCCATATCACTTCATTCTCTGTCTTGATTCCTTCACAAGATTTTATACCTGCAACAATTTCTGACATTCTACCAATATATCTTCTAATAGATTCATCTTCCATCATTCTCATATCTTCAAATGCACATATCTAATTATGTAATCTAACTTTCTTTGCATGTTCATCACCTTTAAAAGTAGATTGTAAAGCTAACCAAATTTCATGAGATGTTTTTAGATATTTTACCTGACTGTACTCATTTTCTCGAAGGGCTGACAAGAACTCTTCTCTAGAAAGTATGTTACACATGAATAGATCTCTATCCTCATTAGTACATTCTTCAACTATTTCATCATCAATGATAGTCTTCTTGTTCTTTGTGATTAACCAATATCTTGGTCCTAAACAAAGTAAATGTGTCTTCATCTTTTCTTTCCAGCTATCAAAATTCACTGCATCAAACTTAGGGCTTTCTTTCCTGAAATGACTCGCCATAGATCTCCTCAAGTTGTTAAACTTTTCCTTCAAGGACCTGCTTCTCTAATACCAATTGTTAGAAAGTAAAGTCCACCAAGATAATTGAGAGGAGGGGTGAATCAGTTATCAGATAAATAAAAATTTTATCACCTTTAACAAATTTTAACCATGTAAGAAATGTGATTAACAACCATAGAAAGATATACATACACAACAACACAATAACACAAGATATGTTGACTAGGGAACCTCTTGATTAAAGAGTAAAACCTGATGGGAATGATGCCCAAAAAAGATGCACTAATATGAAAGTTCCTTGTGAGAGGATGGACTATGTTAGGAGTCTTATGAAATACATTCAGTACATATTAGTCCTTGTTAGGAGACTTTGAATCCCTGCTAAAAGATTCTAACCCTATTAGGAGTTATGGAAGATAGGACCCACTGTCCAAACAGCTTCAAGGGCAAGATCACTGAACACACTGTCCAATTAATCTTTGTATTACTCAACAGAATAATACCAAAATATTACCGATCTCAACAACTTATCAATTTTCCTCTGACTATGCCAAACTACACCAACTGCTTGATTAGATCTCAATACCAGATCTCTATACTTCGCATATCCTCTTACAACAAGTATTGCACAATTCTGTAATTCACTTTCACACAATCTTACATTACAATTACACATTAAAATAAAGAAATTAATCCTTCCTTTATACCACACTCAAATAATTACAAATGAGTCGACATACAAATTACAAAATAAAATCTTCCACACGTTACATAAAAATTCCACAATTACATAAAATTGTCGGCTTCCAATTAGGATAACTCTTCACTCGTGCGACCTCTGACCTTGTTGTCATGTCCACATCACAATCTTCATGTCTTCATCATATGTAAAATTTCACATGCTCAGATTCTATCCCGATTAGGAGATATCATCCGATTTCCACAAATCGCTACTCAAGAACACTGCCTAAATACTGCTTCCACTGAATTACACATAACTATCATAAAAAGATGAATTTCCATATGTGCTCTTAACCATGATCTTATAAAACATCATAGATTAAGTCCTCAACTCCTCATAGCTTGATCTTCAATATCCCACATGCGCTAATACAAACATTGTCTGCTTCTCTGCTAATCTTCAATAGATCACTGTGTTGACATCAATGACAATCACAGTCATGAATGCAACAACAACTGCTACAGAATGGCTGTGAATACTCCCCCATAGGATATATTCAGCATTTATTCCTAACAAAGTTTTGTAGAAAAAATCCTATGGTATACACCTTTCTTGTGTAATTGTAAATCCTTCACCTAAGGCAAGTGAACCGGGGGATGACCTTCATCTTGTTAAAGAAGATACTGCTAGCTTATTTAATAGTCAGTAAAAATTCCATGATGAAAATCAAAATAGATACATAATCCATGTGTAAATGGCTCCACAAGTTCTTGATATAATTTTAGCTGCAAAGGTACCCCCTCAATATGAATAGGAAACTTTATGGTCAGGAGGGTTTGGAAACCAATGCACACACTAATTGAGTTGGTAGTTAAAGAAAATAATAAATATCTTTTTAGGTTTTAGTTTTTGTGAGGGTATGGATGATACATTTGATACACACAACTATCCCTTTCTAGTAAGTAGATAATAGCCCTATACCTTTAGATTCTTGAGGGAGATAATAGAAATTCTTAGTGACCTAGTGAAGACTCTTGGATTGTTAGAGGAAGCCCAAATATAGTCTTGAAGAATATTTTATAATTATATGAGAGAAGATTTGCAATAAGTTGGAGTAAACCACATGAGTGGCCACAAGGATTTTCAAACAAACTTGAAATTTATTGACTAAGAAAATTTTCTTCATAATCTAATAGGAAAGCTTATCATCCATTCTAAAAAGGACCAATTGTAATAAGGTAATCTAAGATGACTAGAACATAAAGAGAATTCATATAACTCTATTTATTTATGATCAATCTATTTTTAATATATTGTGTGAATCCAAGTAGGCAAAGGGACACAACATTGTGGATAGTACCAAGTCTTGTGTTAATAAATAAACAAGATAGAATAATAATATAAGGTGCGAGGAAAATTTAGGGAATCCTTGATATTTTGTTCTTCTTAAATGAGATTAAGATAAAACTCATAAAATGTGGCCATTATCAAGCTAGGATGATGAATTGGGAAAGACATTGCCTCTTGCTAATCCTTGCAAACCAAATGGGTTAGTAGACACCAAATCCTTTAGCTACAAACATAATAAATAAGGGTTATAAAGGAACCTATTGGATGGCTCATAACAGCCTAAAAATATCAGATTGATAATCATTAATGGTGATGCAAGATCAAAAGAATGAAAAAAAGCCACACTAGTGTTAAAAAAATTGACATCATCTATGTAATATTAAATTTGTACTAAAGGGATTTATAAAATATTTTTTAAAATAAAATTTTATAAGAAGCACAATTAATGCCATGTTTCCATTTTAACAAGAAGAATAACTACTTTGCTTTCTCCCCTTTATTAACCCTCTCAATTTCCACCTTTTTAAATTTAAGAAATTATATTTAAAAATCTAGATTCAAAGCACTAATAATCATGCATTGTCACATCTTGAAACTTTGAACATGGATATCTTGAGATATTCATCCAAGATCAATTTTTGTTGATTTTTTTAAATAGTATTTGATTGCCCTTTTTTATCACTTGACTTCTATTCACATGCCTCCATAACTAGCCTTATTATTCCTCTCATTTTATTCTTTTGGGGATTAGATAGACTTCCTTAACCTTTGGTTGTATGTTTGAACAAGTTGGAACTATGCTTTTCTAACTTTACAAATATATTATTCTTGTCTTTTCACATAACTAGAAACATTATAAATCAAACAACTCTATAAAATTTAAAAATAATTACACACAAAATTGCTAGTAATAACCTAAGCACAAGAAAACAACTTATTTAATATCACTTAATCAAGAAACACATAATCATTTACACATAAATAACAAAGAAATATTTGGTATATTTCTAGTAGTATATGTTGCATAACTATATCAACAATATAAGATATATAGAACTAGAAGTCTCAAACATAAATATGCAACAATATAAATTTGCAAAAGAATATAATGTTATCATAATTATTTGAAGAATTTAAACATCAAAATATGGACCAAATCAAAATTTTATTAAAAAGAATTTATAAGTTATATTAGAATTTGAAAAGTAAACCACAATCTCAATAATAATAAAGCACCCAACACACTCCATAAGGTTTTCTAGATTTAAATATTAATGATTATAAAAAATAAACAATAAAGTGAGTGAAAGAATAAACAATATCATCTCAAGGCAAAAGTACAGCCATGTGAAACAAATCGTGATAACATAATTCTATAGAATGTAATATACTACACTTTATTCTCGAGTTTGGCAACGCATTGACTGAAAACCCATACAAACTCATTTTATATCAAAGCTTTCGCCATCAAAGAAGAATATGTTGTAATAAAGGCCAAGCAAGGAGCGTAGCTTAAAAGCATAGTGCCAAAATTTCTATAAATAAGAGTTTATTTTCTCTTTTTCTCTTAAAAGATAATACTTTGATTCTTTTCAAAGCACTTTGTTTGGCCTTCACATATAAGAGGTTATTTTATTTTATTTTTAAGGAAAACATCAATTTTATTGTATTGTCTGACATAGATATAATGGTCAAATTTGTGAATTTTTTAAATTTAATTTTATATATTTTGTATATGAATACTTTTTTTAGTATGAGTTTTGTATAATTCATGTAGTATAATATTATGATTTGTTTTAGATTCATGGTATATATTTTATTAAATGAACTTAGAAGTAATAATGGTATATTGACAAATGGCACACTTTTATATAAAGTTAGTTCTATTGTCTTATACCGTTTATTTATTCATTACATACATTTCTATACATTTGTCTTGTATTTTATTTATGTATCCACATATTTGTAGGCTTTACTTTCATGTACACATATCATGCCTTAATCTATTCATTTTTTTTGTCCTAGATCAAATGTACAATTATGGAGTTGAACTCCAACCCTAGATCTAACCCTTCAAAATTAAAATTTAATTTACACCTACAAAAACTTCCCCCTTGAATGATTGACTAAATAAGTGATTTATTGTTATGTTCAAGCACTCAAATACATATTGTTCTTATTTTCACAATTCAAGGTGATTGACTAAAAGAAACCTAGTTTTAGATGAGTATATCCATGTTCTAATAGCATTGTTTTTAATCTTATGTATTGTAATGCCCCCTCCAGGGAACCTAAGAGGACAACTCAATAACTAAGGAAAAAACAATAATTTTTTTTTGCAACAAAGAGTACAACTCATATGACAATTACAACTACATAGGCCATAATACATTTCATTAAACACAACATGAGAGCATACATTAATTAGATAATTGAGTCCTCTTAGGTTCCCAAACGTCGCTACTAGAAACATATAAGATACATGAATAAGTTAATTAAGATAAACATGAGTCTACACACACGATCTTACAATATGCACTAATCCATTTAAATCTTACAAATAAGGATAACATACAGTCGCATGGTAATATTTTAAGGTTAAAATCATTATTTACACACTTCTACATTACATTACGAATAATCACATATATAAATTTACATTTCAAATTATAATCATATCCTCTAGGAGATTACCATATTACATCAATACATCATAATGAAGGTACATATCATGACACAATGAACAACAGTAACCATCTGGCTGTGAGAAATGTGAAATTGTAGAGGAGAAGATGCAAGACCATCGAAGAAGTCCTCAAACAAATTGTGCAAAACTTGATGGGAAAGATAATTTCCACCCAACCATGTGGAAACCTGAGGCCTACTCCCTTTGAGATAGGAGATAGTCACAAGGCCCTACACTACGCAAGCAACACAAAGTAGGAACATCACAAAGAAATTCAAGGTATAACACAAGGGATTCATAAGGCATACAACATAGATAACCACAAGATACCAAAGGGAATACCACAAGATACCAAAGGGAATACCACAAGATACCAGAGGCAAACCAAAAGGTAAATTGAAGGGAATCCTAAGACACATGCCAGAGAGTGTCATCACATAGTTCTCCATTATCCTGGGTTATCCTAGCAGTCTCTAACAAGACCTCGGCCCCCTGATGAGAACTCATGTGGAACATAAATTCCTTTCATGAGGACAAGGAAACTGATTTTCTAGCTCAATGTCACATAGGAAGCTACAAAAGCAACTTGGCCTTTTCCAAACTATCCTTAGTCTGTACGGGCACTCAAGGCCACACTAGTAGAATTTGGCAAATAAATGACTACGTGACTAAAAATTTTAGTCATGTGACTAAAAGTTTTAGTCACATGACCAAAACTGATCATATTTGGCAAATAAATGACTACATGACTAAAAATTTTAGTCATGTGACTAAACCTTTTAGTCACATGACCAAAATATGACCAAAACTGATCATATTCTACTAATTTTTTGCAATTCACAAGTATAAATGACTAAATAAATGACTAATTTGGTCATCGGATCAAATCACAACTAAATAATTGGTCAAATAAATAGAAATAACTAAATAAATGACTATTACTCCTTTATTATTAGTTCTTTCTAATTTGATCATAATGCATAGAGCTTAAGCCTCCCTCATGGGGCCCTACCTAAGACTGAGGTTATAAACCTCCTATAACAACTCTAGCTACCATAGCTACAATAACTTGAGTCATCTACAAAAAATGGCAATAAAGCTTCATCCAACTAAATTGATCTACTAATTTTTTTTACATTGGACACATTAAATTAAAGGGAATGGCTATCCATGTCTAGATCAGCTAGAGGGTGTCAAGGAATCTCATGGCTGCCCCCTGCCATTTTTGAGGTGCCCCCTCAACTGATGTGTAACTGAAAATGAAGTCAATTGCACCCCAAACTACCACTAGTACATTTTAGCAAATATATGACTATGTGACTAAAAATTTTAGTCACTAGACTAAAACTAATCAATTTCTACTATTATTTTACAATTCACAAGTGTAAATGACTAAATAAATGACCAAATAAATGACTGATTAAATGACTAAACAATTAGTCACCCAAACAAAAACTACTAAATAAATGATTAAATAATTAGTCACCCAAACAAAAATGACTAGATTAATGAATGATTATAACTCCTTTATAATAACATTTGATAATATCGTAGAATTATATACTTGTAGGTTTCATTTCATGACCATTATTGCTTGTTCGCAAATAGGCTAACACTATAAAGGACTAAAAACATTCAAAGAACAAACTGTTGACTTCATGATTAATGGTGTGATGAGAGGACAAGCAAGAAATTATTAGTGACTTCATAAAATAAAGCTACAAAATTAGAAAACCTGCCCTGAATGATCAGATACATTATAAAGAACACTAGACTTAGAATAGTTTCCTCTTGAACCTATATAAACTCCTAGCCAAAACTATTTTAATTATCTTTATAAATTAAAAAATGATTAAGATAAAATAAATAGCATGAATTATGTCTATATAATATAGACCACTTAAAATATATTATTTATCATAATTACTAATTATTTAAAAGCAAAAATTAATCAATCAAAAGTTAAAATAAATCTTATTAATTTAATTAATTACTAATCATACAATAAGAACAAATTAAAAGATCTATTTAAATTTATTCCAGACCGTGTAATAGTATAACTTGATTCATTAATCAATCACTATCACCATACAAATATAATACTAACATTCTAAAATTTTTCCAATCCTAATATTAACCGGAATGAAGAAAATAATTGCCTACAAATGAAAACCAAATGGTAATATGTGAATAGGTCGCAAGGATTGAGCATAATTTTTTGACTTCCGTGTGTGTTTGCTAATATTTTTCTTTCCCACGGAAAGGATTGATTGTTAATTTTTTATTTTTTTCTTCTCACGCTCATATTGAAGGGTTTCATATATTACCAATTTTCTAAACAACATTTTGCATTTTCTCCATGGAGGACAGAAAGAATCACGATAAAATAGAAAGATTTGTAGAAGAGATTTCCTTCATCTCCATTGTTCTTCCATTCAATCTTTAAGGTATTGGTCTTTTGTTCCCCTTTCCTTCTTAGACGTGATTGATTTTATTTTAAATGGTTTTGTGTATAAGAAGAAAATTGATGCCCTAGGTGATGCATTTTCTTCTATTTGTGTATTTTACTATCCTATAATTTGGTACCCATTCATTCTGTGGTACAGGAGATTGGGGAGAGCACAGGTTAGATGTGTTAAACTAGTCATTTCTGCAAAGCCATTTTCTACCTGCTTCAGACGGCTGCCTCCAGGTATGCCTCGACGAATCATCATTCTTCTCACTGTAATACTGTTTAAATATACCTCCACTAAGATATCTCTGTTCATTCTTCTTCACTTACTTTTGGCTATGAATTCAGCACATCTAATGAGTAAGCCATATCTTATTTTTGGCATCTAGTTTTTACTATTTTATTGTTTCTTTTCAATCCATTTTGATTATGTGTTTCAATATTTATTTCTTCTCGCACTGTGGGGGATAGTGTGGTTCATTTTCAAACATTTACTCAAAAGTTAGTACCATGCCTAAGTTACCCATTGTACACACTAAAATGGTGCACTTCTATGAACCATTACATGCAAGGTTGCTCAAGAATGAGGCCTCACAAAGCGGCTCATAGCTCTCTATGTATGGAGTTGCAAGATTGAAAATTGCTCTCAGCTAGAGCTATGAACTCATGACCTTGCTAGTCAACCACACAATGAGAGATTCAAGCGAAGACAAGGGCAAAAATGCCAATATCTCCAAGAATCAAATGGAAATGCAATGTAAATGCAAGCTCAGAATGAGAATGCAAACTATGCAAAGTATTCTATGAAAAGGAAAGAACAATTGTTACAAATCCTTCCTATTTAGACTATGTGAGATTAATCTATTGCATAAAAGGAAATCTACACTAAGAATGCCATTATCATGCAACTATGGAAGCAAATATGAAACTAAATGAAATGCAACAACAAAAATCTTGGATGCAAGAGTGTCTTCAAAGAAAGCTCCAAATGACCTAGAAAACCTGCAGTATAACATTAGCATAAAACAAGTGACCTAGAATGAGGGAGGGAGCTCTCCTTTTATAAGAAATGAGATGAAATGGACCATTGAGATTAAGAGGCAAAAGTCTTAATCAGTGGTGGAGCTTGAAAGAGGAGCAATCCATGTGCACAAGTATCCTCCAATATAAAAATAGGAGTTGACTTTATGTCCATATGAGACAAAAAGTGTTTTCTTCTTTTTATAAAATAGGAATAGTGCTTTATTTGTGCAACTTAGGATAAGATGAAAAAGGGGGCTTTTTATTTAATCAAAAGGGGAGGAAATATTCATTTTAATCAAATAAAGACTTAGGATAAATGATTAGCCCATAGGATAAAAATCCAATATATGATCGAAATTAAGACTTGATCAAGAGATTGATATTGTTGAAAATATTGATTATTGATAAAATTGATTCAGGATTGATAAATTGAATAAATGGGGCCCAAAGTCTAGGCGACCATTTTTGGGTGCATACATTTGCCCCTCTTTGACTAATGTGTAATCGATTTGGGAACACATGCAGTCAAAGAAGAATTGAAATGTGAGATTGATCTGGGATCACAAGACAACTCAAATGTGAGGTCGATTCGGGATCACATCCACACAAATATAGATAAAGGCCTTTGAACATGAGGTCGATTCGGGATCACATTCAAAGTAAGAGATAAGAATTTCAAATTTGAGCAAAAACTCACAAAAGATGTCTGAATCAAGAAAATCAAAGAATCGGGGATAATAATCCCATAAATACTGCCCCCTCGGAATCGAAATCAAAATCAGGTAGAGAGGAACAACAAACTAATAAAGATTTGATCAAATCATAATGAAATCACAATGGAAGGTAAGGGTCAATAGGTTAACCATTAGGCAATGAAAACATGCCCCAGTGAAGATGTAGAAGAAAAAAAATAGGGCGAATGAAAGACTAGAAAATTGAGAGACATGGAAGGAAGAAATTCCATCAAAGATCAAAGAATTATGCCTCAAAAGGTCAGTCAACTATGTAGAAGAATGAGAAAACTTGGAAACGCGACTCAGATTTTGATTTCGAGTCCAAAAATGGATAGAAAATGATGTGATATGAAAGACTAAAAATGAAAGATATGATCAAGAAGAATCAGAAAATGAGCACAGTTGACCAACTAGTCCATAGATGATAAAAAGGAGAGCTCTCTCCATATGCAAGATGCAAAAACTAAACTATGATGAACTTAAGAATGCAAGCTACTATGAAAGTGGTTGACTTGCAAGGTCACAATGCCTATAGACATCTAATTATCATCATTGAGCGTTATTGGTAGCATCGTAAGATCATACAATGCACACTAGTATAACTATGTGGATATGAATATGATCTTTATCAGATAGAAATGTGGAAATCTCACCTAGACATCAAAGACATATAGGTCAAGATGACTAGTGCAGTGAGATTACCTAAGTTTGATATGGCGAGATTATGTTTGTATCAAGACGCATGAAAGTCAGGATAACTAGAAGCATGCACTCGCAAAAAATAGTCAAGGATAATACCTTGTCAATCCATAGTGTCAAGTAGGACCAACATAAATGCTCATGACAGTTAGGATCAACAAACTATACCCATAAGCAGATAAAGAAAGAAAACATGTTCTCATACCCTCAGTCTTCTAGCTATGCATCATCGAAAACTTCTCAGGGAGAGACCACTCATCAAAGAAATCCTCATAGACAGCACACAAAAAAAAAATAAAGTCATCATATCTCAACAAGTTGATTGTTTAAGTGCATGTGTGTTGGTCATAGAGTCAGACTCTGGTTATCATATCTGCTAATGAGAAATATCGCATCAAACTTAGACTATTGGGTAAGACATCTGATAAGTGTTAAGAAACACTTGACGCAAGGGTAGTGTTGAAAAACACTGTTTGGGGTGGTGTTGAAAAACACCTGTTTGTGAAATGCCCCAAGAGACAAATGCACCTAAAGGACCTATGCTAACAGTTATGCCCCTTAGACAAAGATAAAGACCAATTCTAGACCAAGTCAAATAAGGTCAAGGCATGATGGAGAAAGGCTAAGTGTCGAGAGCGCATGCTAAAAGACAAGGGTACAAAGGCCTCAAGTAGCGCCTGTTTCCAAGTTTTCACCACTTGGATTTATTGCAATTTTTCCTCTTTTTTCTTTTTTTGATTTTTTTGTATTTTTTCAGGACTTTTTATGCTTTTTAGGATTTTTTCAGCATCATATATCAATTTTTTTGGTATTTTTTCAGGATCATAAAATATATACAAAGGATGCCTCCAGACAGAACGGGCATTAAACTCATGAGCAAGATCACATCGTGTAGTCTCAATATCTAGCAATGTGGAGGACAAGATGGATGAGCAAGCTGGTGAATGAAATGGAGGACATGAGAATGAAGAAGAGTGAAGGCAAGAAATCCTCAAGGTCAAACTCCTCAAGAGTACCCAAGCTAGGGAAAAATTGTTGTCATGTAAAGCGCATTTGGACAAGCAATGAGAGGCTAACATAGGATAAGTCACAAAAGCACATTGCAAAAAAAGGAAGGATGTAGTCCAAAGGAGTAGACATGTCAAGAGGCTTCATAGCATCGTGTTCTACTTTTTTTTTTATTAGATCAAGACCAGAGGGGAAAAGGATAGTGAAAGGCTAGAATGAATGAAGGCTAAACATGAATGGAATGAAAGCAAGATCATCGTAAGATAGCTCACAAAATAGCCAAATGTTCGTGTATAGATCAACATTGTCAAGATCAAAGAGAGAAGATGGAATGGATGAAAAATGTAGAAGAACTACGCATGATGCCTGATTACTAAGTTTTCATCACGGTACTTATCCAAGGTGCCACAAGGGAGTGGTTTTCACCATAGGATGAATTTATTTCTTTTTACTTTTGCTACCAAGGTGCATGTTTCTAGGTTTTCACCATGGCACATTTTCAATTTTTTTATAATTTTTTGCTATTTTTTTGAATTTTTCTATTTTTTTTATTCTTTTGGAAGAAGGCAAGCTTTTTAGATAATGCTCCTTGAAAGGATAAACCATGATATGCCAAAGATTCAAAATGATATGCTCAAAGATGTTGAAGGGGAAAGGAAGACGCATGAGGGATAGGCAAATGAGGAAAAAAATGATAGAAGGTAGAAGGATAATGAATGGAAGGAATGTGAAAAGGTAGATGGAAAGAAAGGTAAGATCAACGTCAATACACACCTTGAAGGGTGACGGGAAAAATGGAGGAAACGTAAACCATATTCTAATCCAAGTGCAAACCATATTCTGGTTCATTATTGCTATCTGACTCCTCGAAGAGAGGATTGGTGTGCTTGTTATAATTCTCAAATGTGAATAGAGGAACATGAGAAGGAATATGGAAAATGTTTAGCAAAGGTTGCGGTTCAGGTGCATGAAATGAAAGAATATTTTTGGAAAAAGATGAAGTGGAAGTCTTTGGAAGCTTGAATGTCAACTTCACTTTTTGCTCAACATGAGACTTTTTCAAGAGAGACTTTGGAATCCATATAGCTTTAAGCTTTTTATTTTCTTTTGATGTGTTAGAGAGAATATCTTCAATGATAGATTTTGGAACCCATACTTGTCTTGTAGTTTTCTTCTTAGATATCTCTTTTGAATTTATGCCCCCATGTCGATTAGAGGAGACATGGTGATCTTCTTTTTTTGATGGATTCTTGTATTGCTTCTTTTTCTTGTTTTGAACATTCAAGTTACTTCCAAAAGACTTGGTGCTTGTGGAAGAAGAAGGAGAATACGACTGGTTTAGATGGGTGGATGGATGAAAATGATTCAAGGGTATGCATCTATGTTGATCTTGAGGGAAGATAGGAGATGGAGGGATGTAAGGACCTAAGATGGATGACGAATTAGGAGAATTAGGAGGGGAAAGTGAAGGGACATAAGGGCCCAAGATGGAAGGAAGACGTGTAGCCCTTAGTATTGGTGGAGGAGGTCCAAGGATGGAAGTGGAAGATGCAAAAGGATAATCAATAAGTTCATTAGCATCTATATGATGACTGGGGATATCAGCATCTTTAGAGTGAGCATTAGAGTTTTCAATAGGATCATGCACATCTTGAATAGGAGCAGTTTCTTTGATAGGATCATTCAAAGCTTTTGAAGACTTAGGAAGAGTAGAAAGTGGAAGTGAACATGGAGTGGTAGAACAAGAAGATGGAAGACTTTGATCTTGACAAGTTGCTTTGGATAGCATAAGCATATCAACTTTCTTTTGATTTTCAATAGGCTTTACATCAGAAGTAACAACACCATTTTTAATAACCTTAATGGAAGTATCGTCTTCAGAAGGTGCAAGTGTAGTAAGGTTGTTTTTATTTTCAATAAGCTCAATGGTGTGAGTAGTAGCTTGATCTTTCTTAGGAGAAGAATTAAGACATGGTGGAATGAATGAGCAAGGGCGTAAAGGATCAAAAGAACCATGAAGCGGATCAGAGTTGTCATGAAAAGAATTGGATGACATGGAGGGTCCTTGATCTTGATCTTTCTTTATGTCCTTTTCTTTATCATTTTTAGAGTCCTCTTGACATGGAACCACTTCTAAGGACAAGGAAGCATGTTGGGATTGTATGGAAGACTTTGGAAGAGGTGGTGAAGGACTAGCTGAAATAGGCATTATAGCGGATGAAGGCTTAGGCTCTTTAGGTTTGACATTATTGAAAGTATTTTCAGCCAAGTGAAGGTTATCTTGAGTATCTTTAAGAGGTGGCCCTTGAGGATAACTATAGGGAACCGCATGGAAAGCATTAGGATCTTTGTTGGATGAAGGATTTGTGAAAGATTTGGAAGAATTGGAAGCTTTAGGAAATGTAAGGGTATTGGAGGAAGTAGAGGATGGAAGGGAAGGTTCAACATTAATATGATCTTTCTTGAGAGTGCAACCTTTATTTTTAGCATGAGAACTTTTAGAGGAGAGATTCTTTTGACGTTTGAAATCAGCGCGGTAGATTTTCTCTTCCTCAGTAGGAATATTGTATTGTTCACAAAAATCATCAAAAAATTCTTCAAATTTAGAGTCATATGGATCACCATCACAGTCTACCCAATATGACTCCCCCTTAGAAATCACAAGTGTACCATGAGGATGATGCTTAGGAATAGAAGTTTCATGGGCATCACTACATTGTCCATCATCATAGTCATCATAGGTGGGTGTGTCACTCTTTGTGGAAGAGACATCATAAGGACTATCACGTTGCTCTTTATGGTGAAGAGAAGTAAGACTCTTTGAAGAAGTAGAAGAAGAATGAGATCGTGAAGAAGAGGAAATTGAAGAACTAGTGGAAGAAGAATACTTGGATAATGAGGAATTCAAATGATGTTTAGAAGAGTCATGATAAGATTTGGAAGATGAAGAATGTGAATAGTGTTTAGAAGAATCATGATAAGATTTAGAAGATGAGGAATGATGAGAAGATTTAGAAGATGAAGAATATTTGGATGAAATCATGAGTATGATTCTAGCAAAGGCGTCTGATTTAATCGACTTTTCTTTTATTTTTGTTATAAGTTTATCACCCATGCCATATTTAGAAGAACCATTGGAGGAACAAAATTCTTCAAATTGAGAAATGAGTTCAAGATCATCCATTCTCAAGAGAGGTTCCATGGCAAGGTAGTTGGAATTCATGGTTCTAGAAGAGGAGGAATCAAGCATGGAAGAAATGAATAGATGAATAGAAGAAAGTAGACTAGATAATAAGAGGAAAAGAATCAAGAAGAAGAAGAAGAAGAATTTCTCATGGGAATAGAAGACTCTAGAAGAACATGGGAAATGGAGAAGAAAGAAGAAGACTAAGAGCCATCTTGTGCAATTGATACCATAACGTTCATTGAGATGTTGAGCAACATGACAACACCTAGGATCTAAAATCTGGACTGACCAAGGAAGACTGAAAATAGAAGACCCTTGGTAATAGGATGACCTCACAAAATGTCAACACCAAACTAGGACAATCAAAGTTCTCTATTGTCCAAAGAGAAATGAAAAGATAGAAGAAGGGGCTTTACCAACATTGTCAAAAAGGTGCTTCAAATCAAAGGGTGACTACCCTTGCACTTTTGAACCAGGAGGTTGGACTAGGCTGAAATATAATTGAAATTGAGATTAAATGAAAATTATTTGGACAATAAGAGTACGAGAATTTCCCAAGAATGTAGCTCACAATTCTAGAGATAAACTTTCTCACCAAGAACAACCTTCTAATGCGATATTTCTCTTTGGCTAATGTGATACTAATGTTGATCTTGACCAATTTGTGCAAAATTTTGGGTTTTAAGGTCTGATTTTGGATTTTCTGAATGTTAAGGTGAAAATGTATGATGTCAATCACAAATTTAACAGCATTTGGATAAGTTTGCAAATAGTAGAGGATCAAACATGTCTTCAAACACTTGAAACAAGGGCAAAAGCAACCTTGCCAACACAAACACTTATGATATCAAAAAGTAAAATTGCACCCTATGGAAGCTACCGATTGTTTGCATGTTGAGAATGTTCACATTGGTTTAGCACAATCGAAAACACTTCAAGCAATATCTACCTACAAGACAAGGCTCAATACTTACCAACTTAGCCCACAACTTGATGCCCCCTTGCCTCACACCAAGTGGTTGCCCACAAGAGATATTGGCTTTGTCGTGGAAGTGTCAAACAACACAACCAAAGGGACACATATGGTGAGTATCTTGGGGTGATCTAGGTAAGTCCACTTGGATCAATCCTTGCACTAAGAAGATAAGCGGCTAAATAAGGTGGCTTCTAACCTATGGTTCTTAATAAGGATTTTCGTTCACAACACCCCTCTTGCTCCTCATAAAGGACTAGGACCTTGCGGCCTCAAGAGTACCTTAAGCATTTTTGTTCAATGTTTTTCCCATGGTCACAATCCCATGAGCTACTCACATCAAGCGAAGACAAGTGTTATGTCTACCAAGGTTTTGTGTCCTTGATAGCCTTGAGATTATAGTGGGTTGGAATAGCTCAGTATTAGCTTGTCCCCACTTGGGTCGTTCCTCTTGATTGCTCAAGAGCAGGCCCGCTAAAAGATTCTAACAACTAAACAAAAAGTGGATCAACTCTTGAGGTTCAAGGTTTTTGGTTCACCACAAGGGTGAAGAGCATACTCCCCTATCTCAAGAATCTCTCCCAAACACACCAAGCAAAGTTCATTTACCCTCTTATTTTCAAAATTCAAAGATGGGTCAAGATTTTCTGGTTCACCAAAATGGTGAAGAGCATACTTCTCCTACCACCCAAGAATTCCTACAACAAGATCTTAAGTGCCTAATAAATGAAACAACTAGTTTTTGCCACACTTAAAAGGAAAATAAATAAATAAGCAAGTTTTTTTTTTTTTGTTTTTATGCTTGGGCAGCCCTACAAAAACTGTTAGTAGCCCTCTTTGATATGCGATTTTGACAAAATATTCAAGCAAGAGGCACCTACAACCACAACCTGTTAGACCAACAAGGTTAGAAAAATCCAAAATCTAACAATGGTTAGCACATGAAACATTAGATAATCTGCAAAAATAATTGATCAAATGACAAAATCTGAAGATGAAACTATCATGGTTGGATTAGGCTCGGAAAGACCTTTCCAATGATATATCACACTTCAATTTTCGATACCATTTGCAAAAATTTCTAAAAAATGGGCACCCGTTTTCCAGAGTGGCATGGATTTAAAAACGCTGAAATTTTCAAAAAATTTCAAAAAGTTAGCAGAGAACCCGAAACTTGCAAGATAAAAAAAAATAGCTCTAAAACAGCTCTCTGTCGGGTCCAGGCGATATATCTCAGACTTCACCAGTATCACGCGACACAGTTTTCTATACCCACACGATATACCTCAATTCGGGCGATATACTTCTCTATATGCAGGCGATACTTTGCATGACACCAGGCAATATACTTTAATGTGGGTGGGCGATTCTTCTAAGATGGGAAGTGTCGCGCGGGTATTATAAGGTATATCGCGCGATATACTGAGAAGTATCGCGCGGGTATTATAAGGTATATCGCGCGATATACTGAGAAGTATCGCGCGATATTCTGAGACAGAAAACCAGAGAATGAAAATTACGCTAAAAACTTGTCGAAAAATTGACGGAAAATGATGAAAATACAGAAAAAGAAGGACAAAGTCTATCTACTCTGCCCCACGGTGGGCGCCAAAAATGTACACACTAAAATGGTGCACTTCTATGAACCATTACATGCAAGGTTGTTCAAGAATGAGGCCTCACAAAGCGGCTCATAGCTCTCTATGTATGGAGTTGCAAGATTGAAAATTGCTCTCAGCTAGAGCTATGAACTCATGACCTTGCTAGTCAACCACACAATGAGAGATTCAAGCGAAAACAAGGGCAACAATGCCAATATCTCCAAGAATCAAATGGAAATGCAAGCTAAGAATGAGAATGCAAACTATGCAAAGTATTCTATGAAAAGGAAAGAACAAGTGTTACAAATCCTTCCTATTTAGACTATGTGAGATTAATCTATTGAATAAAATGAAATCTACACTAAGAATGCCATTATCATGCAACTATGGAAGCAAATATGAAACTAAATGAAATGCAACAACAAAAATCTTGGATGCAAGAGTGTATTCAAAGAAAGCTCCAAATGACCTAGAAAACCTACAGTATAACATTAGCATAAAACAAGTGACCTAGAATGAGGGAGGGAGCTCTCCTTTTATAAGAAATGAGGTGAAATGGACCATTGAGATTAAGAGGCAAAAGTCTTAATCAGTGGTGGAGCTTGAAAAAGGAGCAATCCATGTGCACAAGTATCCTCCAATAAAAAAATAGGAGTTGACTTTATGTCCATATGAGACAAAAAGTGTTTTCTTCTTTTTATAAAATAGGAATAGTGCTTTATTTGTGCAACTTAGGATAAGATGAAAAAGGGGGCTTTTTATTTAATCAAAAGGGGAGGAAATATTCCTTTTAATCAAATAACGACTTAGGATAAATGATTAGCCCATAAGATAAAAATCCAATATATGATCGAATTTAAGATTTAATCAAGAAATTGATAATGTTGAAAATATTGATTATTGATAAAATTGATTCAGGATTGATAAATTGAATAAATGGGGCCGAAAGTCTAGGCAACCATTTTTGGGTGCATACACCCATAAGTTGGAAATGCTTTTTGAAGGCCATATCAATTGTTTAACTTTTGTGAGCTATACCTTCTTTTTTATTGTCCAATTTTCCATCATGATCCTATTTTTGAAATGGGAATTGAATGGTTAGGCTGCACAATAGTAAAATATTTACAACGTAAGGGTCCTAACTTGCCCTCTTCCTTTAAAGCTTTGTCCTCAAAGTTGAAGATGTAGAAACTACGATTGGAGTTGGTTGGGCATCTCCCAAGTTGCATCTTTTGGATGTAAAATTCACCATTGTACCATCACTAATGTTATAATGTGGTTGCAGAGTTGATGTGAACAACAATGCAAAATAGCTTTAGGTTCTATGGTGATGAACCTTATTTATCAAGCACTAGCAATGTTGTCTGAACATGAATGATTGAGGCAAAGACTTACTTTGAATAAGCCACATTAAAAGAAGTATGGATCTTGGAAGATGATGGGAGGTCCAACCTATACACAAGTGGTCCAGTCTGCTATAAAACTTGATAAGGACCATAGAATTGGGTGCTAATTTTTTTTTGCCTTTTATCTTCAAGGATACTTGCTTGCACGGTAGTAGGTGGAGAAAATACATGTCACATTTATTGAACGCTTGGTTTGAGCAGTGTTGATTGACTTTTTGCTTATCCAGCCATTGTCTAATTGTGCTTGGGAGCTAAAAGCACATTTTCTAGAGTGCTGGTGGTAGAATTAATTGCATATATTTGAGAATTGTTGGGAATGTAGGATAGGAGAGATGGTTGTGGTTGGTCATATATTGTTTCGTAGGGGTTTATTTTTATTGCCATGCGGAAAGTGGTATTTGCTCAACCGGCAGTAACCATTTGACCCAATGAGTATGTTACTTTGAGGTGAAGCAACATAACTATGTTTCCAAATGCTTATTGACAATGTTCATTTTCTCATTAGTTTGCTGATGGTATGTTGAGCTCATATTTAGTTGGGTTTCATGTAACTTAAAGTGTTTCTTACCGAAAAGTGTGTGTGAAGCTTGGGTTGCAATTGCAAATTATAGAAGTGGGCATTTTATTGAGACAAATGATTTGGTCAATGAATGGACTATTGTACAAAAATGGGCACTATAATGGAGATTATCCACCACCACAAAAATAACTTATTTGCAACCTCACTTTGACAATACTTCAACAATGTACATATAAATGTTTAGATGTATCCTAGTCATACCTTAGTGGGGATTGACAATGATTGTAACATCCGTTGCTTTTTCATTGTTTCTCCTTTTTGGTGTTGCTAGGTATTAGACTCTTCCATGGATTGTTGGATATATCATTTTATTCCTACCTAAAATAAATTCCTTCAAGCTCTTTTAAATGTCTTTCATAACCCAAAAGGCTTTAGGGATTTCAGATGCATGAACTTTTTTAAAGAGTCTATCTCAAATAGCCAAATTGGTAGTAATAACAATACACCCTTTATAGTGCAAGTCTTGTTCATCCAATGAGTAGTTGGTATTAAAAGAGGAATTGCTGGCTAATTGCTGAATGAGTTATGGAATTTGTGCATCTTGTTGCCATTTTTGTTGAACCTTGTACGGCAAATTTAGAATAGTAAGGATAAGGCACTGTTGGGAATTAGTGTTTACATAGGACACACAAAATAACTATTTGTAATGTTTGTTATTGTTTTTTAAATAGGCCAGTATATTAGAGGTAAGAATGTGTTGAGTTGTTAAAACAACTCAATATATTTAGGTAAGTTATGGGATTTTCCTATAATGTAGGAGACTTAACTCCTATATAATTGTGATGTATTTGATTTTAAAAGAGTACAAGTATGACATTATTATAATATTATTCAGCTTGTATACATCTATACCCATATTTTAATAGGCACAAATTGTTGTTTTCTCTGCATACTTGTGAGACAAAATCTGTCATGAGATTGACTAATAAATGATGGAGATGAGATTGACTATTCTAATAAGTATTTGACGCTACGCTGATTTTCTTTTATGTATCAATCTCATCCTTACAAGTGATAAAGATGCTTTTCAATTAAAGCTGATTTTTTGGAATATTAGATTTTTGGCTAAATTAGTATAAAGATAGGAACAAGATGGAAAGATTGTAACATACTGCTGTAAATTTCCGTTCAGCTGTGAATAGCATCAGTTGTGGAGGTTAACTTAAGGAATTAAAAATAGATTTCAAGCTGTATCTGCGCATGGTTTCACATTTTGAAGACTCCATTATTGTGTGTTTTATGCACTGTTATTTAGCAATAAGACATAACACTAGGTATTAAAAATTTAATTCAATCAATTTTATTAGATTCAGAGGATCATCAGATCTAATAGGTACTCTTCACTGGCTTAACCAATCAGAAATACTGTAAGGGCAGAGGGAAGAAAGAGAAAGTATGACAAGGCTTATCTGCCTCTGAAAGTGCAAGCAGCTTCCCATGATGATATATAAGTGTTGTGTTGGCTGCATAATATGAAAAACTCAGATCAGTATCCAAGACTGCAGAAGCCGAAATATCAGTTCTTACAAACAAAACAATTTTCTATCACATCAAGCTAATATATAACTAATGATGCATTTATAAAAGAAAAACTATCACTATGCATTAAGCAAATGCCACCCACAGCAAGGTTCTTAGCTTAAAAAACTTGCCTGTTCCACCTCCATATGACATGTCCAAGACACCAAATTTTGTACGCAAGACATGTATTTGAAGTTGGCATTTACTAACAACATGAAGAATGGCTAGCATCTCTTTCTTTTATGTTGATTTGGTCATAATCTTCCTAACAAATGCCTTACTAGTAAATGATAAGTCTACCTTCTTACATTAAGAGGGTTTCATTTCCGGTTCTCAAAGCATCATAATTCAATTGTAAATAGTTTGGAGAAATTTGGTACGCTCCGTTTTGCCACTTCTAGCCGCATGAATTCATTCTTCTTTAACATTATGGTCAAAGGGCTACAATTTTACCCTAAGTTGCCGAATCGGGTAAGGATACGGGTACAGGTATGTGGATACGATACGCGGATACGGCATAATTTTTTTAAGGGGTTGGGTACATTTAGACACGTCCGTACTAGAATATATATAAAAATCATAAATATATACATATTTTGCAGCCTAAAAACAAGAATTAAGAAATAGTATACTTGCAATATTAATTTTCATATACAATTTAACAAATTAAATATTATAACAAGAAATAATAAACATAATTAAACAATTATATACTATATAATGTTACTATTAAAATATATAACAATTTAAATTGAAAAATAAATAAATACAACTTTAATAAAAAATTACTAAGATTTTGTAGGGATTCCATGAAGTACCTGATTTCGGTACGTATCGTACCTGGAATCGGTAGTTAAAATGGACGATTCAGCAACTTAGATTTTGCCATAACCTTTAACACGTTTACAGTAATAGTGGGTGAGACCTAAGAATCCTTAAAGACTTTTGAGAGTTTTGGGTTGGTCTAGTTCTTCATATCTTTAATTTTTCTAGGTTCCTTCCACTAAGATGATATACCCAATATATTTAATCTTTGTTTGGCTAAAAGAACATTGGGACATAATTAGTTCTATGGAAGGATTTGTAGGGTTTGATCGAAATGAATGAGGTGCATTTCCCATCTTAGTGTAGATGAGGATCTCGTCAATACTAGAATGAATTTCTCAAGGAATGATAGAAAAATCTTGACATTAGTCTTTAGAGTGGAGAGGGGGCACTAGTGAAGCCAAAGGGCATGGCCAAAATTTTTTAGTGGCCCTTTTTTGGAAAGTGGCCTTGGGAATATCTTCTTTCTATAAGTGGATATAATGAGGTCTAGATTGTATCTTAGGTTAGAGAAGAAATGAGCCCCATCCAATTCATCTAGTAGCTCATCAATCTCAAGAGTCGGAAATTTATCCTTAGTTATGATTTTGTTTAGCTCTAAAAAATTCACATAATTTCCATTAGCCATTCTTATTGAATGAGTATTGCTGAAAAGTATGGTCTAACACTTGGCTGAATGATCCTTGTTTATTGCAGTTCTTTCTTGCACCATCTATTCAATCTTGGTATTCTTTATAAAAGGGCATCTATATGGTTGAATGTTTGGAAGCAAATTTTGTGAAAGCAAGTAAATTTCATGACCATGTGAATATCTAGGAGGCATTCTTATTGAATGAGTATTGGTGAAAAGTATGGTCTATGGCTGAATGATCCTTGTTTATTGCAGTTCTTGCTTGCACCATCTATTCAATCTTGGTCTTCTTTATAAAAGGGCATCTATATGGTTGAATGTTTGGAAGCAAATTTTGTGAAAGCAAGTAAATTTCATGACCGTGTGAATACCTAAGAGGCATCCCACATGACTTCAAACTGACGTGTTTGCCGAAGTGTTCTTGCATCTTTGAGGTTTATCCAAGTCTACTGGTTTTATGAGTTGTACGACACAAACTATGGCCACAATCTTGTGTAATGGAGCTACCCTTGGAAAGTGCTCTGATATTAGATGTAATGTTCTTGCAAACGTATCAGTGAAAAGAGTAATTAGCACATACATTGCAATGAAAAGAAAAATGAAGCAATCTCCATTGATATCACCAATAATTCAACCCGACCTCACGCAAATGTTCAACGCCCCCTACCCCTTAATCCCAATATTGAAGGGTTGGACCCACATAAAAAATAGGTGCTTGCACTAACTACTACAACTATTACAATAAGAATAAAGGAGTTAGTGAAAGTACCTTGAGTTTTTAACAAAAAATGATGTCTATTCCCTGCATTGTTGATTTGAAAATTTACCTTGAGATTGCTGTCTGCTTTTGCCTTCTATATTGTTCCACCCTGTACCATAAAGGAGGAGGAAGTAAACCATTTCAAATTAATCATTCTTGAGTCACACTATACTGGATCGAGTCTTTTATCAAAGTTCTGACTGATCAAGATCTTGGATCAAACGTATAGTGCAATTGAAGAGAAGAATGCACACAAGCACTGAGCAAGTTTTTTTAATCAAGTTCTGTCTTGGTCAGGATTTCAATTCAGAAAAGTTCTTGCTTTTAAAATGTTCGTAGACTACACAAAAACTTGAAGGCAATAGTCATAGCTTGTCTTATCTTTCATAGCTACCTTTCTAGGCTTTTCTAATTGTTTCAGACCACATTTTCTCTCCAGAGGTTCTTTCTCTGATGTTGTGGAGTCTAGGAGACTAAGCTGACATTAGAAACAAGTATGTGCAGCATATTACAAGAGGACACAACATTGGTCATCTATCTCCATCAACTGAGGCAGGACAAATTTGGTACACATTGTTGAAGTTGTTAGCTTTCTTTTTGACGGTGGAGAAAGCTAGCATTTGATTTAGTTGCCTTAAGGTAAAGTTCTACTACCTTAAATAATTACTTGGCATCATTTTCTTTGATTTACAGTAGAACTCATATAGGATATCCTTTATATTAAGAGATTGTTAGGCCCACTTTCTGCATCTAATCTAGATAGTTTCTTGTGCAGTGAGCTTTGAAACTTAATGAGCCTATGTAATTTGGCACAACAAATGTAGAAACACATGTAAGGCGCAGATGTAAGCTAGTCTAGTGTTTTACATGGCTGCCCGAGGCCATACTGCAGTGCTTCTCTGGAAAACACACATGATACCCACAAGGTATCTTCTATTCGTGGTCTCTAAATTCTCCTGAAGCAATCTATAATTAGTTTTCCCTAAATGTGGCTCCTTGTTTACTCATTTATGTCTCTTCTACCAACAATGGATCAAGGTGGATTCATGGGGTCTTTAAGAGAAGGATGAAGTTGGATTCCCAGCCTTTGTTTGGGTGAATAAGACTACCAAGAAGGCTCTCAAACATGAAGATAATAGCGGGACCAGGTATTCATGCACATGTATTTTTATTGACTGTCTTGAAGCTAAGTTGTCGGGGCACCATTCTATTTTTTTTTCCTGTCAATTTTCCTGCTGGTAACAATAATTCTGTGTTTGCTAATCCCTCTTGTTAGTAGTAAGCAAGTGGGGAAATTGAAAGAAGTGGTAATTTGCATATCTGAAATTTTTTTGTGGATTGTGTTGTGACTTATCCTAAACGGTATTTGGACAGATATACTTGGCAGATTACAACCACAATAAGTTGGATACTTATTGTTGTTCCAATCAATGCTTTCATTAGCATGTTTAGTACATTAGAGGCATAATAAATCAAGTTATCATCTTTTAAGGCATCAAAACAATAAATCCTCCATCAAGATCAATCTACCACACATCCCAATCCTCAAACATTACACTGATTCCATACACTTACTCCATAAATAAACCTCAAGGCATTCACATAATCACTAACTTTACCTTGTCCCTCAAGGTATCCACACCTTCTATTTCCACATTGGTTATTCCCTCAAGTATTCCTGAACGCACTTAAATAACATCATTGAAACCATTTGCAATCAACAATGGGTCTTACCAAATCATGCTATGAACTATCTTCCAAAACTGTCCCAGAGTTGACAGTTTTATAGATCAGTACTCAGACGCCTATAACTTTCACACCTGATCACATTTGGTCAATCCCATCGGTGAAATTCTAGAAAATTAGAATAACAATAACATATCCCGAATTTAGAGGAATCCAACGGTTAGAAACAATGTTATGGTCTCTGTACCGAGACCCATTTCCTACTGCTGCAAATCAATCAAACTCAGAAATTTTAATTTCAACAATGGTGTTGTTCACAGCCAGTGTGAATTTCCCATGAATCTGGAATTTGCACAAGAGGACCACAGTTTGTGAAATGTCTTTTCAGAAAAGTTTCACAGAGGGTTATCAAAAGAGGACCACAGTTTGTGAAATGTCTTTGTTTAGCTTGAAACTAGAACATTTTTTCTCTAGTTCATTAGGAGGTGGCTTGTGGTCTGGTATGAAAATGTCGTTAGCTTTTGTAATAGTTTGACAGTATTTTTAACCTTGGTGTACAAATGGGGTCCGGGCATCTCACAGCTATCATCTTTTGCTTTCTTGTTTGGTAGCTGCCCTGTTCTAGGAAAATCTCAGCTTATGAGCACTACATATTCAGCCGAAGTTGCTGGTGCGGGCATGGGCACAAGTATGGGTTTGAGAGTCCGGTATGTGGGCACCGACAATTTTTTTTGAGATTGGGTATATATATATATATATGCACACAAAAAACAAATTTAAAGATTACACAAGCATATTATTATTTATATATTATATATACAGTGGATGCATATAGAGGAGCTTCTACGTAGTAGGAATGGATTCATTGTCTTACTGACATGGTTGTTCCTTGGCAATACCAACCTGACAAATTAAAATCCTGATGACAGGATACAGAAGGTAGTTTAGGATTTTTATTCAGACCGAGTCAGTGCAAGAGAAATTATTACAAAAGAGAATAGAAACTTATTGGTAGATTATGGAAATCAAGAGGTGATCATAACAGTTACGGGACACAGCTTGGGATGTGCCCTTGCAATAATGAGTGCATATGGCATCAAATGACTGCAGCCTCAAATACACGTCATAGTCTTCGCCTTTGCCTCCACGCTGATGGGCAACCAAGCTTATACCAATCATGTGAAAGAGACTTAAAGTGCTATGTGTTAAGGTGAGTATGCCTTGGGTGTGCACAGGGTGTGCTCCAAGTGCTCCGGGTGTTCTCTTGGTATGCACACTGCGTTCCCACAGTGCGCCCGATGTGCTTGGGGTGCACCCTGTGTGCACTCACAACACACTGGCCATGCGTAGCTGGACCAGTGCGCACCCAAACCCTGTTCACAGTTGTTTGGTTCGTACCCTGCATCTTAGAATTCAGCAAATAGCACCCAAAAATTGCTTTTGGTCTTTTATATTGCATAAGTACACCATCTCGCCAAATTCTCCTACGACTTGTACCATGTTTTGTCGATTGAGCACACCAAACATATATTTTGGGGAGGCATGTTGCTCATTTTACACGTAAACATAAAATTTGAAGATTTGGGCCTGGGGTTTCACAGTGAATCTCTATTGATTCTTAATTGAGCTCACCCCATTTTTATCTATAACTATAAGATAATACCCTTGGGCTCATCTTGTCTACTCATGTTCAATATTACTTATATCTTTATTAAATTAATTGTTTTACTAAGGTGATATTTTCTCCGGTAACTGTATAACTATCTGAATTGTGTATTTTTCTATAACAATTTTTTTCCCATTCATGTCAATTCTGCAGGATTCCTATTTGTGTGTTGTGGTTTCAGTATTTGCTTGGAGTGGGGATGGTGGATGTCTTGAATCTTTATATAGAATAAACTATTTGTTACCTCTTAGTTAGATTTGATAATGTTATGGAAAATTGTTGCTTTGGTTTCAAATAATAGATTCACCCAAGTTGATTTTCTTGTACTTAACAGGAAATAGCTTAATATAGAAAACGTTTTGATTCACTGGTATAATTTTACAGGTCTTTACAAGATTGCCATAGTTACTAGGTGTTTGAAGATGAGTTTGTAGGAGTGCGTTTGTGCTTTTGAAATGTGGGTTCCTAAGTATGTTTCTATTGCAAGATGTAGTATATTTGTCTGCAGTACAAGTAATCTTGAATGCCTGTGAAATCATGATTTATGTTGTTGAAATGGGGAGATTTAGACTTGACTCGTTCTTTTTTATGATTGCCCCACTTAGTGATTACACCGCTACCTCATGTACTTTATGGAAAAATTGTATGTTTCGAGTTTAAAAGAATACATGGAAAAAATATATATACTAAGGTCAAACAAATATTTATAGAAGTTGGGGAAAAACAAATCTAAATTTTATAATTCAATGGTGCAGATGCTTTAAAATCATAAATTCATCTGATTTATTAAGGTGAAAATATAACAGTTTAGTATTTACTTACCACAAGATTCACAATTTCCAAGTTGCTGAGATGGGGGGATGGGGTTTCCGGGATGGCAGAAACTCTTGTTTTGGGGACTGTTAAGGGACCAGTTAAGTAATAATAGAAAATTAATCATAATTTGTGCAAAACATACACAAACACAATGGGAGAATTGATAAGACAGCTGATAATTAGTAAGTTGACATCAATTGTCAAATCATATGACGTAAATTTAAAAAAACCCAAAAATAATTTATATATAGGCAGCATTACTTGGAATTGCACAAAATGTACAAAGTTAAATAAAAAATTGAGAATAGAGGACATATTTGATAATTTAACATTTACTGTCAAATCATAAATCTTAAATATAAATTTAAATGGGTTATATCATACTAGTATTACATGGAATTGGGATCACATTGGCAAACCAAAAGTATAAATTGAACTTGATTACTTGGGATTTAATCAGGAACGTTTCCAATTTTTTTTAATTATCTGTCCCAGCATGAAATTGTTTTTTATTCTTTCTAGTTCACAATGGGGCTATTTGGCGGTGGTAGCCACTTGCTGATTTGGGGGCAGCTTCTTTGGTGTGTTCACTATTTTTTTTTGTTCATTTGATGTTGAGATAAATGGCGAGGTTGAGGGGTGGAGCTCCCGTCATGAAGCTGGGGTTAAGGTCTTCCAATTCACAATAATGTTCATGGCACCTGCTGTTGTTGGGTGTAAATGTGAGTTCTTTTGTTAAAAGATTAGGTTTTTTCATTGTTATTTGAATCCTTTTTTTAATTTTTATCAATTTTTGCAAAGTTGCCGGTTCAGATTTGTGTACTTAAGAATTTGCATGAGCTGCAAGAATTATGATTATTTTTGAAGTAAACAAAGAGTTGGATTGTTCATCTGAACCTGGGCAATTGTTTCGTATCTGAATTTTGCATGTAAAGAATGTCAATTTTCTTTGCAGTGTGTATTGTTTCTCATGCACACAACATACACAGAAAAGAATTCATTATTGGCAAGATAAAGAGATTCTTTAATTGTATACAACAAAATTATTTTGTATCCATTCATAGATGAATTCTCATTCATATCTATACAGTTAAGAAATTACAAAACATGGAAAATAACAACTTCAAATGCAATTCACTTTTGTCTATCCCCTAAATTGAGTGTATGATCCATAGTTACTAGAATTAGGTAAGATTAACAAGACGGTTTGTGGGACTCGGAATTTTGAAAGTTTTCGTAGTTCACACTGTCATTTTGCTACTACTCCTGTTTTTGGTCTTCAAAATCCAAATTGATTCAGAAAAAGGTTGCAAATTGGGTTTGGCTGATTTGGTTATCAATGTTGTTCTGGTTATCCAAAAGATAATCATTTTCAACAAAACCAAACAGAGAGATTGCTGTGGCACAATGGGATCCCATGAAGTTTCATCAAAAGATTCAATTTTGGAGGAGTAATGACTTGAGCCTATGGGTAAAATGAACTCTGAAATTGAGGGGCATACTTCATCTTCTTTACTCTTTACAGAAGGAGCTTCAATTACTCCCAACTGCTCCAAAAACTCTCCCAGGTCAACTTTGTGGGAAGCCATTGAATTGTAATCCTTTATCTCTACATTCTCAGGAGGAAGAACACTGCCATCATTGTTGAGAGTATTATCATCATAACTCAGTAACAAGGGAGCCTGATCTAGGCAGTTATAACCTTTTACACCACCATTATTGTTCAGGTACTTCATCTCCTACAAATTCTTCGTAATGTGATGGATATTTGGCCACACATTCCCATTTATATTGGTGCATAAATGACCTGAATTTGGTCTAGGTTGAGTGCCTATAGGCCCTCTACCATTGATGGAGTGCTCTCCCAGTGGTTGATTCTTTAACCTTAGATTAGATTGATAGCCTAATGACCCCCTCTCATTAATTGAGTGATCTCCAAATGAGTAAGACCTTATCCCTAGCTCAGGCTGTGCTCCTAAACATCCTCTCTGGTTAATTGAATGTTATGCAATTAGGTTAGTCCTTAGCTCAGGTTCAGTGCCTAAAGATCCTCTTTGGTTAATTGAATGCCTACAATTGGGTTAGTCCATAGCTTGGAAATGATTGTTATATTTTCTAATTTAAAAATATCTTCTCCTCAAGTTTGGAAATGATTGTTATAAAATTCTTCCTTCTCAATCTAATATATGTAATTATTTTATTCCTTTCTAATCCACATACCACTCACCAATCTGTTCACTACTATAACATGTAGTGTTGTTGGCTAGTATAATATCTTGGTTTGATTTGATTGCCGAATGTTCTTAATAGGGGATCCATCTCTTATTTCTTCTCATGCCTCACAAATCAGGTTCATAAATTGTAGCCAAAAGAGCAGAGCTAACAAAATCTTTGAAAGTTGTTATCCTCTCTATCTATTGTTGTGTAATTTATTCTTCCATCTAGCTGATTATCTTTTTTTTTCATTTCTCTTGCTTGAATTCTTTGGGGATCTTGTATGTTAACTTGAGGATCTAGTTGTAAAATTAGTTCTATTGATTTGGATTGTGTAGAGAACTTATGTTGAGCGCATAAAAGAGGAACTTGCACTATCCCCTTCTCATGCATTATCATTTGTTGCAGTAGGAGAAGGTATGTGCTAGAAAAGAAAATTGATTGATAGATAAATTTTCATTGTAAGAATATTTATTGTTAGAAGAGGTCAATAGTTATTGATTCCATATGTTTTGTAGAAAAAGTATAGTTGAGGTGCTCATGTGTTATATGCCTTATTTCTTGGAAACAAAGTACAATTTCTTGAAGCGAAATGATTCCTCTGGTCTCAATCATTGTTCAACACAATGCTACACAAAATGACAGCTCCCTGCTACTCCCCTAACAAAGGCAGGGACTCCAGCTGCACACGGCCCTTGTTTGTCTTTTGTTTTCTTTTGCCTCTTCCTTTATGTGATTTCTTCATCCAACATGCATTTCTACTTTTCACATCATAAACAACCCCACATCCACATCCACAGCCATACCCAAACACTCCTCTAAACTATCTAGAACTCTTCTCACAAATTCTCTAGATGTAGCATGTTAGGATGCTCTAATACCAAAAATAATGCATATTTCTCTAATATGTCATTTTATCTCTAATAATTTTGTACTTCAAGACACTTCTATAAGAGCTGTATCAAATACACTCTCAAGAAATTGATAAATAAATGTTTTCTCCAAAGCCTTGGCTGATAAGTATTTTTGGACTATCAATAACTCTGTTTAGTGGTCACACCCTCCTAAATTCTCTTTGAAAAAAGTCACTGGAAAGATCTCTGTCCCGCCTTATCTTTCTTGAACGATTGGAAAATATAAATAATAATATCCTTGTGATATATTTATTCAAATTCACAAATTCTCTTTCTACAAATCCATCTTTTATTTGGACCAAACCAACCCTCAAGTAAGGCTGGGAAAAAGGAAAAGAAAAGTTCCCTCACGTACAAATCAAGCTAGTATTGAACAATGCCTAAGTAAGGACATGACTTGGTGTCACATGGCATGGATTAGCATATATCTTGGGAAAGCCTAAACAAATATTTATAGCTTTCTTTGATGTAATTTTTGTCTGTATGCTGTTAGTTCACCTTGAGAATACTATTAAATTATATTTCATTTCTTTAGCTGAATTTAGCTATGTTAGGATTCATCACATTTAAGTGTAGTTTGAGCACCTTACCATAGTAATTGTGATTTCTTGGATGTGTCAATTCTAGTAAACATTTTTTTTTTCTATTTAAGAATTTGCTACTTGTCTCTTCTTTGAAATTGGTTTGAATGATTCTCCATAAATTGTTGAAAGTTTGAAACACATAAACAAATTGTTGGCATGGAAATTAGGAGTCAAAATTTCCTAGCTTAAAGAAAATGTATGTTTCTTCATGTCTTTTTTTGAAGATGTGTACTTTTCTGATTTTGTTTAGTTCTTTTTGGCTTGTGGGATAAATCTTTTTTTTTTTTCTTTCTAGCAATTTAGTCTTCTAGTTTCTCGGTGCTTTTGAATAAGTGCTATAGAAAGTGTTATATGTTGTTGTCATATGTTATTGTGTTTTAGGATGTCAATTGGTCTTCAGTAAAGGATTTAAGTTTGAAGAAATGAAACGGGTGTGCATAAGCTATTTTTTATCTTTGTTTTATAAATGTTGTACTGTTGTTTAGTTTCCTATTTGTTTGTTGTGTCGACATTGTGTTTATGCATCTTAATTTTAAAAAGAAATTTAGCTTTGGTATTTCTGTAACTTCCATCTATTTTTCAATTTCTTTTCTTTTACCTAATAGCATTTCCTACCATTCACAATTGAATATAATTTCCAACCATTCGCAGTTGAATATAATGGAGGAGTAAAGGATGAAAACTCAAAACATGGAGCAAGTTGATCCAGATATGGCATCTAAAGTTGTTGTGGAGCTTCAAAATCTAAGAAAAGTGTACACAACTAGGAAATAGTGGGAATTCTGGTCATTTGACAATATGATAGGTTATCAAACTAAGAGAGTCCAAAAGGAAGTTGAAGTTGTAAAAGGTGTTAGCTTGAAATTCTACGAGGGTGAATGTTTTACCATTGCAGTAAGTGTTTTTTGGTTTACTTGGATTTTTTATTATTTTTACTTTTCAAACGCCTACAACAATCTTGGTTTTGAGGGAAAACTGATAGAAAATATGTGGAAAATTGGCACGTTTGAATTTCTCTTTGTAGGTAGGGGTAATATAGGTTTATTTTTTTCAGAACCTGCAAAATCTAATAGTCTTTTGGTGTGTTTCTTATCAAGGAGACGCTAGGCATGGTAGATATTTTTTATAAATTTGTTTGATTTTCAAAAAAACCAGTTAACATTGTATTTTTAAAAAGTAACATTGAACTAGTCGATTTAGTTAATTTTATTATTTTTTTGTGACCTAGGTATTTGGTCATAAATGGCAAACTAAAGTGTTCAAACAATGATTATTGATTCCAATGCATTACTACTTGTGGCATCCTTAAGTAGTTTTAAGGTCAATGTTTAATATTTTGTGTTTTCCAGCTATGATAAAAAAGATGCTACATTATTAGTTATTAATTTATCTTAAGGATTAGTATATACCACAAATATGAGATCTTGGAAAATGGCTATCGATTTTTATAAGTTGAATTTATTGTGTATCAAATTTCCTTAATAATACTAATTTAATGATTGATGTATTGGATAGAAGTGCAATAGATTGGTAGGTTATCAGGAGTGCGGACTTCTAAAGCAGTAAAGCTTTTGATGGGTTAATTAGGAGTTAAAATGTAGAAGGTATGATCATTGATACATACTTTATCTTTATTTAATGTGGGTGGTTTCCCCTAAAGATATATGCTTGTCATTATAATAAGGGGAACAAGCCACATTTAATGTATTTTCCAATGACATTATTCACTTCATTCGTATATTGCACATTGAATAATTTCACCATTGAGTTTAAAGTATCACTAGTCATCCTCCCTTTAAGTTTTGCTACTTTTGAACTATACATGAAAAAACTTGAAATCATGTTTAGTGGAAAGTACTAATATACATGGTATGATTATTCTTTAAAGGGTAATAGCTCAATGGAAGAGCACCTACTTTACAAGTAGGAGGATGATGGTTCGATTCCATCGTGCTCTAATATGACTAAAGTAATGACTAAATATATGACCAAATAAATGATCAAATAAACAACCAAATAAATGACCAAATAAACGACTAAATAAATGACCAAATAAACTATCAAATGACCAAATAAACTACCAAATGACCAAATAAATGACCAAATAAACTACCAAATGATCAAATAAATGACTAAATGACCAAATAAATGACTAAATATATGACCAAATCAATAACCAAATAAACTACCAAATAACCAAGTAAACGACCAAATAAATGACTAAATATATGACCAAATAAATGACTAAAATAGTTTAGTCATAAATTTGGTCATGAGATAAATGACCTACAATAAACTACCACTGGTCACATGACCAAATTTGGTCATTTATCTACAATTTTTGGTAGTTTATTTAGTCATATATTGTTGTTTTTGTACTAGTGCCATAAGGGAGATACCAAAAATTATCTTGATTAATTTTTATCCCATCTTGGTTCATTTAAATTATTATCACTTGATCACAACTCTAGAATGTATATCTTGGTCTAAACACTTAGGGCCCCAACCCCCATTCTGAGCCACTCTCCTAACAATGCTCCTAGAAAATACTTTCCCCTGCTCCAAAGTGGAACCAAAAGGCATAATCAATCATATAATCACCAAAGAAACCTCAAATATTTATCAAATCCAAAGTAACCACAAAGAAAAGTTTGGAGCATAAAAAAAAGAGTCTTTCAATCAACATTAGGATCCACATTGTCCAACCACTATATGAACAACCAAAAATCTAAAACATCATCATATACACCTCAAGAAACAATCCACATAGAAAATCTTTCCAATCCAAGGTATAATTCCAATTACTATCTCTCATAAATAATCAAAACTCTATGTTCATAATAACAATGTGGATCCACTTAACAAAAAGGAAGCGAAAATTCATTGTTGGCTATTTTTTCCACCATTATCCCATCGCAAATAAATAATCTGAGACATCTTTATCATAGGCTAAAACTTTGCAAGGACCAACACATCATTTTTCTTAGCATTTATGGCTAACATGTCGTGTTATCCTCCTTACCAATGTGTCCCTTGAGTTTTTCTTATTGGTTTACTGGAGCTTCATTTTTTCCTTGCCAAGATTCTGATTTTCTTTTGTGTTGTCTATGTTAGCACCTTTTTCCCCTATTTTGGTTGCCCGTTGGCTTGCTAGGATTTCTCACATGCCTTACCAACCTCTCATGTTTCATCATTTGTGTTGAAGTGGCTTGTATTTTAATGCACTAAGTGGCTCCATTTTGTCAAGTTCCTAAGAAGGCTAACACATTGTATTTTTCATTTTGATGTTTCTTTTTCCAGCAACACAATTTAATTGTTAACAACCATGACACTGTGCCAAGACTAAAAATTCAATGTCAAGTGACAACTTTAGCATTGTAAACACAACACTAGTGCATCGCCATGGTCATTTAATACTTGCATAGTTTGAGATGACCTTTTCATCTACCAGTTCCACTCTTTTGGCTCATTTCTATCACTTCCATGGATCAAGTTGCAAATAAAGATCAGATTTTCATCTAATATCATTTCCTTTCTACCTTTTATAACCAAACTCTAGTTAGCTTGGAGTTTTCCTATAAAGGAAACTTATGTACATAGTTTTTTTGGTTCTCCTTTGGTTCTTTTATAGTAGCTTATGCTCTGCATTTTTATTTTTCCTTTGGCTAATATTAATAGAATCCTTTATTTTTGCCTCTTCTTACATTCAACTATCTTGTGCATCTTTGTACCTTGTGTTGGATGATTCATTTTCTATTCTTAGCTTACGTGTTGTGTTAGATCTTCTTGTTAGTTGTTGTCTTGTGAATGTTTTTTCTTGCAACATCTTATAATTTCTAACTTGCATGCATGTTTTTGGTTAAAATTAGAGTTAATAATTGTGTATATTTGGAGTTTTATTGGTACTATATGCACTAATAGGCATTAATTAACCATAGTCAATTTCCTATATTGCCCCCTTTAATTTTCTACAATCCATCTTCCCTTTTTGCTCAAATTTGTTATCTTAGATACATCCTGATTGGAAGGAAGTCAACCTTTTGTGGAGATTTATCCTTACATGCGCAAGGTCCCACACTTGGAGATTTATTAAATGTTTCACAAAGTTGCTTGGGGCTCATACCCTAAGCATGGGTACAAAATTTTGTGTTAAAAATTTTGGTACGCCTAGTGGGACAAGCATCCAAATATTCAAATCAGTTTGGTCGAACAACATAAACTTCATTTAGTAAGAGGTTGGGTCTTTTTCTCAGTGTCAATATCATTTGGAAACATTTCATCAAACACCATCGCGACTCTAGGTGCACATCTATTGGTTTTAGGTCCAAGTGCTAGTACATATAAGATCAATTTTGATCTTCTATGATTTTCCAAGTTTCCTATGAATTTTTGGTTAATATAAATGCTTTAACAAGGAGACTTTTCATAGAAATACATCCTGTCACTCCGGATTTCATGATTATTCTACCCCTCATCCCTCTTGTTATGCATATTAACTAGAATCTCAACCTAGTTATGGCCCAAGTTTTTCTGCAACATCAAATGGTCAATATGTCCAATATGCTTGCATCCTCTTGCTCCCACTCCATCTTCCTTGTCTTAAAATGATATTAGTGAGCTCAAGGCTATGATGTTGGACTTCCAAAGGTAGTATTTTTTGTACAAGTTAGATATGACCCAACAGTTGCAGGACTTCAACAAACAGGTTGATGAAATCAAGAGGCAACACGAGCTTGACATACAACAAGAGGAGGAGGCTTATCAGGCCTATCATCATGAGAAGCATATGAAGGCTCAATGACAAATATATTTTGAGGAGAAAATTTCAAGGCAAGTTTCTAAAATAGATGAACAAATGAGGCTCACATTAAGTCATTTGCAAACCCAAGAAACAAAGGAAGCCGCTTCCCCCAAATCTATCATTCCAAGCTTCAAGAAGCCCCCTCCATCGCAAGAGCCCATTCAAAATTTAGAGCCTCACTCACATATATTTTTTCCAAATCCTTTTTTTGGAAAAGAAATTAATATCTTGAGCTTCAATTAGAGTGAGACTACCATATCAAAAAATCCAAGTTTGCAAGGCTATCACCTTGCTACTATAGCTCCTCAAATTATTTTCCAAGAGGATAAGATAAAGCCAAAGCCACCATGTGAAGAGGAGTTGCATCATATTGTTCATAAGCCTTCACATGGGCCATAGGAGGAAAAAGAGGAACTACAAGAGGACATTGAGAAGGTTGTACCCTTTCACAATTCTATACAGAAGAAGATTGAACAAAAGGAAGAGGATCAAACCCTCTTATTTGAAGAATTTCCCTATTTTGTTTAGAAAGAGAAAGACAAAAAAAAAAATTCCTACCCTTGAGGAAAAACTCTTGGCTAACATGAGTCTTTACAAGAATTAGAGGGCCTGGTGCAAGAAGAGGGGGAATAAAATAAATTGTAGCATCAATAAGTCCTCTATGATATGGAGGATGAGAAAGAGGATCCCAAGGATAGCTCTGTATTTGAGGAACACAATGTTGATATGCAACCCCTTAGCCTATGCATATTATTGTAATAGAGAAAGAGGAATCCAATGAAGAGAATTTTTTGGGGGAATAGCTAGAAGTGTTATCCTCATCCATAGACATCAAGCCATATTCTCTGTTGTTAGAAGATCATGGGTTGCAGAAGCAACATGTGGACATCCATATCATACTAGAGACACTAAAAATGGCTCATGAGAAGCATGAGGTAGAGGTGCAAGAGTTCATCTCTTCACAAAAAGGAGAAGAGTCACATCCAAGATAACATGGTATCAAAATTTTAGAGCACAAAAATGAGGTCAATATTAATCTCTTGGACCCAACAACATCAAGAGGATGCCTGATAAGGCATCTAGCTCTACAAAAAATCTACAAGTTTCCCCTAGTCATGCTTGTTTCTAAGCATGAGGGTGAGTATCACAAAGAGGAACATGTTTTTCTTGCTTCAAATGATAGTTTTCCAATGATGGAGGAATTCTTTGTTTTCAACATTGAGAGGGCATTCCAACAAGCTATTGTATGTCGATCATGCTTGTTGTCATGGTTGGTTGCCCAAGTGCATGAAAGAAACAAAAAGTTGGTTAGAAAGGGAAGCTAATTTAACAAGCCAGTTAATGGATTTTTTTGATATTTTTGTTTGTAAATATTTGAACATAGTAGGTTAGATTTTATTTTCTTTCCAATAAGTTCACAAGCACAAGTTGTTTCCCTCCTACAGAGATAATTTTTTAAATTTTTTCTCAAGTTACAGAGGTTGAAGATTTCATGTTGTTATAGGTGGCTAACATGTCATATTTCAGTATTGGTGACTCCATACCTAATGGATTCCTAAGGGCCACTAATCTTATTCTTAACAAGAAAGAATCCCCTCTAAGTCACTAGAAATGTTGGTTATTTTTTCCACCATTAGCCCAGCATAGATAACCGATCTGAAATATCCTCATCAGGACAAAAATCTACCAGAGCCAACACATTATGTTTCTTATCATTCGTGGGTAACATGTGTTATCCTCCTTACCAGTGGGTCCCCTTGGTATTTTCTTTTTGGCTCACCAGAACTTCCATGTTTCATTTTCGAGCTTCCAAGTTTCTTTTGTGGTGTCCATGTCAGCTATTGTTTCCCCTTTTTTGGTCACTTGTTGGCTCACTTTGATTTCTCTTGTGCCTTGTTGACCTCCCAAGTTCCTTCAATTGTGTCGATGTGGATTTTGTTTTAATGCATTGGATGGCTCGTTGGGATTTTTATTTCATTGTGCCCAATTATCAATGTTGGAATATGATGTTGATGTTGTTATTATTTTTGTCATTAACAATTATCATTGATGTCAACATAACTTGGTTTTTTGGACAAGGAACTGATGTTTCATTGATCCATATTAGCGTGCTCTAGACAATGTGATTTATTAATCTAGCTATGGCCACATGTTTTTCATGGTTCTATTCATATCATAACATATTGTTCCACACTTCTTTGGGTCTAGACCGATTTGGAATTTGGTTAACGTACTTTAGGAATAAGTCTTGGAAGACATCCATAAATCTAAAATCTAGACTACATTATGACTAAATCTATATGAATCCTAACAATCAAGATTTTGTAAATGTAACTTCATTACACTATTTGTTTATTATAGTTGTTATTTGATAACTATCATCAAACTGGTATAGTTCTGTGTTGGTAAATAGATTTGTCACTGCAATATTGTCTTAAAAAATAAACCTATTCGTCCTGTGAGAAGTGACAATTGTGCCAAAAGTTGGAGAGGTTGTGAACAAATAATGATTTGTCACAATCTTCCTCTCCATTTGAGAGGGGAAGCTCCCTAATATGATAAGGTTATTTCACCTATTTTCAAGTACTTTTCACTAGAAAGTACACAAAGGAGAGAAAACAAAACTAAAGGAAATAGAAGGTAGCAACCCTATCAATAGACATACAAATACCAAATATGAATTCACAATAGATGAAATATTAAAAGGAGGTTAGAAGAAAGTATAATATGATGTACAAAGATAACGAATGAAAGAAAGTAAATCTCAACATACGAAGAGACCAACTACTTTAACATACTCAAGCTAAGATACCAAAGCCTATTGCATATCATTATCTCGACTACACATACTGTGATTTTCACAATGATATACAAGGATTACCAATATAACATACGAGAGATTAGTAATGATAACATAAGACATCCGAAACATATGCTTTAATCTTTTCCTTTATTATCTTTATGAAAATATACAAATTCATAAACCATTCCATACAACATGCAAACACAAAATTATGTTGAGTTTCCTCCCTTGACAAAAAGTCCTCCCTCATTATATTACCAATTGCCTTGTGTTTATAGGCCTCTTCTTGAATAACCACTTGTAACTACTTAGTAACTAATTTTTGACTACCTTTTTGAAATAAAATGGCTTTCAAAATAATAAACCTAATTCGGTTATGATTTTTATCACTTTTTACAAAATAACCTGGCTTATTTTATTACTTGTAGTTATAGTAGGTGACCAAAGTCATTTTTTACCAAAACGGTAATTTGAAGCTTATAACTTTTGAAGAAAATAAAAAGTTATTGATTTTGATAGAACTTCAAATGCATGGATCATAAATATTAACTTTGCCATCTTTATCAATTATCTGATATGAAGGATGATATGTGATAAAACACTTCTTACAAATCATTTTTCCTAGAAGCTACCTATCCCATCAATAATATTCTCTTTGTGCAATTGTTTTGGCGTATTTAGATAAGTCATTGTAGCATGTAAGAGAAAGAGTTGAACAACTTTTAATACATACACGATGATCATCCTCATAATTTCAACTCAACCAATCCATCAAGATTCTTACTATTATCTTCCATTCTTTAAAAAAATGATTGTTATAGGCTCACTCCATTGACAATATGGTATACATATGCTCTTTAAGATGACCTAAAAAATCCATAATTTATGAGAATCCAATATTCATTTGTAAATAGAACATGTATCCATAGTGACAAACTCAATAAATGACCCTCGCTACAAAATGAACAACATTGAGTTCTTATAATTCATCCCAAGATTCCTCCAAATTGTATAAATATTTAGTCTTATGAAATGGTATCCAATCGAAGCATTTTGTTAATAATTTGTGTTCCTTTGTATATGTTTCCATGCCTTGCATATATGTCTATACACATGTTCCAACTATGATATATTGACAACAATTAATTCTTTCGATCTTAACATGTATTCTATTGGGAGGCGACCATCCTCGAGATAGAATGCACCATCGACTAAATTTGAAAAATCCGAAAACACAATAGATTTTTGTGAAAATTTCAGCATCTGTTCTTCATGATCTGCATGTTTTGAATCGAAAACAACAAAAAATTTCGAAAAAAAATCTCTGCGTTTTCACAGATCTGAAAATCATTATTTTTTGTCTGTGATACATTTTATCAGGAGCTTAGCCGCCACCATTCTATTATGTCTACATCGAGGCAAGCTTAGCTGTGGTGGACAGAAAATCAAGAAAGTGCCTTGGAGCTATATAATGTTTGTAAATAACTTGTTTGGTTCACTTGAAATGGAGTGGACCTGAATCCCAATCTTTCAATGTAGTCGCTTGACCAAAGAGCTTAACAAAAAGGAAGCGAAAATTCATTGTTGGCTATTTTTTCCACCATTATCCCATCACAAATAAAAAATCTGAGACATCTTTATCATAGGCTAAAACTTTGCCAGGACCAACACATCATTTTTCTCAGCATTTATGGCTAACACATCGTGTTATCCTCCTTACCAATGTGTCCCCTGAGTTTTTCTTATTGGTTTACTGGAGCTTCATTTTTTCCTTGCCAAGATTCTGCTTTTCTTTTGTGTTGTCTATGTTAGCACCTTTTTCCCCTATTTTGGTTGCCCGTTGGCTCACTAGGATTTCTCTCGTGCCTTACCAACCTCTCATGTTTCATCATTTGTGTTGAAGTGGCTTGTATTTTAATGCACTAAGTGGCTCCATTTTGTCAAGTTCCTAAGACGGCTAACACATTGTATTTTTCATTTTGATGTTTCTTTTTCCAGCAACATAATTTAATTGTTAACAACCATGACACTGTGCCAAGACTAAAAATTCAATGTCAAGTGACAACTTTAGCATTGTAAACATGACACTAGTGCATTGCCATGGTCATTTAATACTTGCATAGTTTGAGATGACCTTTTCATCTACCCGTTCCACTCTTTTGGCTCATTTCTATCACTTCCATGGATCAAGTTGCAAATAGAGATCAGATTTTCATCTAATATCATTTCCTTTCTACCTTTTATAACCAAACTCTAGTTAGCTTGGGGTTTTCCTATAAAGGAAACTTATGTACATAGTTTTTTTGGTTCTCCTTTGGTTCTTTTACAGTAGCTTATGCTCTGCATTTTTATTTTTCCTTTGGCTAATATTAATAGAATCCTTTGTTTTTGCCTGTTCTTACATTCAACTATCTTGTGCATCTTTGTACCTTGTGTTGGATGATTCATTTTCTATTCTTAGCTTACGTGTTGTGTTAGATCTTCTTGTTAGTTGTTGTCTTGTGAATGTTTTTTCTTGCAACATCTTATAATTTCTAACTTGCATGCATGTTTTTGGTTAAAATTAGAGTTAATAATTGTGTATATTTGGAGTTTTATTGGTACTATATGCACTAATAGGCATTAATTAACCATAGTCAATTTCCTATATTGCCCCCTTTAATTTTCTACAATCCATCTTCCCTTTTCGCTCAAATTTGTTATCTTAGATACATCCTGATTGGAAGGAAGTCAGCCTTTTGTGGAGATTTATCCTCACATGCGCAAGGTCCCACACTTGGAGATTTATTAAATGTTTCACAAAGTTGCTTGGGAGTCATACCCTAAGCATGGGTACAAAATTTTGTGTTAAAAATTTTGGTACGCCTAGTGGGACAAGCATCCAAATATTCAAATCAGTTTGGTCGAACAACATAAACTTCATTTAGTAAGAGGTTGGGTCTTTTTCTCAGTGTCAATATCATTTGGAGACATTTCATCAAACACCATCGCGACTCTAGGTGCACATCTATTGGTTTTAGGTCCAAGTGCTAGTACATATAAGATCAATTTTGATCTTCTATGATTTTCCAAGTTTCCTATGAATTTTTGGTTAATATAAATGCTTTAACAAGGAGACTTTTCATAGAAATACATCCTATCACTCCGGATTTCATGATTATTCTACCCCTCATCCCTCTTGTTATGCATATTAACTAGAATCTCAACCTAGTTATGGCCCAAGTCTTTCTGCAACATCAAATGGTCAATATGTCCAATATGCTTACCATCCTCTTGCTCCCACTCCATCTTCCTTGTCTTAAAATGATATTAGTGAGCTCAAGGCTATGATGTTGGACTTCCAAAGGTAGTATTTTTTGTACAAGTTAGATATGACCCAACAATTGTAGGACTTCAACAAACAGGTTGATGAAATCAAGAGGCAACACGAGCTTGACATACAACAAGAGGAGGAGGCTTATCAGGCCTATCATCATGAGAAGCATATGAAGGCTCAATGAAAAATATATTTTGAGGAGAAAATTTCAAGGCAAGTTTCTAAAATAGATGAACAAATGAGGCTCACATTAAGTCATTTGCAGAGCCAAGAAACAAAGGAAGCTGCTTCCCCCAAATCTATCATTCCAAGCTTCAAGAAGCCCCCTCCATCGCAAGAGCCCATTCAAAATTTAGAGCCTCACTCACCTATATTTTTTCCAAATCCTTTTTTTGGAAAAAAAATTAATATCTTGAGCTTCAATTAGAGTGAGACTACCATATCAAAAAATCCAAGTTTGCAAGGCTATCACCTTGCTACTATAGCTCCTCAAATTATTTTCCAAGAGGATAAGATAAAGCCAAAGCCACCATGTGAAGAGGAGTTGCATCATATTGTTCATAAGCCTTCACATGGGCCATAGGAGGAAAAAGAGGAACTACAAGAGGACATTGAGAAGGTTGTACCCTTTCACAATTCTATATAGGAGAAGATTGAACAAAAGGAAGAGGATCAAACCCTCTTATTTGAAGAACTTCCCTATTTTGTTTAGAAAGAGAAAGACAAAAAAAAATTCCTACCCTTGAAGAAAAACTCTTGGCTAACATGAGTCTTTACAAGAATTAGAGGGCCTGGTGCAAGAAGAGGGGGAATAAAATAAATTGTAGCATCAATAAGTCCTCTATGATATGGAGGATGAGAAAGAGGATCCCAAGGATAGCTCTATATTTGAGGAACACCATGTTGATATGCAACCCCTTAGCCTATGCATATTATTGTAATAGAGAAAGAGGAATCTAATGAAGATAAATTTTTGGGGGAATAGCTGGAAGTGTTATCCTCATCCATAGACATCAAGCCATATTCTCTATTGTTAGAAGATCATGGGTTGCAGAAGCAACATGTGGACATCCATATCATACTAGAGACACTAAAAATGGCTCATGAGAAGCATGAGGTAGAGGTGCAAGAGTTCATCTCTTCACAAAAAGGAGAAGAGTCACATCCAAGATAACATGGTATCAAAATTTTAGAGCACAAAAATGAGGTCAATATTAATCTCTTGGACCCAACAACATCAAGAGGATGCCTGATAAGGCATCTAGCTCTACAAAAAATCTACAAGTTTCCCCTGGTCATGCTTGTTTCTAAGCATGAGGGTGAGTATCACAAAGAGGAACATTTTTTTCTTGCTTCAAATGATAGTTTTCCAATGATGGAGGAATTCTTTGTTTTCAACATTGAGAGGGCATTCTAGCAAGCTATTGTATGTTGATCATGCTTGTTGTCATGGTTGGTTGCCCAAGTGCATGAAAGAAACAAAAAGTTGGTTAGAAAGGGAAGCTAATTTAACAAGCTAGTTAATGGATTTTTTTGATATTTTTGTTTGTAAATATATGAACATAGTAGGTTAGAATTTATTTTCTTTCCAATAAGTTCACAAGCACAAGTTGTTTCCCTCCTAGAGAGATAATTTTTTAAATTTTTTCTCAGGTTACAGAGGTTGCAGATTTCATGTTGTTATAGGTGGCTAACATGTCATATTTCAGTATTGGTGACTCCATACCTAATGGATTCCTAAGGGCCACTAATCTTATTCTTAACAAGAAAGAATCCCCTCTAAGTCACTAGAAATGTTGGTTATTTTTTCCATCATTAGCCCAGCATAGATAACCGATCTGAAATATCCTCATTAGGACAAAAATCTGCCAGAGCCAACACATTATGTTTCTTAGCATTCATGGGTAACATGTGTTATCCTCCTTACCAGTGGGTCCCCCTGGTATTTTCTTTTTGGCTCACCAGAACTTCCATGTTTCATTTTCGAGCTTCCAAGTTTCTTTTGTGGTGTCCATGTCAGCTATTGTTTCCCCTTTTTTGGTCACTTGTTGGCTCACTTTGATTTCTCTTGTGCCTTGTTGACCTCCCAAGTTCCTTCAATTGTGTCGATGTGGATTTTGTTTTAATGCATTGGATGGCTCGTTGGGATTTTTATTTCATTGTGCCCAATTATCAATGTTGGAATATGATGTTGATGTTGTTATTATTTTTGTCATTAACAATCATCATTGATGTCAACATAACTTGGTTTTTTGGACAATGAACTGATGTTTCCTTGATCCATATTAGCGTGCTCTAGACAATGTGATTTATTAATCTAGCTATGGCCACATGTTTTTCATGGTTCTATTCATATCATAACATATTGTTCCACACTCCTTTGGGTCTAGACCGATTTGGAATTTGGTTAACATGCTTTAGGAATAAGTCTTGGAAGACATCCATAAATCTAAAATCTAGACTACATTATGACTAAATCTATATGAATCCTAACAATCAAGATTTTGTAAATGTAACTTCATTACACTATTTGTTTATTATAGTTGTTATTTGATAACTATCATCAAACTGGTATAGTTCTGTGTTGGTAAACAGATTTGTCACTGCAATATTGTCTTAAAAAATAAACCTATTCGTCCTGTGAGAAGTGACAATTGTGCCAAAAGTTGGAGAGGTTGTGAACAAATAACGATTTGTCACAATCTTCCTCTCCATTTGAGAGGGGAAGCTCCCTAATATGATAAGGTTATTTCACCTATTTTCAAGTACTTTTCACTAGAAAGTACACAAAGGAGACAAAACAAAACTAAAGGAAATAGAAGGTAGCAACCCTATCAATAGACATACAAATACCAAATATGAATTCACAATAGATGAAATATTAAAAGGAGGTTAGAAGAAAGTATAATATGATGTACAAAGATAACGAATGAAAGAAAGTAAATCTCAACATACGAAGAGACCAACTACTTTAACATACTCAAGCTAAGATACCAAAGCATGTTGCATATCATTATCTCGACTACACATATTGTGATTTTCACAATGATATACAAGGATTACCAATATAACATACGAGAGATTAGTAACGATAACATAAGACATCCGAAACATATGATTTAATTTTTTCCTTTATTATTTTAATGAAAATATACAAATTCATAAACCATTCCATACAACATGCAAACACAAAATTATGTTGAGTTTCCTCCCTTGACAAAAAGTCCTCCCTCATTATATTACCAATTGCCTTGTGTTTATAGGCCTCTTCTTGAATAACCACTTGTAACTACTTAGTAACTAATTTTTTACTACCTTTTTGAAATAAAATGGTTTTCAAAATAATAAACCTTATTCGGTTATGATTTTTATCACTTTTTACAAAATAACCTGGCTTATTTTATTACTTGTAGTTATAGTAGGTGACCAAAGTCATTTTTTACCAAAACGGTAATTTGAAGCTTATAACTTTTGAAGAAAATAAAAAGTTATTGATTTTGATAGAACTTCAAATGCATGGATCATAAATATTAACTTTGCCATCTTTATCAATTATCTGATATGAAGGATGATATGTGATAAAACACTTCTTACAAATCATTTTTTCTAGAAGCTACCTATCCCATCAATAATATTCTCTTTGTGCAATTGTTTTGGCGTATTTAGATAAGTCATTGTAGCATGTAAGAGAAAGAGTTGAACAACTTTAATAACATACACGATGATCATCTTCATAATTTCAACTCAACCAATCCATCAAGATTCTTACTATTAGCTTCCATTCTTTAAAAAAATGATTGTTATAGGCTCACTCCATTGACAATATGGTATACATATGCTCTTTAAGATGACCTAAAAAATCCATAATTTATGAGAATCCAATATTCATTTGTAAATAGAACATGTATCCATAGTGACAAACTCAATAAATGACCCTCGCTACAAAATGAACAACATTGAGTTCTTATAATTCATCCCAAGATTCCTCCAAATTGTATAAATATTTAGTCTTATGAAATGGTATCCAATCGAAGCATTTTGTTAATAATTTGTGTTCCTTTGTATATGTTTCCATGCCTTGCATATATGTCTATACACATGTCCCAACTATGATATATTGACAACAATTAATTCTTTCGATCTTAACATGTATTCTATTGAGAGGCGACCATCCTCGAGATAGAATGCACCATCGACTAAATTTGAAAAATCCAAAAACACAATAGATTTTTGTGAAAATTTCAGCATCTGTTCTTCATGATCTGCATGTTTTGAATCGAAAACAACAAAAAATTTCGAAAAAAAAATCTCTGTGTTTTCGCAGATATGAAAATCATTATTTTTTGTCTGTGATACATTTTATCAGAAGCTTAGCCGCCACCATTCTATTATGTCTACATCGAGGCAAGCTTAGCTGTGGTGGACAGAAAATCAAGAAAGTGCCTTGGAGCTATATAATGTTTGTAAATAACTTGTTTGGTTCACTTGAAATGGAGTGGACCTGAATCCCAATCTTTCGATGTAGTCGCTTGACCAAAGAGCTTTCTAGATCGAATCTGCTTCCTTCATTGTCATGGTCACACCCAAACAGAACTTGTGCTCTGATTTGGGCAAAGAAACAGTGAAATTCACACGCTGATGGAGACATTGTCATATGTGTAGGTGTACTCATAGTTGATGGATTTGCAGGAGAATGTGGGAAAATCTTAGGCAGAGCGTAGGACGAGAGAACAGGGGAGCTTTTTCTTGAGAGAAGGGTTAACATTTTCAGCAATTAAAAACCCTTCAAACCTTCTGAATTGTCCATTGGCACTTTTGGCTGAAATTTCCCAGCACTAGAGATTTGTCGCGTGAGGCATTAAACTGATGGGGGAACCTTTTTTTGACAATGAAGAAAACACTAGTTGCCTCGACTCTAGCGTGAGACTTTTCCAATGGCCAATTTCTCCCCTGAAAAAGCCTATTGGCTAATTAATGAGCCAGGACAATTTAGGGAGTAGCTATGTATTTCAAAAGTGCTACAACACATCTCTTTAGGGAGTGGGTATACATTTTTGCATTGCTACATTTCTTTTTAATTCTAAGCATATTGTTTAGGGGTCGTTTGTTTCTTGGAATTATAGAATGCTGAAATTCTTAAATATTGGAATTTGTCAATTTAGTAAGTTTAAAATTTGGAAAATGGTTTTTGGAATATGGCTGGAATCATTTGGTTCATCTGGAAGATGGGTGAGAAGATGCATTTTCTGCGTTTCATTCTATAAATCTAGAATTGGAATACCACCTAAATAAGGTTTTTTCTTTTAATTTTTTATTTTTTTAACAAGAACGAAATGTGATTAAAATGTGGTTTTTTAATGTGATTTTTTTGACTATACCGTGTTAAGAGAGAAAAATAAATGATTTCAAAAAAATACCAGGTTAATTTGCACATACTCATGACATGACCATAAATTTGTCCAACATATCTAGATACAAAATCATAAACAAGTTAAAAACTCCAAAATAGTCATAACATGACCATAAATTTGTCCAAAATAAAGCCCTAACTATCAACAAACAATATGTGGACTTGAAAAATTTATCAATTTGATTTACCGAAAAGTGGAATTGGAATTGGTTTTCCAATTCCAGGGTTTGAGGTGGGTGATCCACATGCTCATTTTGGATTAAAATTAGAATTTAGAAATTCCTATTCCAATTTTTATTTTTTTAAAACAAATGTAGAATTCAAAAATTTCAGTATTTGAAAATTATAATTCCATCTCGATTCCACGAAACAAACGGACCCTAAGAGTTGAATGGTTATCTACAACTCCTATATTTAAGGTGAAAGTGTTAGGATATTAAATTAGCTTTCATTTTAAGCGATTTAAATTAGATCTTTGCAATATTACATCATACAAGAGATTTATAGAAAGCAATACATTATGTGCCTATATTTGATTGAACTATTGTAATGCACTAATATTGAATTAACTATTGGACAAATCTTTAAGTTGTTATGAATAATATTTGCATTGCTATGCAATGGATAAGGTACAAAGTTGATTGCTTATTCAATCGAACTCTAGAAAGTAACTCTAAAATCTGAAAATCTTAAGTTTTGTTTTATTTATTTTTACTTTTCCTTTTATCTTATGTAAGTGATTTGTGAGGATTTTGAAATATTAAGCCTTATCTATCAACCCTCATCATTAAAGTTTGAAAGTGATCATTTGCTTCAACATCATTCAATAATTGAATGTCTAAAAAGGATGTAAAATGGATACATGTCATTGTTTTCTAGAGCCTAAAGTATAGAGAGGACTCACTTCTAGATAAATTCTTTGTTTGTTGACTTCTAAGTAGGTTATATTTGCAAGAGATCAAGTAATTAGTTGGGAAAAATCAATAGAATAATGTCATCCTTCCAAAATTTGGAGTATTTGTATGGTTTTCTTTGAATAACAAAATTCATAAAAGAATCATAATGGTAAGGCTAGCCATAGTTGAACCTTTAAATTGTGTGCTTTGTGAACATATGGAAGAAAATGAAAATAACTTTCTTCTAAATTATGAGTTTTCTTAGCATTTCTAGAAATGGATTCAAGACAAACTAAGTTGGTATGCTCCTCTTGTCAAAACCTTGCTCTAGGTTTTCACTAGTTTTCCTCTAGTTCATGGACATATAATATTTTCATTTTTGGATTGAAGTTGCTTCTTTCATCATATAGAATATAAAATGGGTAAGAAATAGAAAAAAAATAGAACTAAATTTCTTCAACACTTAGATATTGATGAAAAAATTAATTCTTCCATCTCTAAACCAATCATGGTGGGCTATTTATAAATTACATTTCCAAACCAAGATTTTTACCCCTTGGGACTCAAAAAAAATTGTCAAAATGGAAATTTATTTCTCTTCCACATTAGGTTTACTGCATGTTCTAAACAAAAACAAAATTAGTGGGAATTAGATTGCTTGTACTCTCCTTCCAACTTCTATGGTCAAGTTGAATTTTGGTGGAGCTTCTCAAAGAAACCTTGGAAAGATTTGAGCAATTTTTATACTAAGGGACATTAGGAATGTTGTTATTCATGCTCTAGCCTTAAAACTCTCAGGTTCTTGAAGCACATACCCTACTTCCATAACTAAATCTTGCTAAAATATTGGCAATTGACACATTTAGACTAGTAAGAAAATGAATATCATAAATTCTTGCAAAAACAACTCCCCTAACTAGAATATCAAATACATGCTATAACATGCCTAGAGGATTTTGGATGAATTCAAAAGTTATCAATTAAGAATGCTACATGGAGGTGAGCTAGCTGGTGAATAACCTTGCCAAATTCATGTGTGATAGTGATGAGTAGTCTACCAAGCCAGATCAAGAAAAAATAAAATATTTTCCAACTATTGTGTATATTGCTAAATCTAAGCATAAGACCCAAAATATGGGTCTTATGGTTTAAATTGTTTAAGTGTAGGTTTGATCACCATGTATAAAATATTTCATTTGGATCTACATGATTTCTTAAAATTATTGCATGGTACAACAAACCAATTTAAGGGTGTCCCCACCATTCTCCATGATTGTGTAATTCATCGGTTGTGGATGACTAGATCTAACCTTTTAATGCTCATCTACCTTTCTCTATAGGTCTTGGATTGTGTTGATTTGTGATTTGGTGCTAAGGTGGTAGCATGCATTATTACATTTGTTTAAAAAGTTGCAATTTGAGAAAAGTGTGACATTCTTTATACCAAATGAGAACATTTGCAATTTCATTCTACTATATCTCTTGATTTTCTTTTTTTTTTTTTTAAATTGTTGTGATCATGGAAATCAGCCCATGAACAAAAGGATTCATGTTCTTATACCTGTATGGGAATACCTAGAATCTGGTTCTTTTACCCTCTAGATGTTGAAAAATGGTTTCCATCTCGACTATTTGTGTGTGGAGAAGGCTTTTAGGATGCTTGAAGGCTTTTAGGATCCTTATGGGTGAATTGATATTGTAGGAATCTCCACAACTTTTATATCCACCATAGGTAGCTTCATTTTGGAGAATTTTCATGTTAGGAAATGTTGGTCATGTTTTAAAAATTATATTTTAGAGATATATCATGCTAGCATTTTTAAACATTTAAATTCTCTCTAATAACTTCTTTCTCTTGATAAAATTTTGTGTTAGATAAATTATTTATATTTACTACAAGTAACCTTCAATAACATTCAAACATAAAATTTTGAATTGATATATTATTTTATATTTACTACAAGTAATCCTCAATAACATTCAGACATTCAATGGTTTGTGAATTGTGACACTTTGGTCTTTTGCCTTTTATATTCTATCTTTATCTTCTATTTTTTAGTTGTTTATCAACCCCATGTTGTTGACTAAGAGTTGTCTTTTGGGTCTCTGGTGTTTGTAGTGCCTCTGACAGTTGTTTGGCCTTCCGGTCTTGTTTGTAAGGGACATCACCCTTGTATCGTTTCTTTTTAATCAATAACATTCAAACATACAGGCATAATAAAAGGTAATAGATAGGTTCATTGTGTGTGCACTAACTTGCAACGCCCATTTTCTCCTCAATTGTATTAATGCTTAAAACAATCTTTCAATTATATGTCTTCTACTTGCAATTAATTATGAGATCAAATACTTACAATTTTATCTAATTTATAATAAATAAAATAAGATCTTAATCTATAACCAATATTTTTAACAATTACATATATTAATATATTAGAATCCAATATCACTTCTAACACATTCAAATTTTTATATATTGCTAT